>JBBPBP010009779.1:24821821-24843273 GCA_037974735.1 Cicer chorassanicum
ATATATATATATATATATATATTATACGATGTTTTTTTAAGGATTGGAGGATTTAATAACCATAAATAAAATTGCACAATGTACAAGATGGTCTCTAGTAAACTTCTTTAAGCTTAAATATATTATTAGTTTTTGTAAACACGCGTTTTTTTGTTTTAATCCTTATAAAATATTATTTGATTTTTGTCCTTGTAAATATTTTTGTATTCATAAGCTCAAGATGGATTACAATGTAAAGTGAAAGATAAATGATGTCTTAAATGCCATTTCAATTATGAATTTGTATTTATAATGCATGACATGATATCTTTTGAGCTCGGATGACTCTAGTTCCTAATTGTATTTCTAATAACCCTTAGTTGGATTGCAATATAAATATACAATTATATGAATTTTGTGAGGGATTATTAAATGCATCAATGATCCTAAATGTAACTTTATTAGGAACTATTTTTTCATCTGAAGATTAAATATTCATAATACACATCTGATTTTTATTTTTATTGAGTTTTGATGATTCTAGTCCCTAAATGAGTTGTTATTTTTTCATAATACGAAAAAGAGGTGGAATATATAACCTAATAACCTAAAGTTGGACCATAAGACGTTATTTATCGAGTTATGATAACTCTAGTCCCTAAATTAGATGATTTTGTTTTTCCTAATATGAAAAGGAGGTGTTATATATGAATTTAATTGTCTAAAGGTGGACCGCGAAATAGAAATACTTATTCATATGATTTTTGTATGAAATGGCTTGATAAACCTAAAGGAAGGAAATTGTATTATGAGTTCTTTATTAATAATGCAAATATCATATGTCACCTTAAGTGCATCATTTGAATTTAATTTTTTTATTTATTCATAATATACGAGATGATATCTATTGAACTTTAACGATCCTATGCTCCTAAGTGATTTTACAAATGCAATATAATGAATTGTGTGCTTGTGTAGAGGATTAGCCTATTGCTTATGTTGAACAACTTATGTCGTATAAGGATGTCTACGTGGTGGCAATCAATGGAGGAACTCATAACTAGAATGATTGGGCCACTGTTGTGTAGCCTTTGTTTTGAATATGAACTTATTATTCATAATTTGCATAACTCTTAGCTATAAATATTTACTCTGATTTTAGGATACGGTACCTGTAAAGCTTTAGTTACTATAGTTTCTAAATGAGATGTAAGCTTATTTTCATAATTAGAAGAAAGAAAGAAAAGAAAAAAGTGTTTTACGTGAGCCAAATAATCTAAAGTCGGACTGCAAGATAAAATTACCTGCTTATATGATTTTTTAAGGGACTAAAGACTTTAACAACCCTAAATAAAATTGCAATATGTACAAAAATAGTATTTAGTAAGCTTCATTAACCTTAATCTCTAAATGATATGAAATACTTTTTTCATTATCTATAAAAGAGTAGTATTTATTCAACTGATAGCCCCAAGTTGAACTTCAAAATGGTATTATATGATTTATGCGAGAGTTGGGATGTATCTATGACCCTAAATGGCATTGCATTATAAATTCTTTATTGTGCTTTGATAACCCTAGTTCTAAATGAGTTGAAATTATTTTTCATACTCCAAAAAATGTAATTTTTGAAAGAGATGGAATCTTGACCCTAAATGAAATTGCATTATGAGTTGTTTATTTATAATTTGAAAGTTGGACGACGCCTTAAATGGAATTTCAATTATGAATTTTTATTCATAATGTATTTATTGATTTTCGATGATTAGTCCTTAATATGAAATCATTTTTCATAATTTGAAAATGTGATTTTTGAATAAAATGTCTGCTCTTATGACCCTAAATGAAATTGCATTATGAACTCTTTATTATTCATAATGTGAAAATTGGATTATACTTTAAATGCAATTTTTATTATGAATTTTTATTCATAATGTATCTATTGAGCTTTGACGACCTTAATCCCTAAATTAGATTAAATGTCTTTCATAATATGAAAATTTTGATTTTTGTTAGTTGAGATGTCTTGATGTCCCTAAGTGAAATTAAATTATGAACTCTTAATTCGTCATGTGAAAGTTGGAGGACACCTTTAATGTAATTTTAATTATAAATTTTAATTTATATTCATAATTTCAAAAAAGATTATTGTGAGAGCTAAGATGTGTCAATGACCCTAAATGAAATTGCATTGCACTTATTCTCGCTCAGTTTGGCACAACCCCAGTCCAAACTGATGGTGGGGAAAATTTTGTCAATTGAACTCTTTCTTCGCATAACATGGCCTTATGCACACACTAACTTGCCCACATACACACCATCAAAATGGTTCAGATGAACGCAACCATAACATGTGGTTGAGACAGGCCTTTTCCTCCACAAATTATTTTGCACCTTAAATTTTGGAATCATTCTTTTCTAAAAACTACCTATCTCATAAATTGTATGTCAACCACAGTTTTAAATATGGCATCTCCTTACTCTAAGTTGTTCCACACTATAACTGACTACAAGTTTCTCAAGGTATTTGGGTGTGCCTGTTACCCTTACTTACGACCATACAATCCTCATAAGTTTGACTTTCATTCTAAGGAATGTTCATTTTTTACATATTCTCCCAACCCACAAAGGTTACAAATGTTAAGTTAGTGATGGCATGATCTATATCTCTAAAGATGAAGTGTTAAATGAAATGATGTTTCCTTACCTCACTATGTTTCCCTCTCCACCACCTACTCAACATGTCTTTGTGCCTTTCCCAATTATTCCTTTATTTGCTACCCTTTACCATCCTCAACTACTACAAATCAGGATCTCCACCAGGAAAGCCATACCCCTATTGCACACATATCATCATCTCATGAAAGCCATACCAGGAAAGCTTTTATGATTTATCCCCCTACTATTGGTAGTGATTGTCATTTTATTCAACCCCACATAATTCATCCCCAAAATAACCACCTCATTCTCACTAGAGCTAAGAGAGGCATTGTTCAACCTTGTATACACCTCACTCTTATCCTAGTTGAATTAGACCCCTTTCATCACAAGGTTGCTATGCAAGTAGAATAGGAGGCTTTTATAATAAAAAAATGGCACTTGGCCCTAACTGAACTCCTACCCAATCGTCAAACCATTGGTTGTAAGTAGGTGTTTCGAATCAAACAAAATTCTGATGGGTCCATACTCAAATACAAGGCTAAGGAATTTCATCAACGTCATGGTTTTGATTTCACAAAGACCTTTTCTCTAGTAGTTAAACCAATCACTGTTAGGATTGTTCTAAATTGAACAAGTGTACTGAATTGTTGCAAGTAATAATTAAAACGGTAGTACCGAGTGTCGAACTCAAGGATTGTGTTTTACTAGCGAGTTGTATTTCATTACTAAAATTGAACAAAAAATTTCCGAATTGATTGAAATAATATTTAAAATTAACAACAGTAATAAAATTGATCATTTATAATACGAAAAAAATGTCAGGGATGAGTTTCACTTTGAATCCAACCTTGGTTCCTAATTTGACCCTAGTTACTAAATTCATTTATTGAATTATTACCGAATTCTCTTTATTATTCTTGCCCTAATGCCTTAGTGACAAAACCTTTAATTCCAAAGTAACTCCTAATTTCTTAGTGGATTTAAGATTAGAATTAAGTTTTACGGTACAGGAATTCCCTTATTAAACTATTGCCTCTGCAAATAATTCAATTGGTTTCATGACCTGCATCTATCCCTAGACTACAATATCATGAATTTCTCATCTCAAGCATTCGTAAAGTCCACTTTGGTTTCAAAATACAAATCGTAGAACATTTTAAAGTTCATCAAGCAATAAAAATCATTAAGCACAAAGAAGAGAAAAATAATCCAATAAACTCATTCATATAACAAGAAATCAAATCAGAAAAATCAGGGTTTCATCTTGTTACACTCATCTCTAAGAATAGGTATTAGTTACTCATGACAGAGATAGAAAAAATAGAGATTAGAGAAGAATTACAAGAAAAATTCATGAATGATTCTTAATAAAACTGCTCTAACGGTGTTAGAAACGACTGTCTCTGAGTTTCTCTTCTAGGGCACAAGTCTCCAAACTTCCCAATAGTCAAAAAGATCCTTCAAGAGTGATAAAAACGCGTTTTAATGAGTTCTGATGCGCGTCACGCACCCCAGGCGCAGCTATTGCGCTTCAGGCGCACAACTTCTTCGGTTTGACGTTTTCTGCATTTTTCTCATCTTTTAATTCTGAATTGGGTTCCGGTGTCTTCATGAAAGTTGTAGCTATGGATCTAAGCTTTCATTTGCACTTCGTTTGACTCCAATTGGACATCTACAACTCCAGATATGGCTGCAATACTACATATAGGTCATGTTGATTTCTTACCAAAGAAACAACGCAAAACTACGAAAAATCTCTACTTAATCAAGGAAATAAGAACATAAACATTTCATTAAATCAAAGAACTAAAATCAACAAAATATATCAAATAAATCCTTAAATTAACTAATGAATAAAAGATAAATAAGACTAAAAACATATGATGAAGAGTCATCACTTTGTCTCTAACCGGTGTGACCCTTCCCTATGTTGAGGCAAAAACCTTTTTGATGTAAGTTTTAATGAAAACAAACCTTATGAAATAAATGATTAAGTTTTATGAATTGTGATCTACTAATGAATGCACTTAAGTTTTATTTAAGTAAGATGAATTGCATAATCAAACAAGCAAGATCATTTGAAAGAAGCAAGATCAAATTTGAGAAAACAAAAACGAAGAATGTTCTGGTTATTAAACATAAAAATGAAGAACATTCTTGACAACATTCTGAAAAACGAAGATCATTTTGGACAACAGTCTAAAAAAACGAAGAATGTTCTAGTTTTGATGGCATTAATCCAAGAATATTCTGGTTTACACAAAACAAAGTCTTCTTTAATTCAAGATCGATATGGGCTATGAAACTACATCAATCTACATTGAAAACACAAATATTCATTACAAAGGAACATAATTATATACTCAAGATCATTTTGGATAGATTCGATCAAAGAGGATCAACAAAGGCAAAGCAAAACATCAAGATCAATCTCCAAATTGATGAGCTATGAGCAAGGACGGTCATGACAGAAAGGACACTACTGCTGCACCTTTTTGCATAAAGCACATCATGTTTCTGAGACAAAGGACTGACACATAACAACTGTCAAAATCCAGCACTCAAACAAAACAGAAACGAAAAATGTTCTTGTTTTACAAAAGAACATTCTGGTAGGCATAATTAAAACAGATGATTTTCCTCAGTCTAAACCACATATTAAAGAGTATCAAGACTTCTCAAATCAATGGTGAAGCCCATAGCTCGAGCTGAATGCCCAAAGGAGGAAAACAACCTCAAGATTGATCTCCAAATTGATGAGTTGTGAGCAAGAACACAAGTACATTGTACTTACAATATTCTGCAGAAAGTTTTGCATAAATCTGACTCAAAACAGTGTCAACTGACATGTGACAACTCATTCACTCACTCATTCACGTTTTCCATGAGACCCAAAAGCAAGAACGTTCTTCGTTTGTCAAGAACGTTCTTGGCAACAATATAAACACATATTTAATTGCTTTAAAATATATCTGACACTTGGGAAGTGTGTCCAACGGATATATTCATTTTAAACTGAATATTCAAAGCCTTTTATCATCTATATATTGAATATCAATTGGAAGATGAAGGTAAGAGTTCAATTTATAAATCTACCAACACTTGTTCAAGTAACAAGTCAAAAACTCTTCAAGAAAACTTCAGTTCTCTTCACTATATCTTTGGATCATTATTTAATGAGTTTGTCTTTCATTTATCTCAAACAAGTGTTGAGAAGTTTCAAGATCCCAAACACTTTTATCATGCACATCATTTGTAACTCAAGTATATCTTTTATGTTAGATTAAGTGTGTTTGTAAAGATCATTTCAAGGCTGAAAGGTGATTATAAAAATCCTTTCTAGGTTGAAAGGTGATTGTAAAAATTCTTTCTAGGTTGAAAGATGAAGATTGTAACATATTAAGGTTGATCTAGATTGGTGGTGTAAAAACCAAGAACGTTCTCCGTTTTGAATACTTAGTGAAAATCTCACAGTTTTGATGACTAGACGTAACCCGGATTGGGTGAACAAGGATAAATCTCTGTGTGATATCTCTTCTCTTATCTCTATTTATTTCTAGTCTTTTGATTATCAAATTAAATAGATAAGTTAAAATTGTTTGTTTCCTACTAACCAAGAACGTTATCTGTTTTCTGTTTTCATAACCAAGAACGTTACGTTTTCTGTTTTTATAACCAAGATTAATCTTGAGGTAAATTCTTTAAATTTTAACAGGAAATTTTAAAAAGGGTATTTAGAATTTAAACCCTCCCTTTCTTGTAAGTTGACATTGCTACTTCACCTTATTCACTTTGACTTCTCCCATTCACCCTATCTTTATGCTTGTCTACGTGGATGACATCATAGTTACTGGTAATTCAGAACCCCATATCAAGTCTTTTATTTCTCAACTAAATACCCAATTTTCCTTAAAACCGTTTGGCAATCTTGACTATTTTCTTGGAATTTAGGTCAGTCACTTGCAAAATAGCTGCATTTTTCTCTCTCAAACAAAGTACATCAGAGATCTTCTCATCAAAACTAACATGAGTGATGCTAAATGCATGCATATCCCTATTGTTTCCAATCTCGAGCTCTCCAAGTAGGGGTCTAATTTACATTAAATACCCTACTTACTACATATTAGTAGTGGGAGCTCTACAGTATGCCACCATCAGAAGGCATGAAATCAATGAAGTAGCAATATTAATCATAAGGAATGGGGTTTGAATTGTGATTTCTTTTTAAAATCTTAATTCCTGAACTTAATTCAAATTAACACAAGATCAACATTGGTTTCAAACATAAGGTCCAGAACGTTCTGGGTGAGTTAAAGATAAATAAAGCAGATTATTTCTAGGTGACTTGTGATCAGTGAGTGAAAAATAAATAACGATAAGGATAAGGATAAGAAGGTCACACAATGATGTATCTTGGTTCACCCAAGGTGGGCTACATTCAGTCCTCACAATCTATGGGATTTTCCACGAATGTGCTTAGCACCAAAATGTTTTTGCTTTCACACTATCTTTCTTGATCACCCTTGATCAGTTTCAAAATTCAAATTTCAACCTTGAAAGGATATTTACAATTAGTTACCTTTCAGTCCAGAAAGGATTTTTACAATTCATCTTTTAATAACTAAAAGGATTTTTTACAACGTACTCAAACTATCTTAAGAGATAAACTTGAGTTACAAAAGATGTGTATGATAAAAGAGTTTAGGATGAAAATCTACTCCACACTTGTTTGATATTGATTATAACAATAACTCAACAAAGTGATCCTTGAATATAGTAAAAGAGAGTTGGAGTTTTGCTTAAGAGAAAATCTTTGTTGCTTGAGTATAATTGTTTAAGTATGGAATGATTGCTTTTAAAACTTTTGTTATTGTATTCTCCTTGATGTTCTTTTTATAGATGAGGAGAGGATTAACAAGGCTCAATATAGCTGTTACTAAACCTCTGCAATTCATTGATCTGGAGGTTGCATTGCTTCTTTGGGCCTTCAGCTCAAGTTCTGAGCTTGATTATTGATTTGAGTAGTCTTGTCACTCTTTAAATTGAGATTTGGACTGTAGAGAATGATATGTCTTAATTATGTTTTTAAAAAGAAATAACCATAATGTTCTTTTATAAAAGCAGAATGTTTTTCTGATCAAACTCCAGTTCAAGTAAGACATAATGTTCTTGGTTTCTTTCATGGTAAGATCATTGATTTTTGTATGAATGTATTTGATCACCTATCTTTGAATAAATCACTCAAAAACACAAATTGAATAGCAACATAATCATGATTAGTGATTAATTAACTGTTAGTTTCTTTTCCAACCCCTGGAATCCCACTGGACTACAGTCAAAAGGATTCTCATATAACTAAGGGACACTCTCCATCATGAGCTTCAAATTAGCCCTGCATTAGTCTCCAAACCTATATCCCTGGTTGCTTTTTTAGATGGTGACTAGGATGCAGATCCAAATGATAGATAATCAACCTATGGGCCTTCTGTCTATCTAGGTCTCAACTTGGCCTTATGGTGGTCCAAAAAGCAAACTTGGTCTATCTATGAGTTTAGCAAATACTGCAGTAGAGGTGTTGTGGTTGTAGTCTCTCATGATTGAGATCAAAGTTCAATTTAGTACACCCATTCTTTATTGTGACAACCCTAGCACAGTTGCCCTGTTTCACAATCCAATCCTTCATGCCTAAACAAAACACTTGGAGCCGGATATCTTCTTCCTAAGAGAGAAAGTTCTCAACAAAAGCTTGGTAGTGTAACACATACCAACAACCAATCACTATATTGATCTTTTAACCAAACCTTTGTCCCCACTGCGTTTTCTCAATCTCAAGGACAAACGCTAAGTATTGGACAAGGGCTCATTAGTCTTAGAACCCCTTGGGCTTGAAAGGGAAGTGATAGAGTAAATAGTAGGAAATGATCCACTTGCCAAACAAGGCCTAAGGCATGTAACTAACTATAACAAATTGTTGTTGAGTCAACAACATTTACAACTGAACTTAGTTCAATCTAGTTAGTTATATAAGCTGTAATTCAATAACTGTAATTCAAATTTACAATTTCTCTAGCTCATTCAATTCAATAGTTAAGATTCTTTCTAATATTCTTCTTCAACAATGCGATCTCTACTTCTCTCTATTAGATGTTAGTCTCCAATAAAGTAATGGTTCTATCAATAAAATAATGATGTATTTAGTAAACTCAAAAAAGTTTCTAGTAATTCAAACGAGTCATCCCAGCTAAAACAAAAGGATTGAGATATAACACATATGAGTATCTCAATATTAAAAGCAAAGGAGATTTTCTTACCGAGAGATGGAAGCAACAGCAAATAATCAATTTAGGTCGTCTCCTATTATGTAACATAAGATTGTTTTAGTGTACAGATAATTACAATTAATCTAGCTATGTATTTGAAGGCAATCATATTGATAAACCACAAGCATCATATGTGCAAGCTTTCTCATTTAGGTTCAACTAGATTTAGACCGACACGTTGTGCACCAGTTTTTAGATAAATATAGAAGTTTATAAATTTATTTCACAAAATATTTAAAATTAAGTATATAAAAATTATAAAGATTGCTGGCAATACACTCTCTAACGCACATATTTCAACACATTATCTTCTATTGATTGAAATTCACGTAGGTTTCATCAAATTGTGTGGGTCCTATTTAAATTTATTGGAACGCATGTGAATCCTAACCAATAAAAAGAGTGTCTTGTTAGCATTATTAAAAAAAAATTAGACTATTTGGATGAAAGAATTTTTTGAGGCAAAGTAATTTTAGAGCGTAACTCAAATTCTTATATGTAAGTTCTATTTTTTATAATAAATCTGGAGAACTTTTAAAATGAAGAGATTTTATGAAGTATTTTGTCAAAATTAAATTTGGAGAATTTCGAATACTACTTTAAAAATAAATAAAAAATTGAAATTCCTTCTTAACTTTATACAATATGAATCTTAAATGTGTCCCAAAATTTAAATAAACAATTATTGAATTCAAACAACACAATTTATTAATGAAGAAAGCATTTTGAATTGCTTCATACAAATAGACCCTTGGAGAATCAAATATTTAACACATAATAATAATAATTCACTACGCCAAAAATGACATTTTATAGCGCGTCTTTTACAGCGCTTATTAAATACAAGCGCTGTGATATAAATTTTTAAAAATAACGGATGCTACAACAGCGCTTTTTTTACAAGTGCGGTAAAAAAAGCGCTGTTGTAGGGTCATATAGGGTCAGAAAGCGCTATCACATAGCCTTTTACAGCGCTTCTTCATAAAGCGCTGTAAATCAAGCGCTATTGCATAGGCTTTTACAGCGCTTTCTGAGCGCTTTAAAATAAAGCGCTGTAAAAGCCTTGCGCTTTGTGTCATTGGTTGACCTATTACAGCGCTTTTTAGACAAGCGCTGTAAAATCATTCATTTCAAATAAGAAGCGTTCACTTTAAGTAAATAAAATCAAATTTAAAACAAATTTAATACGTTGTCAAAACCCTACGAAATCTCATCTCCCCTCCTCTGCGAACCCCTCGTGTGCGCCCATCTACAAATTGATTTACTTCTTCCTCCTTTAAAACAAATTGATCATCAACGTTGTCTCAGGTAATTCAAATTTATTTTATTTATTTGTTGTTGTCACTAATTCAAACTGATAAATTGTTACATGATATAATTTGAAATTGTTACATTGTTACATGATATAATTTGTAAAAAAAACGTTGTTGTACCACTAATTTATATATCAAAAACTTGAAATAATGTTTATTGTTACTGATATAATTTGTTACTGATAAATTTTATTTATAATATATCAGACTGATATGGGTCATAATATATCAGAATTGAAATCATGCTTACTGATATAAATTGTTACATGATATAATAGGGTTTCTGATAAATTTTATTTATATGTGTATTATCAATATATATATATAGGTCATAATATATCAGACTTGAAATCATGCTTATTGTGTAACTGCATTTATATATGTAGGTCATATAAATGGACCGGAAATGGATGTCTGCCAATTGATTGACAAAAGAGTATGAAAATGGAGTGAAGGAGTTTATTGAGTTTGCAGTGATGAATGCAAAAGATCCAAATAGAGTCGTTTGTCCTTGTTTCAAATGTTGTTTTGGAAAACGCATAAGAGCAGATGAATTGGAAGGACATTTAGTATGGTATGGAATTGATCAAAACCATACATGTTGGATAAGACATGGTAAGAAAATCAATGATAATACTCGCACAGATACATATGTTTCAACTGATTTCGACACAGATACATATGAGCCAGACCGAGTTGAGGAGGTTGCAAAAGCAGTTGAAGAAGATCTTCGTGATTGTCCTAAAATGTTTGAGAGCTTGTTGAGTGATGCAGAGAAACCATTATATAATGGTTGTACTAAATTCACAAGACTTTCGGCGATACTAAAGTTGTACAACTTAAAAGCGAGTAATGGATGGTCTGATAAAAGCTTCACAGAATTACTAACCCTCTTAAAAGATATGTTGTCAGATGATAATGAACTTCCCAGTAGAACCTATGAAGCTAAACGAATTTTATGCTCTATTGGTATGAGTTATGAAAGGATTCACGCGTGTCCTAATGATTGCATTTTATTTCGAAATGAATATGAATTACTAAAGGCGTGTCCGAAATGCAATGTATCTCGATATAAGAATAAAGAATCTACTCCAGCAAAAGTCGTGTGGTATTTTCCTATAATACCAAGATTTAGGCGCATGTATCGCAGTGAAGAAGACTCAAAACACTTGACATGACATGCAGATGAAAGAATTAGAGATGGAAAGTTTCGACACCCTGCGGATTCTCCGCAATGGGCAAAAATTGATCACGAGTATCCTGAATTCGGGATAGAGTCGAGAAATCTATGCCTTGCACTTTCTACTGATGGAATGAATCCACATGGTCTTCAAAGCATCTCACACAGCACGTGGTCTGTGATTTTGTTGATTTATAATCTACCTCCATGGTTATGTATGAAGCGTAAGTTTATGATGTTGTCTTTGTTAATTTCTGGACCCAAACAACCGGGGAATGATATCGACGTATACTTGGCTCCTTTAATTGAAGATTTAAAAATTATGTGGGAGACAGGTGTAGAAGTCTATGACGGGTATAAGAAAGAATGTTTCAATTTGAGGGCTATGTTGTTCGGCACAATTAATGATTTTCCAGCATATGGTAATTTATCAGGATATAGCATTAAAGGTCAGTGTGCGTGTCCTATATGTGAAGAGAGTACAAATTGGATACGGTTGAAACATTATAAGAAGAATGTATTTCTTGGACATCGTAGATTTTTACCTTATAGTCATCAGTATCGTGGGTGGAGAAATGCATTCAATGGAAAATCAGAGGAAGATAGAGCTCCTGTAGCATCGACCGGATATCAAATACTTGAGAAGGTACAAGGTTTGACCAATAAATTTGGCAAACCTTTGCGGGAGAGCTGGTCAAAACTGGGTGGAAGAAAAAGTCAATTTTCTTTGAATTGCCATATTGGAAGTCATTGTATGTAAGACATTTTCTCGATGTGATGCATATTGAGAAAAATGTATTTGACAGTGTTATTGGTACGTTACTCAATGTACCAGGAAAGTCTAAGGATGGCATCAATGCAAGATTGGACTTGGTCGATATGGGAATAAGAAATGAATTGGGTCCCGTAAAGAAAGGAAATCGCACATATCTACCTCCAGCCGCTCATACTCTATCTAGAAAGGAAAAAATTGTTTTGTGTAAATTTCTACATGAAGTTAAAGTTCCAGAAGGATACTCTTCAAACATTAAAACTTTAGTTTGCATGAAAGACCTCAAGTTAAAAGGTTTGAAGACCCATGATGCTCATATTCTAATGGAGCATTTGCTACCAATCGGTATACGTTCAATTTTACCTGAAAAAGTTCGCCGAACCATAACTAAATTATGTTTCTTCTTCAGGGAAATTTGTAGTAAAGTGATTGATCCTCAGAAATTACCGAGATTGCAGAGGGAAATTGTTGTTACTTTGTGTGAGCTTGAAATGTACTTCCCGCCCTCGTTTTTTGATATAATGGTTCACCTTACTGTTCATCTTGTTAATGAGACACAACTTTGTGGGCCAGCTGATATGAGATGGATGTACCCGATAGAACGATATATGAAAATATTACAAGGGTACGTAAAAAGTAGAAGTCGACCAGAAGGTTGTATTGCTGAACGGTACATTGTTGAAGAAGCTGCTGAATTTTGTACTGAATATCTGTCAAATGTTGAATCCATAGGGCTTCCCATGTCTCGTCATTCGGGAAGATTATCAGGAGAAGGGATAATTGGAAAGAGAATAATGACTATATCAAGGACTGAATGGGAGCAGGCACAATTGTATGTTCTGCACAATGATGATGAGGTCCAGCCGTATGTTACAATACACATGGATCAATTATCTAGTTTGAACATGAATAGCAATCAAAATTGGATAACTCGAGAGCACAATTGAAGTTTCATAACATGGTTAAAAAATCACATAAAGTCAAAGTTTGATGTAGACCCCGGATCAATTTCACAGAGATTGAGGTGGCTAGCAAATGGTCCGAGTTTACATGTCTTTTCTTACACCGGTTATGTAATTAACGGCTACACATTTTATACAAAAGAACAAGATGATCAAACAACTATGCAAAATAGCGGAGTCACTCTCGTAGCTGAAGCGATGCATATCTCAAGTGAAAAAGACAAGAACCCAATATATGCAAATCTATCATGTTTTGGGGTTATCGAGCGCATATGGGAGCTAGACTACACAATGTTTCGTGTTCCCATATTTGGTTGCAAGTGGGCCGATAATAATAATGGCGTTCGGATTGATGAGTCAGGGTTCTTGCTTGTCGATTTTAATAGGATGGGATACAAAGATGAGCCTTTTATTTTAACGTCGCAAGCTCAACAAGTGTTTTATGTCACTGATCCTGCGGATGATAAATGGTCCGTTGTCCTATCGACCAATAAAATAAGTGATGATAACAATAATGATGAAGATGTTGGTAATGATCTTTTCTTTGCAACATCACAACCACATGAAATTGGTTCAACTGATGATGGTTTATATCTTAGAGATGATCATGATGAGGGAATTTGGATTAATCCATCATTTCGTATCATTAATGGACAAACAAATGTGAATCCCACCAAGAAAAGAAGAAGGGCATCTTAATGTGTTTTGGTATTTTGGTATTTATGTATTTTGGTATTTATGTATTGGACAAACAAATGTTTTGGCATCATTAATGGATCTACAAACATATTGAGCATTTTGGTATTTATGCTTATATTGTATGTAATTGTATACTCAACTTATACATGTAATTTAGCACAAAAAAATTAAGTTCAAGTTATACACAATTTAGCTTGAACTTGAGTTGATCAGTTAAACACAATTTGGAAGAAAAAATAATTTAACTATTTTGGAAGAAATAAATTATTACAGGGCTTATGTAAAAATAATTTAACTAATTTGGAAGAAAATATATTATTATAGGGTTTAGGGTTTAGGGTTTAGGGTTTATTGGATAGGGCTGTAAAAGGGCTCACGAATTAAGCGCTGTAAAACAAAGAGTCATTGGACATGATAAAACAAAGAATTATTTCATACATAGAACCCTATTAGAGCGCTTTTCTAAAAAAGCGCTGTAATATGGCTAAAAAATAAAATAGGAATGTCTTTTACAGCGCTTTCCACATAAGCGATGTAAAAAACAGCCTTTGGACATGGTAAAACAAAGAGTCGTTTAATATATAGAACCCTATTAGAGCGCTTTTCTAAAAAAGCGCTGTAATATGGCTAAAAAAATAAAATAGGAATGTCTTTTACAGCGCTTTCCACATAAGCGCTGTACAAAACAGTTTTTGGACATGGTAAAACAAAGAGTCATTTAATATATAGAACCTTATTATAGCGCTTTTCTAAACAAGCGCTGTAATTGGGTTAAAAAATAAAATAGGAAGGTCTTTTACAGCGCTTTCCACACAAGCGCTGTAAAAGGGTCTTTTTAAAAATAAAATAGGAATGTCTTTTACAGCGCTTTCCACATAAGCGCTGTAAAAGGGTCTTTTAAAAAATAAAATAGGAAGGTCTATTACAGCGCTTTTTGACAAGCGCTTTAAAAGGCTTATGAAAAAGCGTTGTAATAGGCTTTTAAAAATAAAATGATGAGGCCTATTACAGCGCTTGTTTAAAAAAGCGCTGTAATAGGGTCATATATATAATAGTAAACCTCTTCAGTTTCATGTTCATTACATAAATTTTTCAGTTTCCTCTGCGCGTTCTCTTTCTCCTTGCGAACCCTACGAAATCTACGAGAGTTTCAGTTTTTCTTGCTTCTTCCTCATTACTTACTCTCATCCTAGACCTACGATCGTTACGTAAACATCATAATCCTCAAGTTACCCGTTTTCATTCTCGTTTTCGTCTGCGAACCCCGTAACCCTACCATCGTTCGTAACCGTTCGTCCTCGTTTTCATCGTCTTCTACGCCGTTCGTCTGTGAACCCGTAACCCTAAGCATTTTACAAGGACTATTTCAGGTATTGTAGTTATTATTTTTTTGTTTCACTAAAATGCATGTTAACTTTTTGTTGCTACGTACTTAGACTGAACTAAACTGCATGTTGATGTGCTGAACTGAACTGTATATATGTTGATGTTGAACTGCATGTTATATATGTTGATGTTGAACTGCATGTTGTAGATAAATGGATACCAACAAGGGATTAGATTGTCAAAATGAAGAAGTTGGCAACACTAAGACTTACGAAAATGAAGTCAAACGTGGTGCAACAATAATGCAAAATGTTATAAAAGCAAGAAGTACTGGGCAAAAATTTGAGGTATATTTGTTGTTTTCTGTATCTGTTGTTTGCTGTTAATATATTATACCTTGTTTGCTGTTAATACATTGAGTTACTTACTATTTATTAGGTTGGATGGAATGAGAGTGGTCAACCAATTGACCCCAACAGTTCCATGTTTGTTAGCTATATTGGAGCTGTTGTTCGTCAAAATATACCAATCACAATAGATGATTGGAGAGATAAGGCATTGAAGGATGCCAAAGATGTGTTGTGGGCTGATATTCAGGTAATTTTTTTACTCCACCCTATTATTTATAAATTTTACAATATACTGCTTTGAAGTATTTTACTCAAACTACATATTTATTTGGTTTGCAGTCAGCTTTTGTTCTTGATGAGGTGAGAAAGAGCTATGTGCTCAGAGTTGCCGGGAAAATACACCGGGGCTTTAGATCTCACCTCTCAAATTGTTATTTAAAAGACCGTGAAGGAAATACGATTGCGGAAGCTCCAAAAATATATAAACATTATATATCAAATGAGGAATGGAGCGCATTCGTATCAAAACGTTCCGACCCCGCATTTGTTGTAAGTGATTAATTTATTAGCATTTGTTTTTTATTATTCATATTCATAGCGTATTTTAAATTTTTACTAGATTGTTATTTTTTTTATTTAGAATATTAGTAAGGCAAATCGCGAGAGGGCAAAAATTATTCCCCACCCATACAAGAAATCTCGTATGGGATATGCTCGTCTAGAGCAAAAACTTGTAAGTATACTATCTAACTAATGTGGTATATTTAATTAATGTGGTATATTATAATCTATACTATCTAACTAATATTTTGTTTATGATCTTAACGATAATAGCTACAAGACACCCAATCCGATCAACCGTTGCGTCGTCATATATTGTGGAAGGAAGCTCGTGTAAATAAAGATGGAGTGGTTGATAACGAAAATGTACAAAAAGTAATAGAACTTTTTGCATATATATATAAGATCACATTGATTTATAATCACATTTATTTATTTGATAGTGCTTTACAAGTTTTTCGAGCTCAAAGAGGTGCGACAGTGTCGAAGCTAAAGTCAAATAACATCACATGGATTCCAATAAAGGTTTGAAATATATGCTTTTAAATTTCACTTACAATCAATACACAATTAAATAATTATTGACTTATATGTTATATTTTATAGTGCCCTCGTCAAACTAACAACATCGACTGTGGGTACTATGTATTGCGATTCATGAAGGAGATTGTTGATAAGAATCAAATTTCAATCCCAGAAACGGTACGATATTTTAATTATTTGATTTTCATATATAAATTATGTTTATATTTGATTCTAACTTATTTATGTTCAATTTTTATATCAGTACTTTGACAATTCCGGTCCATCGTATTCTGAAGAAGAACTAACAGAGATAAAGGAAGACTGGTGTCAGTATGTGCTTCAAATGAATATTATTTGATTTGCTGGGAAATGGCAAGCTGTAAGGGATATGGTAGTTATGTGATGTTTGTGTATATATTAGGTTGTGAATATGAGTAGTTGTATGAAAATAGTGCTGTAATTATACTAGGTTGTGAATATGAGTAGTTGAATGAAAATATGTGTTGTTTGTGTATATACTAGGTTGTGAATATGGTAGTTATGTGCTGTAATTATGAACTGATTGTTGTGAATATTTGTGCATTTGAAAATATAGTGAATTTGTTGTTGTGTACTGATTCTTGTGTGTTTTAGTGTTGTTTTGTTGTTGTGTACTACTGATTCTGGATTGTGAAATGATTCTAAGTGAAAATGATTTTGGAATAAAATTTGTGAAGTGATTCTGGACTAAAAGACAGCGCTTTCTAAAAAAGCGCTTCTAAAATTTACAGCATATTATTTAATAAAACTAAAAAAAAACACCTTTTACAGCGCTTTCTCATAAAAGCGCTGTAATAGGGTGCACCTACTACAGCGCTTTTGTGAAAAAACGCTGTAATAGGTGCATAACAATGCATCTGGATAAGTGCACCTTTTACAGCGCTTTATTGAAAAAGCGCTGTAATAGGTGCATAACAATGCATCTGGATAAGTGCACCTTTTACAGCGCTTTTTTAAAAAGCGCTGTAATAGGTGCATAACAATGCATCTGGATGTGCACCTTTTACAGCGCTTTTTCAAAAAGCGCTGTAAAATGCGTATAACAAGCGCGCAATATATCCACCTTTTTTACAACGCTTTTTTTAAAAAAAATAAGCGCTGTTACATCCTTTTACAACGTTGGTAACTACAGCGTTTTTTTTTTTAACAAAAGCGCTGTAATAGGTTTAAAAAAGTGCTGTAAAAAAGGTTTTTTCACGTAGTGATTAGTCACAATATTAAATTTAAAAAGAATGTCTTTCGATATAATAGAATTGTGAATATAGAATCATTGTTAGCAAGAATAAAATATTTATTATTTTACATGAATTACATCATATACAAACTATTTTTTTTTTATCTTAGAATATATGCAAACTACTTTTGTGTCTAACGTTTTGGTTGGATTATCAGTTGCTAAATAAATGTGATATTATAGATCTTGATATGAGTCGATTACAAAATTAAAGAAGAATAAATATTAGACTCATGAATAAACATATAGTATAGCTACAAATAGAGTTTGTCTACAAATAAAATTTAAGTGAAATATAAACATATTGACTTGATAAAATTAGAGATATGTGCCAAAATTGACAATGAAATGGCAATAAAATATTATAAATAGATTTCTTGTATATTTTTAATGTAGATAATTCATAATACTATTTCTACAACACCTTGACTTGCTTCTGGACACGGATTAGTTGTGTAAATAGATGAGAACGTACTACGTTATCTTTTACAACATAACTTTTTCTCATGTCTATTTTCTTTTGCTTTAACTATTTTCATGTTATTTTAATTATTTACTTATTTACACTTTAATTGAGCTTTTTTTAGTACACTATAAGCATCCATCGAACATATAATACTTCTCTAAAACGAGTTTGATACCTTAAACAATAACATAAATAATATCAATTTTTAATAAATAAATTAATAGTTGATATTATATATATATATATATATATGATTAATCATAGATAATTATGATGTTAATATTTAATTTATTCACTTTATTAACTATTTATTTTAGAGGAATTAAATCTGTATAATTAACAGTTATAATTCTCATAAAAACGATTAGATTAAATCATTTTTCTTTTTTTGGTGACAATAAAATGTGATTTTGTTTTGAATAAAGAATAAATAAATTTTATTATGTCCCAATGTGTCAAATTAGTTATAAGAAGTTTGCATCATAGTGCGATCTCATGCAGACCGTAAGATTCTCATTTTTATTATTATTAATAATGTGTAAAATATATTTTTATTCTTATAATTTCTAATGTTGTTGTTGTTGTTGTTATTATTATTATTATTATTATTATTATTATTATTATTATTATTATTATTATTATTATTATTATTATTATTATTATTATTATTATTATTATTATTATATTTTTATTCAATTATTATTTTTGAAAACTATATATGTGTATGACATGATGTATTTAATTTGACTGAATATTTTGTTAAGTATTTGAAAGAAAAAAAAAACAAATGTTTATAATAATAACAATAATAATATAAAAGAAAGAAGAATGAATCGGGAACAAAATTACATTAAACTAATGAGTGAATATTTAGGGTCTTAATGGACTTAGGTTGAAAACATCACTTCCCCACCTCTACTGATAGAAAAGGAAAAAAAATAAACCGACGCCTCTCATTCACAAATCCTCTGCAATAAAGAAATAAAGGGCGTATGAGAGAAAAAAGAGGAAATTCAAGAACGGAGTTAGTGATTCATCCCCTCAAGTAAGAATTCTTTAATTATGACCATGTTAACCTTATATAACCATTTATTTTTTTGTAGTAGAACAAAACCCCTTGTTGATATTATGGAAAATAAGATAAAATAGAATGAGATTGATCGATGAATATGTCTCTCTAATTGTATCTTTATTTCTGATAGATAAGAACCTTTCATTTATTGATTTTTATTTTCTTAATCAACTATCAGAAATATAGGTGTCATAATTGTGTTATGATGTTTCGATAAAGTAGTGAATAGGTTAGACGGTAGGATCAATTGTTATAAATAAATTAAGATAGTCGTTATGCATTGTTACAGAGGAAAGGAAAGTTCTTAATATCGTTGGAGATAGATTATTAGAAACTCTATTATCTCATTATTATTGTAATAACGGTCACACTAGTAATAGGTTTTTGTACGTCAATTTATAAAAATAAAACTAAAAAGTTTTGACACTAAGTGAGAAGTAAATTAATTTATGAAGGTGTACCGTATTTGGAGCAAAGATCGTTGCGTAGGAACCTTATAACGACATTCATAACGGTAAGGGCATCACTCCATTCGCTTTCTTACTCAAATTATATGTGATATAAATGTATTGTGATGTTGTGGATTGATTATGTTTGTGTGTTATCTTCGAAATGAATGTTATATGATACGTTGTTATAATGGTTGTGCTTGACATGTTGTGGTTATTCAAAGTGATTAATTTGTGTCTAAACTAGATTGGTTTAGGACAAGGTTGAGTGATTTTGGACGCTCTGGTTGAGTGGTCAATATTGTTACTAACAACAGTGTCTACATTTATACATTCATAGTTGTGTGGTGCGTTCATAATTGGTTGGAGCTCATAGTTATGTGGTGCGTCCATAATTGGTTGGAGCCACAGATCCTTGCGGGGATTTTGAGTTAGTGGTGTTGCTTGGAAGGACCCACGAAGCCCTTGCGGGGAGGTGATATTCCGGAATCATGCATTGACATATAGTCTAACAAATAAGATATGTGCATTTTGGTTGAATTGTATCTTTGGTGCGTTGTGATTTTTAACTGTTAAATGAAGTATATGATTTGTTTATATTTTTACTATAACAATTATATATGCATGTTTATTTGTTCTGTGTTTGTTATTTGGAGATGACCCTTACATTTGACAGGAAGTTGTGTATAGTGTTACTTGAGCGAATAATGTTGCAACCAACCTAGTAGGAGAAATGCGAAAAAGTACAATAGCATGCAGTTGGAGGCTCCGAGATACTTTTGTGCTGGTGTTAGACTTGTTGGGTGAGTTTTCCACAAGTCCAAAGTTTATGACCAACTAGGATTTATTTTTGGGTAGTAAAACGCCAAGAGTTTTGACTTTAAAAGTTTCTTTTGTTTAACGTATTAAATTTACTGTTAGTAATTGCGAATACTCTGACTCATTAATTTTGAAAATACAATTGAAAAAGTTATTAATTGATTTTAAAGTAAATGAGCATTTAAGATAATCTTATATATATATATATATATATATATATATATATCTTTACATTTAGAATTTCGTTAGTTAATGTCTCGAAAAAGCGGGATGTTACACAACGTATAAATCTACATCCACTTTTTCTACACAAAAGTAAATCATCACATTCTTAGTAAACTAAACTAGACTTTCTTGTAAGAAAAAAGTAAATTAGACATCTATGTCTATTTTCATTATCATTTATTGCATTGACTTGAATATAAACCAAAAAAAGTCTATTTTATGAATTTAATTAAAAGCAAATTTTAGCTTACTTGTCTTACCAGAAATACTTCACTTAATATAAGATAAGTAAAATGTTAGACTTATTCAACAAATACCATTAATCATATTCCCTTCCTTCCAAATTATAATTCACTTTGACAGTTTCACACATTAAAAAATATGATTAATATTGTTTGAAGAAAAAAAAATTACAAATTACTTTACAAAAATATCCTCCATTAATAATACGAAAAACACAAATTAAAAAAAAGTAATAAATAGTAAATAACATAATAAGA
>JBBPBP010009779.1:24843599-24869956 GCA_037974735.1 Cicer chorassanicum
ATCAATTTTTACTAACCAATTTATATAATTGAAATTTATTTTACAAAACTAATTTTATCTATACCATTTTAACAGTCAATATTTTTTCAACAAAAAAATTCCATTTTTTTATTAAAAAATTGTTTGAAAAATAAATTCCAAGATTTCGTTCGAAAAGATCAAAATCTTTTTATAAAAAATTTGTTTGGAAAAAAACTTCAATTTTATTTTTTCAGAAAATTTTTCTTAAAAAAGATTGCAATTTTTTTTATCAAAAATCAATTTGGGAAAAAATTTCAATTTCTTTTTTGTAAACTTTGACTAAAAAATACAAATAAAAACTTACTGAAAAAAGTAAAAAAAATTGTAGAAAGCAAAATTATAAAACATTTTAATCATGACATGTATATATGAACATCCAAATTAACAACCAATTATGAAAATAGATAACCATATTCAAAACATATGGATCGATTAAAAACCATAAATTTAATATTCGATTTTTCAAATCGATTATAGATATGGATGTAATTTAGCTGAAAGACTGGTTATTTTGTGCGACCATAGTTGTCCAGAGAGTAATGCATAAGCTTCCCATAAAGTCATTAATCATAAAATCATAAGCCTCATCAACAGCGGCGATTACTAACTCACCTAATTCACACTGGATTCAGTCGTTTTGGGTTGGGGAGAAGAGAGTGGAATAATCATCTCCCCTTCGCCAAACCCATAATCTGAATGTACAGGAAATCATCAAAAGCAATTCTATCTTGCAGTTCTAAAAAAATCTGATTTATTTCGGTATGTGAAGAATAACATCCAGACACTACATTCAATTTTGATTCAGGTGTTTTTCTATGTACATTTGAACAAATGAGCAGAAAATCATCTTTCAGACAGCTAGGGTATACCAATGCCTACCTATCTTAGTTACTAATTGTATGGGGAAAGAAGATATACTAGACTGGATCACTAAAGCAAGAACGTTATGAACACTAAATTGATGGAAAACTATTGCTATGACTTTCTGAGGAATTAAATCCATATTCGAAACTTTACAATGAAGGATTTGAATCCTCCTTACTATTGTGTTACATGAGGTCTTTTTTCCACCTTTTCATAATGAATAACAAAATTTCCCTGCAAGGAGGTTGTACATTAGAGGCCAACAAAAGAAAAATCTTGTTGGGGTAAACGAATGCAAAAATCTGATTTTGGAACAAGAGAAAGGGTTAAAAAAAAGTCGCTAATATGGCGTATTCACAAAAACTAACCTCGCGGACTTCAAAAGTGCTTGAATCAAAATAGTGATAAGTTCCTCTCTCGTATGTGTTTGTTTTCACCAGCAGCTCCACGTTGGGTGCTCTTATAAACCAAAAACAACGCTCTTTGTGGTAAAACCAACCTCTTTCGTAGCTGAGAGCAAAAAAATACCTTGTTAGTAATAATTAAATTAAGAAAAAAAAAATCAGATGATCAAGATTTTGGGTGTCAAATATAACCGGATAAGTGGTTAACAAAGACTGTTTAATCAGTTAATCATGTTGTATGGGCTTGGTCTTGGTGCATGTTCGGTTCCCATTTGCAGAACTGCCAAAAAATATTTCGATTCAAAAAACAAGAGTTTCTTTGTGTTTAAAAATAATTTTGAGTTATAAACAGAGGTACATTTACAGCTGCAAATCAAACATATTAACTAACCACTTATCAAGTTAACCGTCCCAAAGTTTAACAATCCAAAAATAATTTGGAAATAATCCCTATTCATCCAAAAATTAAAAGAAACGACCAAAAAAGGATGGATTGAAGGAAATGGCATACAGCTCATCTGCAGCATATAGTTGTGCTGTGTCTTTAGGCATGCTGCAGAAAAAATCAAAATTTATATTAAAAATTATAATATAAAAGTCAATACAAAACCAAGATTAAGATTTGAAAAGCACCTGTAAAATATGTAAAACAATGCTTCCACCCTAAACTTAGTAAAATAAAGTTTCTGCAAAATGCAACAGACAATTAGCCCAAAGAAAAAGTTTGACAATAGGGAAATGAAGTTATAAAACATAATGTAAAAACTCACGCATAGAGCAGGTCGTTGTTCAGCGTTATAACATTGTGGCATATTAAACTCTGGATCATCCTTAGCTGGCTCTTCTGCCCATGGAGACTTAAAAGTCTCATGAAGATTTTCTGTTGAATTCAAATCAAAGCCAAGTTGAGTTAGATCAATTCCAAGAGCAAGAGGATCACCGCTATGGATTACATTTAACAGGCCAAGCAAACCATATGGATCTGGTTTAAATTGTGCAGGTTGCATAAACTTCGTGTCCTGATCCCTAAAAGACTGATTTAGATATGGCATTTGAAGATGAAACTGGGATTGGTTCTGTTGCTGTTGATATTGCTGGCTGAGCTGGTCGTATGAACCCACGCCAGGAACTGTATTTGGAGAATTTAAAGGCCTTAATCCAATGCCAGGAGGTTCACTGGTCTAAACCAAAACCCAGAGCGATTTGAATGTCAGAAATACTTGATTCAGAAGGAATTGCATAATTATGGTTTAAGCAAGCACCTCATTGAAAAATAGGCTGAAATAGAGACGTGGATTTCATAACAAAAACAAGCTCCTGCATTCAGAGTACAAAAATGGCAGACCTGTGAATGATAGGAAGAATTAGAAGATGGAAAAATATCCGATCCATGTTGATGGAGAAGATTCTGGTTGTTGACAGATGAGAACGAGACACTGCCACTATTGACTGAAGGATTATGTTGTTGTGGTTGGGGATGATGGGATGAATATGTTCCTCCCAAGCTGAAACCAGCAGACCTTCCCATCTGCTGATTGAAAGCATGGAAAGTTGAGAAAAGAGAACTTCCGACCCATCAATTTTATAGACATGGATCTGTATATAGCAAGACTTTTCAATCTCTTATAACATGTAACTCACAGAGAAATGCTGAGATTGCATCATCGGCACAGCATTGTCATGAGGTTGTTCTTTATGGATATTCATAGCATAATCTGCATTAGCACATGTACAGATAATGTGGTCAGAAACATCTTCGGCGGTAATTTGAGAGTTTGAGCAACTTCCACTAAAGTGGAGTTCTGCATAATAAACACAAGCGACCAAAAATATTTAGAAAGTAATAAAGTTGTCATTTACATCATAACAATCAAGGGTACAGAAGCACAAATCTTAGTAATTAATTGCTTGGAAACATCTATTGATATAAAGTTAAGGACCTCCTGAAAGAGAGAGAGAACATAAATTTCATTCTACAACACGTTTCTCAAAGAAGAAACTTTTTAACCTTCAAAACAGAAGTCAGTTATACAATATAATTCCATAATAGATCCACAATTATTGCAAACAAAAATGTATGACTAAGTCCCATGTCTCCCAAATAACAATATACCTTTGTATCCTGGTAAAGCGGGAAAATCTTCATTTTGAATGCTAAACTCAGGGTTTTGTTGAACAGGACTAACGCCAAGGCCCTGATTCCGTAAAGAACCTGAAATTTTGTTTTAGAATCATTATTGTTGAAAGATAATTGCATTCACATACCCAACTGCATTATTGTATAAACATAATTGCATTCACATACCCAACTGCCCTTGAGGTCCTCCGGCAGAACTAGGATGACTTGTCAGTTGAGGGAAATCGTTGAGGTCAAAAGATGAACTATCATTGGGATTTATGTCATTCAACATCCTCAAAGTGTTCAAGTTACTTGCTGGTTGAACATAGCTTTGGGAAAGCTGACCTCCAGCACTAGGATAAGAATTCCCTGGCATTGAAATCACCTGTGGAGATCCTGAATCGAGAAGATGTTGTCACCACAAAAACAAAGTAGCATAGTATAATAATGTAAAATCAAGTTACTTGCTGGTTGATGATAGCTTTGGGAAAGCTGACCTCCAGCACTAGGATAAGAATTCCCTGGCATTGAAATCACCTGTGGAGATCCTGAATCGAGAACATGTTGTCACCACAAAAACAAAGTAGCATAGTATAATAATGTAAAATCAAGTTACTTGCTGGTTGATGATAGTTTTGGGAAAGCTGACCTCCAGCACTAGGATAAGAATTCCCTGGCATTGAAATCACCTGTGGAGATCCTGAATCGAGAAGATGTTGTCACCACAAAAACAAAGTAGCATAGTATAATAATGTAAAATCAAGTTACTTGCTGGTTGATGATAGCTTTGGGAAAGCTGACCTCCAGCACTAGGATAAGAACTCCCTGGCATTGAAATCACCTGTGGAGATCCTGAATCGAGAAGATGTTGTCACCACAAAAACAAAGTAGCATAGTATAATAATGTAAAATCAACTTGGTATTAAAGGGAAAAAGTTATGCATTCGGAGCCTGGGAACAATAGAGTTTTCAGAGAGTGATGAAAAAACACAGAAAAAGGAAAAATAATGTCTCGTAGTGTTTATCGATTACAAAGAAAGAACCCAAAGAGAGTTTCTCCTTCCAAAGATTGCCTTCACCAAAGATTTCCCTTTTCTATAAAAAAAAGTCAATGCTCAGGTTCCAAATGATAAAAAATCACAATAATTGATAATCTACTCTCCTCCCACTATTTAAGCTAACCACCCAACTAATTATGCAACTAACTACTCTTAACCAACTCCAACTACTTTGTGTAATTTGTATTTCCTTTTAAGTCCAATCATCTACATGTATCAACTCTAGGTTATCAATTGCACGCTACAGCAGAGGAGGAGAGCGATTAAAAGCAGAGGCTGAAAATTGCAGCCTGTTGCGCACAAATAGGCCTTGATAGTGGAGTCAATTGGCCCCAGCTTTTCCACAGTAACTTTCTGACCAGCACCTGCACTTTCCAGCCAGCATGTGGTGGTTTACTGGTTTCTGACAAACCTATTCTTTTGCTCAATAGTATACAGGTGTAGCTCAATTGGTGAATCGTCTGCCGTATAAGGAACTTCCCAATTTCATATTTTTATACCCAACGTGACTTTGCTGGGGTTATTATGGCACACTGTTGATGCTTCGAAGTTGGGCTAGCAAATTGTATTTTATAATAATTTATCATACAAATAAATTATTTAATAATAATGTATTTTATATATCTCAAACAAGAAGCAGTCTTTCATGAGTTTTTCAATCACATTTTGCTGCCTTGGTAACATAGTACATTCACATATCATATCAAAACACCGTTTTATATCATTTGACAGCGTAATGACACCCAAGAGTACAAATCAAAGCCGGATGACAAGCAGCAGCAAATGCAAACATAAAGCTAACCTACAATCTAAACCCACATTCTCAAGCTTAAAACAGCAGAAAAAAAAAATTCCTATTCTTGCAGAGAACAGCAATCCACCAGTTTTGTCTATGGTGCTCAAGATAGCAGCATAGTTTTGGCATGTGGTTGTTTCAGAATGATTCCACTGTCAAACCCCCCATGTGCCTTCAACATGCTGCACAATGGCAAAGCAGGCCAAAGTATATGGCTCACAAATGGAAATATCTCTCCAAGACTCCTATTTTCCCTGCTCAAGCCTTAGGGCTTCTTATTTTAAGACTTTGGTTCTCTGTGTTTTGCACGATAGTATCATATCATTAAGAAAAAAAGAGCCCAGAATACACAGAGTCTTGCACTCAGATGTCTCACCAAGTGAATAGTTGAGGAATAGGATCCTACTCCCCCTAAATTATGGGCCCCTTTTTTCAGCGATGGATTAACTCCAGAAGACAGTTGCAAGCCATTGCACCATCGCAGTAGTGGCACTTACAGCCACACACCAGTTACATAAATGCAGCCGACTTCTTTTTACAGCGCACGAGGGAATAGTAATTTTGCAATCAATATGGGGGAATAAAAATTGCTTAGATCAAGGTACATTTTGCATCTAAATATTCCATAAAACAAATGGTAGGAAGGAAAAAAGGACTAAAACTACTATGTTTCCGGTACATTTTTTATAGGAGAGAAATTAACAATGATAGATATAAAATATGTCCAAAGAATAATGCAACACAATTTCCCTACCACGAGAGAGAGAGAGAGAGAGCAATCGTAAGTCCCATAACCAGGACTGTGACTTCAGACACATTTTGTTAATCCATCACTGTTTAACTTGTAAGTGACTACTAAAAATAATCAAACCACTTGTCAACTGATGTTTTGAAGCAGTCACTTCAAAAAAAAAAAAGATGCTATGAAGCAGTCACTATAATACATTGACATTCAAGATACTGAAATTAGCAAGACAAGAAAAGGTCACGCTTGAAAAAAATTGTAGTGGTAAATTGCGCTATAAAAATTAATTTTATAAGGAAATGAACTACATAGAAGATAAATATGAAGTTGATACTAAATATGAAGATAAAATCGACATAAGTCATAATAATCACAATATACTTCCACGCCATTTTCACTGCATCTGTGACTGTAAAAACACATACCTTGTGGAAGCACACTACTCGTGAATTGATTTTGTCCTTGCATGCCTAACCCACCAGAAGTATAACCAGGCACAGACAAACCTCCACCAGTCCTTCCAATATTTCCCCCTCCAACCATGTTTCCCACTGAATTAGTGATCCGAGGACCTGCATTTCCCGAAATTGGGGATACTCCCAATGCTGGACCAGCATTTTGATGTCCAATAGATGGAAAAACCCTGGGAAAAGGACCACCAATTCCATTTGGGCTACTACTAAATCCAGGGTTTCCTACAAAACTTGTACCTCCTCTATTGGTGACTCCTGAATGTCCAGGGTAGCTTCCGTAAGATGGCTGCAAAATACAATTGAGACAGATGAAAACCTGGTAAATAACAATAACAGTAGAAATAATAATGTGACAGAAAGAAGAGGTGAAAGTATCATCAAAATTTCAGTCATTACACTCAAACTGTCTTAGAAGACACACATGACACAACACAAACCTGTGATAATGCAACAGGGAAATTGTTGGGTGCAAATCTTCCACCAGAAAAGCTTCCTATCTGTTGTTGAACACCCCCAGACGGAAAATTATTTATCATGGAATTTCTTGGTGTGTGAGTATCAGTCATGTTGGGAACATTAAAGCCTCCATGAATGTTGTGCATCCCTTGAATAGGTCCTGCAGCAGGAATCTAGCAATTATATAACTAAATGGAAGGAGAAAATGAAGTAAACCCAGCACATGCTCCTCACCAGTGAGATGAAAATTTGAGGAGGCCGCACCAAACTGACTAGGGAAAGATGGGACAAAAGGCCGTGCAGCACCATCTGGAAGATTCACATGCTCCTCACCAGTGAGATGAAAATTTGAGGAGGCCACACCAAACTGACTAGGGAAAGATGGGACAAAAGGCCGTGCAGCACCATCTGGAAGATTTGAAGCAGAATCGTTTGGAGAAGACTGCAAAGAAAATTCGGTTACAATTTGTATTGATGATTAACATATTCAAAGGAATAAATCTAGAAGTGGGAATCATCATCTTAGAAAATATAAAAAAAAATAATAACACTAACTAGTTATTAAACAAATATCAACCTTCTACTAGTACATCCAACAAGCATGAGGCATGAAATATTCAATAAAGACTGCAAATTTAAATATTAAGAGAGTTTCCTGACATTCTATAATTTATTAACCATTTCTAGAGGCAACTGCCAAAGGTTGATGATGATGAAAAAATAGGACCAAGATCAAGTTTAGAAGTGAAATCCTCCAAACCCCATGAAGGTCCTACTATTCTTCTCCAACCATGAAACATAGTATTTAAACATACATTA
Organism: Cicer chorassanicum; assembly: GCA_037974735.1. Taxonomy (NCBI): domain Eukaryota; kingdom Viridiplantae; phylum Streptophyta; class Magnoliopsida; order Fabales; family Fabaceae; genus Cicer; species Cicer chorassanicum. The sequence continues at coordinate 24,851,355 of JBBPBP010009779.1, forward strand.
CTTCAAGAGACGGAAAATCAAAAGTTTTTAATAAAACTGAATCAAGATAGCAATCTGGTAGCCATTGCAATGCAAAAGAGTGAAGGGAAAGATACAAAGATAATTTCCAAAAGACAAAAATTAAAAACAAGGAGGAGGTGGAAGCTATTCAGGTCATAAGGAACTACGTTATAAAACCCCGACATTGCATGAATTCAAATGGCCAAGCCAAAAGTCAGCCCTTGCATAAAACAATCTTCCTTTGTAATCAGTCGACAGAACAATCTGAAGAGTGTTTCCTTGCAAATAACCAACAACCTAAATAGGACAACATACCGTGAAAGACAATATTAGACACGACGCATACAATTGTAACCTGTAATCATCCATGAATACAACAAACTAAACTGAAATTTATCAAGCAGCAAACATATGAATATTTAAGTTAAAGCCAAATTGACAACCTCTATCTCTTTCATTATAATACTGTTCCCGTCTCCAAAATAATAAACATTCAATCCTCTATTTATAACTAAACAAAATACTCCATCAAACAGCGTCATTTCATTTCTCCATATAATTTATGCAGATGAATTGCATACCTTGAAGACAAACAAACAAGAGAGACACAAGCCATAAAATATACTAATAGCTTCATTTACTTCTTCGTATAGTATCACTGTAAACCAAGTAGTTTCACTTAGAATTAAACCAATATTGTTGTTGTGGCAATACTCCCAACCGTATCAACCGACAAATAAAAAGTGGTGTTCATCAAATGAAAACCACGCATCAAACTCAAAATGTCACAATGCAGGCAAGCTAAGTTAAGTGCAACACGGCTACAATTTTCTTTTGCAAAAAATGTGACTCCAAACTCAGTTTGAAACCACTGAACAATCTACAGCCACATTTAACTCCCTTTTGTGGATTAAAAATAATGTATTATATAACAATCTTGAAGCTATATTAACCGCCAAAAACCCTAAGCCAATTTTCAAGTATATCTCATTCATTCCATTCATAGCTGAAACTATAGTAAAAACAGTTTGTCCAAGAACAAGGAATAAATGAAATACTCTCAACCTCCCTAAAATTCCAATTACAAATTCCTCATTTCTTTCATACTTCAAATTAAACAGTATACGGAAAATCACATTAAAAATGAACCACACTACATTGGAAAGAAAGGTTACATTTCACTCCGCGGAATCAAATTAACATCAAAAGCATACATTGACATTGAAACTGTAAGAACAAGAACAAGAACAAGAACAAAAAGAACGCAATGCTTTAAAAAGTGAAGCACGACGATGATGTATAACGAAGGGAATGATCGAAGCTGAGACGAGTGAATGAACTCAGAGAAAGAGTACCTGAGAATTCACTGAGTCAAAAGAGCGAGTTCGTGTGCCCTAAAATGAAGAGCAAGAAGAGAGCGAAAGCGATGGAATGAGAAGGTTTTTGAAAATGCATAGGGGTTTTCGATGACGGGAGAAGCTATTTATAATTTTCTGATTAAAAATGTGCATAAGGTAGCTGCCAAATTCAATTGTTTTGCCACCGCCTTTATTTTATGGTAACTAGTAGTATTTGCCACTACTTTGGTGCTAATTTGGAAATTGCAAACTACTACTATTTCAGTTATCAACTTATCATCCGTGCCCATTTGTCAAAAAATATAAACTTATCACTGCCAACCTATTCAAACTTATCACTGAATTTCTGAATCACTACCCATCAAAAATGAGTTGCTAATATATACTGATCTATATACAAGATTGTCTTGAAAAAAGAATTAAGGTTCAATATAAAATAGAGATATTTTCACACAAAAACTTGATTCATATATCTGACAATGTATAAAATCCACTTTGAGTTAGTACGTTTTTATTTGAGGTGAGGAAAAAAAATGTATGTTTATATTGTGTTACGGGTCCAAGAAGTTGCAAGTGGTTGAGAATTATGAATGAACTCAATCCACTGCTGGTCCAAATATTTCAAGCAAAATACTACTCATCTAGCACAATTTTTGAAACTAACATTGGACATAGTCCAAGTTATTCATGGAAATGATAAAACTACTAAAATAACTGTTTTGGATTTCAAAAAATAAATAAATCTTTACTCAATAAAAAAAGTCTTTAAATTTTGTTTGTAATAAATAAATAAAATAAAATCTTCTATAAAATTAATATTGTCTCAACAAATATTAAATTAATCGATTTAATTATCTATTGAAAATAAATATTAAACAAAATCAATTATATTAATTTAACAAATGATTTTCATTCTAAAATGTCTAAAAAATAGTTTTACATATAAAAAAAGAACTTGGTAATTTTATTAAAATACAATTATATGCTCTAAAATGTCTCATTTAGCTTCGTTTTAAGCATCCATATGTCTTGGGCGGAACTTGAAAGAGCCTATAGACAATTTGTGTAATGCTACGTGGAGAATGTTGTAGATGATGTGTTGGAGATTGATGGATCTTCCATTGACATTTATGTATAGTTTTGGAGTTGTAAATATGTTGCACCTTCATAAGGAAGTTGGTGCAATTTTAGCGATAAGAGAAGGTGAGGCTCTTGGCCTCTTGCGAGCATTGAGATGGATTCAAGAACCGAGTTTTACGACATTATTGTTGACCTTGATTCCAAGTTGGTGTTGGATGTTATTGATCATTCACTCACAAATTTCTCTAAATTTGACTCAATTTATTTCTAATCGCAAACAAATTATGTTTCCTCATCCAAAATTCGTGCTCAAGTTTTCATGGAGCAAATGTGGTTGTTGGCTCTTAGCTAGAATGGCCACAAATTGGATTAGTCGCCGTGATTTTTAAAAGATCTATATTTTTAAAAATGTGTACAATTTTCTCATTTGTAATCTCATTAAAAACTAAAAAGCATGTTGATTACATCTTCATTTAAAATGGGAAAGCACTAGATAAACAAAACAACTTAAAGCTTTAAAATCATCAAAAAAAAAGAATTGAAGAGTGTTTTTAGCGAAATATTCCAAACATGTAACCTTTACAATATAGTCTCCTGCATTATTCTTGAAAGTTACAAGATAATTTCTCCTCCTCCTCCTACTTCTAATAGTTGTCATCCCATAAAAGTATTTATTTTATTCGTCTCACAATGAATATTACTTTAGTAAAAAAACTATCTTAAAATGAATGTCATTCACAATTTTCAATGCAACTTTAATTATTTTTTTATACTACTCTTTAATGATTATTACATATACAACTTCTAAAGCATTACTACAATTTGCATTGATAATAATAAAAACTCACACATAATTAAAATAGATAGTTTAGTAAAATGATTTCTTTTTTTTTTAATTATTACATTTTGTAATATGTGTGTAAAAATTTTAAAAACATTAATTGTGAAACAAAGAAAATAGTATTTTTATCACCATGCTCAAGCCACTTTGCAGCTAGCATAAGACTTTTGATACCGAAACAACCCCTCGTTAACTATAATATGTTCATACCCTTTCTAAGTTTTTCTTTGGTATTCTATTAACTCTATAGTTTTATTTTTCAACAATTTTCTCTTAAAATCCAATTTCCTAAAGAGTTCTTTTTCTTTATAAAAATGTTACCTAAAACATTTTTATTGAAAAAAAATCTCAAACACATCTACAAATGTGTTTTTCTTTTGGTACTCAAATTTGTTGTTTTCTTCACTAATTAATTATAGTATTTCTAAGTGTCTTCTATTTATTAGTTGAGGAGTCTTTGCAAGTAACAATATCTTTCTTTATTATTTGTTAAAATTTATATTGATGTTGTTAACTTATATAGGTATCATCTGAAAAAATGTATTAAAAAATGTGTGATGATTGCATTATATCGGTTAAATTCCTCTATAAAATTATTAAAAAGAGTATGATAAAAGAATCGGTTAGATAGCATTTATAGTGTACTACTGGCATAACTTCACCAAAAAAATTCCAGTTCTTTGCCATTTGCTTGCCAGCAGTGAAAAAGAACCTCGCAAGCAAGCATATGTTAATAATATCCATCCATCTGCTACCTATACTTCCTACTAATATTATAATAACAGTATCATTAATTCTTGTTTTTATTGCTTCTCAGTGAGTTACCAACTCATACCTCTCTTTATTTATTATTTATTTAATTTCCCTTCGCAGACACGAGATTCAGTGATTATGGTTTCACTCTAATTACCAGCTAAGCCACCTCAACCTAAAGCTGGTATTTCAATTTTGCACCACAAAAAAAAAAAACCCTTTTGACCGTCTTTCATATTCTTTTTATAAGAATATTTTTTCCTCTCAATCATTCAAAAAATAATAATAATAAGAAAATTTAGGACTAGATCAAATAAATTAAGGTTGTTTCCTTCAGTTTATATACCAGCTTGTCCTCAGCTAGATTCATGCTGAACATGCTTGTGATCTTCAACTCCTTTCATAATTTTCATTCAATTTCTTTCCATATAAACAACAGGGTACTTCAACTTTTTCTCCTTCTCTCTGTGCTTTAGGTTTTCTTGGTTCTTCTTCTCTTCTCAAGGTACAAAAGTTAAAGGTGCAATCTTTAGTCTTCATCCTAATTTTGCTCTTTCTCTATTATGTTTTCTTTTCCTCTTTGGTATTGTGATTGAGAACTAGAAATTCACTGCTTTCTTTTATTGAATTGAATTTTCACAGAGGAAAATTGAAAGAGAAAAAGGAAATTAATACTTCAAAATCAGTGTTTTTTTTTTCTCTTTGAATATCTAAACATGTGGTGGAATTGTAGAGAAGGTTGGTTATTTATATTCATCATTGTGTTATCAATCTTTCCCTATGTTTGTTTTTCTGCAAACTTTGTTCCTTTAGATAATTACCTTATAGATTGTGGCTCACACACAAATACTTCAATTGGTAACCAAAATTTCACATCTGATAATTTCTTTAAGAATTTCCTTTCCACACAAGAAGATATTATTGCAAATACTTCCTTAAAATCAATCACTTCCACCAATGTTTCACCTCTCTATCAAACAGCAAGAATCTTTAACTCACCTTCAAAGTTCACATTTCCTGTTAACAAAAAGGGTAGGCATTGGATCCGTCTTTATTTCTTTCCGATTTCGTATGGAAAATACAATCTTAGTGCAGCAAATTTTGCTGTTACCACCCAAAACAATGTGCTTCTTAGTAACTTTAGTGTGCCGAAAAATCCTGTTATGAAGGAGTACTTAGTAAATGTTACTTTAGACAACCTTGTCATCACTTTTACCCCTTCCAACAATTCTGTCGCTTTTGTGAATGCAATTGAAGTTGTTTCTGTGCCTGATGACCTTATTGTCGATGATGCTTTAGCCTTAAATCTGCGAAGCGGATACTCGGGGTTGTTGATACAGGCACTCGAGACAGTTATCAGGGTTAACATGGGTGGTCCAAGTGTTTCCTCTGGCGTTGACCCGCTTCATCGAACTTGGGTTCCGGATACCAGCTTCCTTATACTACCTAACCTTGCTAGTAATTTTTCAAGTATAGGTGCTGTTAAATATGTAAAAGGGGGTCCAAATGAAAATACTGCTCCACCTACTGTCTATGGTACTTTAACACAGATGAACTCAAAAAGTGATCCACTTAGTAATTTCAATGTGACGTGGAAGTTTGATGTGGAACCTGAATTTCAATACCTTGTTCGGCTTCACTTCTGTGACATAGTCAGTAAAGGTCTTAATGAACTCTATTTCGATGTTTACATTGATTCCTTGTTGGCTGCCAAGGATCTTGATCTCGGTGCTAAAAGTAATAATGTTTTGGCTGCTCCGTATTTTATGGATTTTGTTACATCCCCGTCTGTCGACAATAAAATTCTTGTAAGTATTGGCCCTTCTGATGTAAATAATGACTATCCTAATGCCATTTTGAATGGACTAGAGATCATGAAAATTAACAACTCTATGAGCAGTCTCAGTGCATCAACAGCTGTATTTTCCACCGGAAATCATGGTTCGAATTCTAAGAAAGTTGGTGTGATAGTTGGCGTGAGTCTTGGGATACTTTGTGCGGTAGCCGTGGTTGGAATTTTCTTGGTACTCTGCAAGAGAAGAAGACGGTTGTTGGCACAACAAGATCATTCGAAGACATGGGTTCCTTTATCGATCAACGATGGAACTTCTCACACAATGGGAAGTAAATATTCATATGGAACAACAGCGAGCGCTGCTTCGAACTTTGGATACCGCTTCCCATTTGTGGCAGTTCAGGAGGCCACAAACAGTTTTGATGAGAGTTGGGTTATTGGCATAGGTGGTTTTGGTAAGGTATACAAAGGCGAATTAAATGATGGAACAAAAGTTGCTTGTAAGAGGGGGAACCCTCGCTCCCATCAGGGACATGCAGAGTTCCGAACAGAAATTGAAATGTTATCTCAGTTCCGCCATCGTCATCTGGTATCATTGATTGGATATTGTGACGAAAGAAATGAAATGATCTTGATATATGAATATATGGAGAAGGGAAGCTTAAAGAGTCATCTGTATGGTTCAGATCTCCCCAGTTTAAGTTGGAAGGAGAGGCTCGAGATATGCATTGGAGCCGCCCGGGGACTTCATTACCTTCATACCAGCTATGCTAAAGCGGTTATTCACCGTGATGTAAAGTCTGCAAATATCCTTCTTGATGAAAACCTCATGGCAAAAGTTGCTGATTTCGGGTTATCAAAGACTGGACCGGAAATTGATCAAACGCATGTGAGCACGGCTGTCAAAGGTAGTTTTGGTTACCTTGATCCTGAGTATTTCAGAAGGCAACAGTTAACAGAAAAATCAGACGTGTATTCATTTGGGGTAGTTCTGCTTGAGGTTCTGTGTGCAAGACCTGTTATTGATCCATCGCTCTCCCGAGAAATGGTGAACTTGGCAGAATGGTCAATGAAATGGCAGAAAAAAGGTGAACTGGCGCGAATCGTGGATCCAACACTTGCAGGGAAAATTAGACCAGATTCTCTTAGGAAGTTCGGAGAAACTGCTGAAAAGTGTTTGGCTGACTTTGGTGTTGATAGGCCTTCTATGGGAGATGTATTGTGGAATTTGGAGTATGCTCTTCAGCTTCAAGAGGCTGTTGTTAAAGGCGATCCCGAAGAAAACAGTACTAATATGATTGGTGAACTCTCTGCGCAGATCAACAATTTCAACCATGAAGTAAGTGTTTCTGTTGCACAATTCGAAGCTTCGAGTCTCGATGATCTGTCTGGCGTTTCTATGAGTAAAGTATTCTCACAGCTTGTGAAGTCTGAAGGAAGATGACTTCGAATACAACATTTAAATTTTGCATATTACATCACTTTTATGATTTTTGTTCTTGTCTTGTAAACTGTAGTTCTGTTATCCCTAGCAATAGAGTTGTAGAGAAAGACCAAGTTAATGATGACATGTGCTTTTCTTGATTGTTAACACAACAATACATTTCCGTGTTGAATCTCTGATTATGAAATTTTGAGCTAGATTATCTTGAAAAATGAGTGCAACTTGTGCAAATAGGTACTTACCGACAGGGAAACATATGAGTCCACAAATTTAAATAATGCTAACAACACACTTTTTTTATTGGTTAAAATTCATTCATGTGGGTCCGAACAACTTTTAATAGAACTCATGTGAATTTTAACCAATAAAAAAAAGTATTGAAATGTGTGTGTTAGAGAATGTTGCTAGCATTCCTACAAATTTAGCCAAGTTCTTGCATTAGACCACAAGATAGGTGGTAAAAACAAAATTGTTTAATGCCAATTTGCCAAGTATGCTATTTCTCTGAAATGGTCTCATTCAGCATGATGTAATTTGTTTATTCTAGATGGCTAATTAGAGATGTGGTTATATTATATGATTCCATATATTCTAGCATTATCCTCCTTCACTGATTAGTAATTGCAAAACTTCATGTGCACCATTTGATCATGCTCTGTCAAAGATCTAGGACAAAATTCACGGTGAGAATGAGAAGACTTGACATGGAATGTATAAAAAGATTACATAGCAAATATAAATTTAACTTCTTTTCTGTAAAATCTAAAAAACAATGATTATATTATTAATGGTAGCAGGTCAGATTTAATTTTACAGTTCTAGATTTTAGATTTCGAAATTACATTACTTTGCATATAAATATCGAAGTAGCCTTGTCAGTAATCCATCTAAAAAGTAACATTATTCAAACAATACTTTTACATCCTGCCATTCAAAAAGCTCTCAGATCGAATCAATGGACCCATAATATAGAGATTGTAAAACTGGTCTACTATGTTTAACTAACAAAGAATTACTTAATAGCTTTTTAAATATGAACTTGCAAACCCTGACAAATATTTCACCTTGTGATGATTACAGTTGTGCATGTTTCTCTTGTAGTGATTGGATTTGGATCTATTTAATTGATAATAGAAGAATTCAAGAATTATCCACAATCACTGTACTATGATAAATAAATTCAAGATTTTATTTAATTAATTGACAAGATACTGTTGATTTGCCATTAACTATTTTCACACACAAGAAATCATTTCTAAGAAACGTGTATTGGTTTTAAAAATAAATACCGAATTGTTGCAAAATGAAGCGAAAATAATATGGTTGTAACATTGACATTATAATGATTGGATTACAAGATTGCTGCTGCAAAGATATTCATATCATACACGTCAACAATATTTTCCAAATCCCTAAAAACCACCAGAACCCCCAATCATTAACATTCAATTTCCCTCCCATAATAAACACAAACATCAACTACAACCAAACAAAAACAGATCGACAAAAAACCCTAACCCTAATTTAACCCCCAAATCCATATAGAGTCCTTCCCTGTCTCTTAAGAGCATAAACAACATCCATAGCAGTAACAGTCTTCCTCCTGGCATGCTCGGTGTAAGTAACAGCATCACGAATCACGTTCTCGAGAAAGATCTTGAGTACGCCACGTGTTTCTTCGTAAATCAAACCGCTTATACGCTTCACTCCTCCTCTACGAGCAAGACGACGAATCGCTGGCTTTGTTATTCCTTGAATGTTGTCGCGGAGTACTTTACGGTGACGTTTTGCTCCTCCCTTTCCGAGACCCTTTCCACCTTTTCCACGCCCAGACATTTTGAATTTCTAAGAGAGAAATTAGAGATCTTCTTCTGTTTAGATGAGGATTTGGGTTTTTGTTGTTCGAGTTGTTATGATGAAGTTTAAGTACGGTGTGTGCTGTATTTATAGGTCTTATTGGTGATTTGATGAGAATGCTGTTGATCCGGGTGAGTTTTTATGAGGTGTTTGGACCGTCGATAGGAGATTAGCGTACGGTTCAGATGACAGCTTTAACTAATAATGGATCGATGACGTGGCGGAAGAAAGTTATTACATTTATTTTAAAAAAACAAAAAAACTAGGACGCTCGGGATTTTGGAATTTTTGGCGCGATGGGTTTTTTTTCACCCTTTCGTGCTTTGGAAATTCGAAGGTGGAATGCCGCCTCCCGAAATAATGTCCTGTCTCCGAAAAAAAAAATGAAAAGCATAATTTGAAATCCCAGCTAAATTTAGTTGCAATTATATTTTTTGGGCTTAAATATTTAATTTTTTTTATATAAATTTTTTTAATTTAAACTTTGTAAATTAAATTTAATTTAAAAATTATTTCTACTGTTAAAAAAAATCTTATGTAGCAAATGGAAAAGTAGTGTGGCATAAATAAATTAAATAATTAAAAAAATTAAATTAAGTAATTAAATTTATTAAAAAATGGAAGAAAAAAAAGTAATAATTGAAGGGTTGAAGGAAATAAGTTAAATAATAAAAAAATCAAAATAAATAATTAAATTGATTAAAAAAATAAAGGAAAGTTGAAGTTATGTTTTAGTTCTTTCATCTAAAATCATAAAAAATTTAGAAATTATAATTCTCTCAACATTTCTCTATCATTGTGTCACTATTACTATATCACCAACATCGAATCATTATCATTGCATTACCAGCAAAAAATTGACAACTATAAGGGATCTACAAAAAAAAATTAATAAAGAAACATTAAATTTAGTAAATACAAACTATAACTACAAATAATAGCCATAAAAATAACATAGTTAAGAAGAATTAATCACATCTCAATGAGAACATCTTCAAAATCACTGTTTAGCATTTTTATTAGTGTTAGAGATTAATATACGCATTACTTTCCTACATCTACATTCAGATAATTAAAAACAAGTTGAATTTGTTGTATACAAATATGACGCCATGGTTGAACGAAGAAGCAAGTGAAGATTCGAAGATGACGATAATGCGATGATGGCGATTCGATGATGATGGTGACGTGGTGATGGTGATGTGATGTTAGTGATCTAGTAATACTGATGCGATGTTAGTAATCTAGTAATGTTGATGTGATGTTAGTGATATAGTAATGCTAATGCGATCTAGTAATGTTGTCTCATTGATATATGTTGTCTTGTCCTTGGAATTAAGACTACTTATTTATGACGAGTTGGTCTTCGACCTAATCCAAAACTAAAAAAGTTATTTTTGGTATAAATTAAGTATCATTTGTGCATAACTGTAAAAACTAATCTTCTGAGTATTATAAGACTAAAATGAACAGCAAACTCTCTCTAAGAACTTCAAGGATATTGCATTCTCAAACTTGGATTCAAACCGGATCAAACATATAAGTTATTTGTTGTGTGTATTTTTACTTAATTAGTTATTTTATGTGTATATTTGTGTAAATACTAGTTACAACATACCACTAATCCTACAGGTTATTGTTATATGTGTATACAAACATATAAAATACATGAATAACATATAAATTGTAAACAATATTACACAAATAAATGTAGTGTATGTGCTTGCCTTGACGTAGATATTACACAAATACAATTTAAATATTTAAATATTTGAATTTTCTAAAACTTAATATAATTACAATCTGTAATTTATTTTTTCAGAATGTTATGTGAATAATTTTTAAATAGATAAAATCTCCAAAATCGTATAAAACTATTTACAAGAGAGTTAAAGAACGAGGATGAAGAATAAGAACTAACAAGAGCAACTACCAAATCACTAATCATAACATAGTTATGAGGATGTATTTGAGTGAGAATGTAACAAGTTTGAAGGATAAATCAAATCAACAACATCACTAGTAAATGGCCAGCAACAAAAGGTAGTTACAATTCCTACATTTAAGGGATGAAATATGGGTAAGGGAGATGACTATTAGAGGGAGAATAGTAATTAAATGAGTATGAAATTAATGAGACTATTTATTTTTCCTCTTCTCTTCTTTCTCCAATTGCCTATTATTTTTATTTTACTGTTATCTTTCTCTATAATTTGTAATGGGCTATTATTTCTATTTATTTAATTTATACCGTCGAGAATTTACCTTGCTTTTCTAATTCAATAAAATAGTATTCGTTATCTTCATTACAATTTAATACTCATTTTAGAACGTTATGAAAAACATACAAGTAGATAATGTATTAAATAACTTTTATTATTTAATTTCTATAGACAAATGAAAATAATCTTAACCCCGAAAAGAAGGATAACTAGAATAAAAATAGTACAAAAAGCGAAACCGTTTATAAGAAAGAAAAAAAAAAGTGTTATTCTTATTTACGTTGGAGCTCAATTTCAGAGTGGGCTGCTCTGAATAATAGTGAGAGGATTATACCATGCACCCCACATTAAAACCTGCCACCCCCTCAATCAACGTAAAAATATAATTTTGTCCTTTATAAAATCTTCAACTTTTTTAGTTTATCATTTTTTCACCTATCTTTCCAAAATATTCGAAAGTTTCGAAAGTTTCGAAATGACAATTTCCAAAATTTTCGAAACTTTCGAACAATTCGAAACTTCTGAAGTATAAAATTTCGGAATTTTCCATATTTGGAAATTTTCGAAACTTTCCAAATTTTCGAAATGTAATCCTTATTTCGAAAATTTTCAAATTTGGAAATTTCGAAATTTTCCAAATTTAGAAATTTTTGAAAATTTCCAGATTTGGATACTTTCAAAACTTTCCAAATTTTCGAAATGTAATCCTTATTTCGAAAATTTGAAACTTTCGAAAATTTAAAACTTCCGAAACTATCAATTTTGAAACTTATTATAAATTGTTAAAAGGATAAAATTGTATTTTCATGTGTCTTGAGGGGTGGCAGATATAGGTGTGGAGGTGCATGATATAATCCTCTAACAGTGAGCCTTGATTATAAAACTAGGAGAATTGTACCGTGCATTTCCACTTTTACCTTCCACCCCTTATATTTTGTTAAAGACCATTTTGACCTTTTTTATTTTGTATAAAACTATAAAAAAAAAATTACCATTCTATTTTCTCACCCCCACTTTTGAAAATTACAAAAATATTTCTTAATAATTGAAAATTACAAACTTTCGAAATAATAACAAAGTGAGTTTTTTGATATCTTCGAAACTTTTGTTAAATTTGAAACTTTCGAAATGTAATTATCCAGAAATATTTACCGATTTCGAAACTTTTAAAAAATACCAAACTTTCGCAATGATATTTTTCAGGAACATCTGAAACTTTCGAAAATGCATTTCGAAAATTTCAATAAATCTCAAACTTTCGAATCTGAGTTTCGAAACTTTTCACAAACCCCAAACTTTCGAAGCTAAGTTTCGAACTTTGCAGCAACCCCAAACTTTCGAAGCCTAAACCCTCGAACATTTCCAACAATCTCAAACCTTCGAAACTTCATATTTAGGGTTTCTGAATTTTTATTTCAAAACTTTCAGATTGGATGAAAGTTTCGAGTGTTGCATTTCGAATGTTTGACCTTGTTGGAAAGGTTCATTTCGAATATTTGAGATTGCATGAAAGTTTTGAAATTGTTCATTTCGAATATTTGAGATTGAATGAAAGTTTTGAAAGTTTTCATTTCGAATATTTGATGTTCATGTAAATTTTCGAGGTTTTCAATTTTTTCTTACTTTTTGTATTTCGAAACTTTGTAACAACTTTGAAATGTTCGAAGATTGTAAAAATTCTCATTCGGAGAAATGAAATTTTCGAATGAAATGGGTGAAAAAAGAGAAGGTAAATTTTTTGGTGGGTTTTTATAGATAAACCGAGCGGCATTATGGATTTTTCCAATGGAATGAGGGGGTGGGAGGTATAGGAGGGGGGTGCACGATACAATTCTCTAAAACTAGTGACATGTGACTCTGCCTCTCTCCGTCTAGCATTGACAAGGATAACATCTAATTATCTATAGAGGGCAAATTTTAACATAGACCAATGTTTACCAAGGTATAATTTTAAAAAATATTCAAAATTTTAACTACTGACTCCATCTTTTTAAAAGTCAATACTAATTACCGTCTTTATTCTTATTATTGAGATAGTCATTTAAATGATTACAGTTTAATAAAAAAAAAACAATAAATAAATATGTATTTTGTGCTAAATCGACTTCCATCAAGTTATTATTTTATTATAAAAATAAATAGAATCATAAACTATTATTTCTAAAGAATATTGTCGAACGTCATTAGAATTTTCAATAAATATGTACTCTCGTTTTTACAGCTACCATATGAGTAGTACTTACGGATCAATAGATTAATTGGTGTTTACTAAACAATTAATAAATCACTCCTTTATTATAAAAAATATAATAGTTTACGCTATAAAATCCAGAAGAATAAGCATAAAATATATAGCCGTCAATTTTGGTACAACTTTTTTTTTTTACAAGAACTTTGGTCCAACTTGATGAGTTATTTTAAAATTTTGGGATCTATTTAGTTCAAAGGAGGGAAGAGACGAGAGATGGCCGGTCCAACCCATTATAAGGCCTAAAGCAAAATAATCAGATGAGCCCTTTTCAAAGTTAATAAATAAATTATTAATATTTTTATTTAAAATTGATCTTTCGTACTTTTTTTGATGCAAAATCATTTATCAAATTAGTGTAATCGATTTCGTAATTGGCTAATAGTACAATCAACACACAACACATGTATCAATTCAAATGATGATTACGCAAAAAATTGAAAATTAAAAATTGTTTGGAGGCATTTTTTGTTTCTGCATATGGTTAAAGAGTTTTGATAATATATTATTGAGCCTCTATACCGTATAAAAATTAAAATAAAAAAATTATTTTTTAGCGAGGTCTAAAGCAAGGGATGTAGGCGTCTCCCTTTGGGTCGGCCCTAGAGATATTATGAAAATGACATGATAAGAGAAAATTTTATTGAATTTATGTTTGCTTTAAAGGAGGAGAGAAATTTTAAATGGCTCACAAGTAATTTTGGTCTCCTCCCATCAAAATATTAAAAAAATAGAGGACAACAAACAAAATGAAGGAATTTTGTCTCATCGTGAACCAAACATGCGAGTCTAAAAATAAAACCATACATGGTTGACTCAACGGACTAAATCAACCAAAAAATTGTGATTTTTTATATATAAAAATAAAGATACTTTGGTATTATTTGGCATGACTAAACTGATAGCTTATTGCATATAACGTATAAGTTTGTACCACAAAAATAGAGTTGTGTAGTAATGCATTACTCTAACGAGTTTATAGGATTTACACATGAGGTTATAATATTTTTTGAGATGTCACTTTAACTAGTGCTCAAGCTAATAGATTGTAGTGTATCATATGTTCTTTTATTTTTACTTCCATTATCTTAATTAATTAATTTATTATATTATTTAAATATATCTTTTTATGTCGTTATATATTTATTAGTTAATTCAACTGTTAATTTATCAAACACTTTAAATTCAATATATCTATTATCCGCTATTAAGTTGACCTGTTATCCGCTATTTTTCATCAATCAAATCCTTTATCTAGCATAATTGCATGTGTTTTAGGTTGCATTGCAAAATCTGTTGGAGTTTTCTACTTCCCACCCCCCACATATACCCCTCAATTAGGGGTGTTCATGGTGCAAAAACTGCACTAAATTGAACCACATTAATGGTTTGATTCATTTTTGAAAACCACTTTCCAGCTCTTTTCTACCAGCATTGTTGGGACATTGTGGCTTCGTCTTTATACTATTTTGTTAGCAATGTCTGAAATGACCCCTCTTAGATTAGCTCGGCTAACAATGCTCTTTTGGTGCTCATTCCAAAGGTTGATCAACCGGAGTTTCTCACACAGTTTCGTCATATTTCTCTTTACAGTGTGATTTATAAATTAGTTACTAAAATTGTGGTGAACCGTATGAAACCTTTGCAGAATAACATCATCTCTTCGTATCAGTCAAACTTTATCCCCGAGAGGAATATTCATCATAATATTATTATAGTGCCGGAGATGGTTCATGTAATGTGTGACACCCTAAACCCCAAAATAATATATATTAATTTATACAAGAATTTTTTGAAATCTAATTCGCTGCGAATAAAAAAAAATCTATTTTTTTTAAATAAAATATTTATAACAAATTTAGGATATCACATTTCTCAAAATTCCAAATAAACACTTTAAACTTTTCCTCTTGTAAAACAGTAGATTTTTCATAAAAGAGTTGTTTCTAATTAAATAAATAAAATACAACTTATGACTCTCATTCTCGGTATCACCTATCAGAGCGGGCTTCTCCCAAACTTGAACTTCAAGACTCATTAACCTGTAATAACTGTGATTTCGCAAACGCAGGGCCAAACCAGTTAAACACAAACAACGAATGAGGTGAGTTTTGAAATCATGTTAATAGTATAATATAAGTAAGAAGACCACACAAACAATCACAATAGACCGTATCATAATCACATTACGATATATCAAAATACTTAAGTAAATAGTACCATATTATAACATCAAAGTCACTCAAGTAAATAATTATCTCATTATAATATGCATCAAATCATCTAAGAGTAATTATTATAACTTTTGAAATACATCAATCACAACAAAACAATCACAAGGAAATGCAATGTTATGCATGAGCTTAGACTCTACTTCATAATGTGGTACCATTCTAACTCTGAAGTACTTGGTTAGGAGGCTTGATACTATGCCACCATCCCGGTGGACGGACAATTCAAATTGGTCTTGTCCTCATAGATCCCCTCAACTCAACCCGATACACATATATGCGACAGTCGAAGTAAACGTGTGTTGCATGGTTGCTCCCGACATTTGGAGTGCTACCTCCAAGTCACCTAGGAATTCCCCACCCGAATACCTCCAAGGTCTAACAATCTTGCCTTAAGGCTCAACAGTAGACCGCCACGATGAGGCTCAATTCAGTTGTACTTCCCCGGAATCACTAGGCTTGTCAGACCCTACGTATATGATGACAAAATAATCTCCACTTCACAAATTCTCAATATTTATTTTCTCCCCTCGTTGGCCTATGATACTCCATTAAGACCTTCATCTCAAACACAAATTAGAATTATCATTATTTCATCAACTATGGGGTTACTTCAATATTCTCATCACAATTTTATAACATCATAAATCATACATAATCATTGTCATCATATAAACTCATCACAAATTTACAACATCACTATCATCAATCAAACATCTTCACATAAACTTATCATAGATTTATATCATAAATCACACATCATCATCAAATAAACTTACATCATACAATGCATTCATATTTTATTATCACTTCACATAAACTCATCTAATCAAACATATGCACCAAATTCATTTGAAATCAAATATCACAATAGTATCAATACCACACATTTAACGAAATTAAATCAATCAGCACCTTATAAATATTTCTATTCCACATTTCAATCTCACAATTTCCATATTTGCACATTAACTCATTTATCACTCAAAGGGCTACTGTTGTACGTAGCGAACTCCGGATGAATCGTTGGGAAATACGGTTTTCCCGTTCATCTCACAATATACTATACTCATGAATTCAAACGCTCTCTCACCCCTTACCTTATTTCGACGCTTTCACACACGAATACGATTTCACGAGCAAATAGCCTTTGTTCATTGACTATTTGTCTTTCAATCGATCTAACTCGACAAATTATGGGTAAACGATAAAAATAAATAATTAAAATACACTCTAACTAATTTAGAAATTTGGTCAAGGAAACTTACCATAAATCAGAGAACCAATCGGTGGATAATATAGCAACTTTTCACACGATCGGTTTGGCGTTGGTTTCACTCAAATCGGACTTACGGTGAGGAAGAATGATGCAAAATAAGGAATTCTATAAACGAAGAAGTCGGGTATTTTAGAGAAGAATTGGGATGATTAAAAATTTGAGAATGAGAGTTTAATTGACTAGTTAAATGAGTAAAACAACATACTGAAATTTGGATGAAAACTGAGAAAGTTGTTTTTTGACAGTTATCCATCGTCTGTATCGATTTCTTCAATTTTTTCTTCAATTCCTCCAATGAGCGGCGAGATGTTCTTATTACTTTAGGCTTGTATTATAGTTAGCCGGGAACGAGGATTTTTGTTTTGGTAGGCGGCAGATAATAAAGCCAGCATCAAAACCTAATAAGCTGATCTATATATTTGTAAGATTTGTTATGAGACTGTGGCTTCGTATATCAATCAACTTCTACAAGTTAGCGTGTCCTATATATTTTAATCTATCTTTATTTATTTATTTAAATAAAATCAACAATTATCAAAACTAATTTTTGTTAACACTTTACTGAAATCTTACTAATATTTCAAAATTAATATTTTATAAAATAAAGTAATTAATTTTTTTAAAATACATTAATAACCAAAACTTTCTCATTCAAAATAGTAATTATAATTATTACTATAACATTTTTCAAAATAAACTCATAAAAATACTACCATCTTTATAGAATAGTCAAAACGATAAAAATAAATATTTATAAAATCATCATGTTATAGGAAATATATAAAAGTAAAGGAAATCAATCACGATATTATTAATATCTAAAGATAATTAATTATAAAATAAATAACTTAAAATAGAAAATAATTATAAATAATTGAAATATAACTACGTGCATACTTAACATCATTCAAATGCACACAAAAATATTACATTAATTGGGTACGCGTATATACACGTAAAATCGCATAAAATCTTTTTCTTTCAAATATTACACAAAAATACTATTATTTTTTTAAAAATATATCAAATAATAAAATATAATATTTATTATTTATATCGCTCATTTAATCTAATATTTATAAAACTAGCACATCATAGAAAGAACCCATATAACAAAAATTAGTTAGAAAATTTATCATCATATATTCTAAAATAATTTTAACATCAAATTAATAATTTAAAATCGTATTTAACTAATAAAATAGTTTATTATAAAATTTAGGGTGTTACACAATGAGAAGAATGAAGAGCCAAAAGGTCTTTATGTCAATAAAAGATCGATTTGGAGAAGGCTTATGACATATTGAATTGGATTTTTGTTACTCAATTTCTTTGAGATTGTAAGTTTTAAGAGTAGTTAATTAATTTAATTTATCATTGTATTTTTACTTCGTTTTTCAAAATTTTATGGAATGGGGACAAACTTGATAACTTGGTCCCGTCTAGACAAGGTGACCCCCTTTCTCCTTATCTTTTTTTTTTTTTTTTTAATTT
>JBBPBP010009779.1:24870038-24889709 GCA_037974735.1 Cicer chorassanicum
TTTAATTTATCATTGTATTTTTACTTCGTTTTTCAAAATTTTATGGAATGGGGACAAACTTGATAACTTGGTCCCGTCTAGACAAGGTGACCCCCTTTCTCCTTATCTTTTTTTTTTTTTTTTTAATCTGTATGGATCGTATGTCGCACATTATCACTGACCAAGTTGATGCAGGTTATTGGAAGTCGATCCGTGCAGGGCGTGCGGGACCTAAGGTGTCTCACCTTATTTTTACAGATGACCTTCTACTGTTTGCAGAGGCCATTATAGAGCAAGCTTACTGCATCACACATTGCTTGGATCAATTATGCCAAGCCTCGAGCCAAAAGATCAATGTTGAGAAGACTCAAATTTTTTTCACAGCTAATGCAGATCCTCAACTTCGACAAGAGATTATGAAACATACGGGGTTCAGATAAGCTTCGAACTTGGGGAAAACATTACACATGGTAAAAGCTTAGAAATAGGTTTCGACATATCACTGAGCAGGTTCAAAGGCGCATGAGTGGTTGGAAACAACAATGTTTGAGCTAGACACCAAGAATTACTTTAAGTCATTTTGTATTGAGTTCAAACCTTTACTTTCATATGCAGTATGCCAAAATCCCTACAACTATTTGTAATGAGTTGGAAAAATTACAACGAGTCTTTATCTAGAGAGACACTGAAACAACTCGTAAGGCTCACTTGATCAGTTGGGAGGTTTGTTGTATGTCTAAGGAGAATGGTGGTCTAGGCATCAAATAAACTCAGTTAATGAATAATGTTTTTCTTTGTAAAATACTTTGGAATTCATTAACTAATTCTAATGACTTATGGTGTCAGGTTCTCCTGAATAAGTATGGCAGATATCAAAACTTGGTGGAGAATATGATTTGAAAGTCGAATGATTTTCTGTTATGGAGATCTCTAGCAAAGATTTAGGACAAATTTAAGCAAAATATTACTTGGAAGCTTGGGATTAAGTAGCAATGTCAAGTTACAAGGATGGGGGTTTGAATTGTAATCTTGCCTATTTAAAATTTATTGTAAAAAACTTAAGAAAAACAACTCAAGAATGATCTTGGTTATGAAAAACAGAAACGGAGAACATTCTTGGTTCTGAACCAGAAAATTGAGAACGTTCTTGATTAGTAAAAATTGCAATTTTTAGTTTCTCTATTTAATTTGACAATAAAAATAATTGAATGTAAATAGAGATAAGGAAGAGATACTACACAATGATATATTATGGTTCACCCAACGTGGGCTACGTCCAGTCCTCACAACTGTGAGATTTTCACTAAGTGTTCAACGAACGGAGAACAATCTTCTGGTTACACAGTTAAAGATCAACCTTGATCTGTAACTACACTTCCTTTCCACCCATAAAGGATTCAATCAAGTCACCTAACTAATCTACTATGATTTTTTTACAGTTAACTCTTTTAATCACTCTCAAACTATAAACAATCCTTATAGTTATGAGTTTATACAAAAATGATTTAAAGGTTTGGTTGAATCTGATTATGCTCAACTTTTGTTTGAGAATAAATTCAGAATAAAAGAACTCAGTAAGATGATTTGGAAGTATAAGATAATTTCATCATGATTTATTTTGTTAATGAGATAGCTTCAAGAATGCAAGTAAGTGTGATTTAATGAGAATTCTTGGCACTTGAAGTTCTAAATGATGCTTGCTGATTTGCCTTGCTTTTATAGACCATTTGGGCAATTAATTCTGGTCAGAAAGAGTTGTTGGTAGTGCTCTGTTTTCCTCTGACACAAGCAATCTTTCTGTTGAAAAAATACACCATTCATGTGACAATTTTGGGTCTTGCTGTTTTGGGCCGTTTTGCTTAATCACTCACATATTTCCTGCGTGTTTTAATGACCCATTAAGCTTTGAAAATACTTGATGATTATTGGGCTTTGATCTGGAAACTTGATTCGATCCAAAACTGTTTGGAAATGAGTAAATAATTTCTGTAGAACTGAGAAGTCTTCTTCTGCAGAAACAGAGATTGTTCTTCTCAAAAACGGAGAACGTTGATTCAAGGTGGAGTTTGATGATCAATCTGGTCTGATGGTCTTCTGGAAAATCTGAGGACTTATAATCAATCATGATCTTCAGTCTTGTTTCAACTTTCTTGACAGTTCCAGAATGGAGAAAGTTACAGTTCGTTTTTGACATGCTTATATTCATGATGATATATCTTAATGATTCGAGAACCGTTTTAAGTAATAATGATTCCTATCTGTTCCTTGCCATGTACTGATGAAATTGGTATAAAGAATTAAGGCAGAATCATTGTTAAAGTGCTGGAGAAAGTTTGGTGAAGTGGCTGCGACAGACAGTCTTCATTCTGCAGAACATTCTCCATTTTGTATAACTTATGATTAAGAATGTTCAGTTTAGTTTTTCATCTGATTTCTTTACTTTGCTTTGTTCCTATCTTTAATAAAAACACTCAAGAGCACATATTAAATTAACATAACATTTAGAATCATAATTAACATACTTAATTAACCTTTGTTTATTTTCATCAAAACTTAATTTGAGAGTTTGTCTTAACATGGGATTGGAAGGAAGATCGATTTTTGGCTTGATTGTTGGATCCAAATGGAGCAACCACTTTTCTTCAATTTTTCGCAAACTGATTGAATTTTAGATACTACTTTGACCGTTAAAGATGTTGTAAACAGGGAAAGGAAATGGAACCTTGATATGCTTCGAAATTGGTTCACTGCCGATATGGTTAATCACATTATTGTTATTCCTCCCCTTTTTCCTAAAGATGGTGAAGACAAGTTGGACTGGGGGATAATAGACTTAATGAGTTTTCTGTAAGCAATTGTTATAAATATCTTTCTCCAACTCAAATTGTTACTGCTACTGACACCAACTAGAAAATCATCTGGAAGTGGAAAGGCCCTCATCGAATCCAAACTTTCACTTGGCTTATGTCACATGAGAGACTTTTGACAAACCATACACGACACAAATGGAACCCAACAATCTCTATTGAGTGCAATTGGTCTAAGGACATTGAAGAATCTATGATCCATGTGTTGGGGGATTGCCCATATGTAACACAAGGATGGATTAGACGTGTTCTTACTAACAAAATTACTAATTTTCACTCTTTTTCTTGCAGGGATTGGATATCTTATAATCTTAGAAGGAATATTGGAGAGTATCAAATAGCTCAGTGACAGTCAATCTTTATGATATCGTGTTGGTACCTGTGAAAATGGAGGAACAAAGCAATTTTTGAATAAGAATTTCAACGACCTAATAACCCAATTGAAACAATCATACATCTTGTGAAAGAGATCGAGAATGGAAACTGGGTGAAGATGAATGTACATTTGTTGAGATAAGAGATCTTGCATGTTCGCTGGAGCGGACCAGAATTGGATCAAGCTCAATTGTGGCGGTACTTACAAGAGTTATACAACCATTGCTGGATGTGGAGGTCTTTTTTGGTATTCTTCTAGAAATTGGATTAAGGGGTATGCTCGAAAAATTGGTATGTATAATGCTTTCACTGCTAAGATGTGGGCAATGTTGCATGAGTTGGTGTTAGCTTGACAAAAGAATATTACAAACCTAGTGGTCGAGAGTGACTCCAAAGTCTTTATAGATATGCTTTGTCAAGAGCAAGTGGATGACCACAATTTTCCAACCTTAGTTTGTAGAATCAAAAAGATAACTCGATGAGATTGACATGTCAAATTCAACCATACATGGTGTGAAGGAAATCATTGTGCAAATTGGCTAGCCAATTATAGTATTACATTAAATAACATTGAACTCTTCGCTCTCCCGGACCTTCCGCCGGATAAATTGAAGATCATCTTAGTTGATGATAATTTTAGAGTTTTCTTCCTTAGACTTATTAAAGTTGTTTGTTAATTGTTTTTGTTCTTTTCTCTCCGGGATTTTAGGCCCTCTTTTGTATAAAAAAATTCATATAGTAATAATATTTGAAAAGTTAAAAGGTTCCGAAGAATTTAATAAAAAATCCTTATTACATTTTTTTTTGTAACTTAGTCTTTAATAACAAAACCTCTCTCTCCCTATTTTTTCTTTTAAGTAGAGCTGTTTTTCCTTTTCCTCTTATGGGTAAGATATTCATCTCTAACTTATTTCTCCATCATCATCTTTTTATTTTATTTTATTTTATTTTATTTTTATTATTACTCTGTTTCATTTTTTTTATATCTTGATGATATAAATGTGATATGAAGATGATTTTAATTTTTTACATTGTGTTTTACATTGTTATATATTTTAATTTTTTCTTGATTAAGATGGTTGAATTAGATAAAGTAACATGATTTCCCTACATGACTTGAAAATAATATATTAATTTATATAATATATAACTTTATACAGAAAATGAATATGATTGAATTAAAAGCAATGATATGCGGATACTTATAAAATATGGCTATATAATTTTCTCATTTATTATCTAAACTAAGATGAAATAGATAAAACTTAAGTACAATTGAAAAGAGTGAATGTTCAATATTTTCGGTCATAACTTATCTGGTGTATAATAGTAATTATGAAATTTTTATTAGCGAATATTTGTCTAGTGTATGCTAATTCAATTTAAAACTTACGTCACAAATTTTTTTTATTTAATAAAAATGTCTCAAAATTGTTTTACTTCGTAAAAATGTCTTACATTCTAATATTATAAAAATTAAAACTGATAAAATCTTATATAAATTTAATATTATCTTAATAAATATTAAATTAATTGACTTTATTATCAATAATAAAATAAATATTATACGATATTAATTTAATAAATAATCTAACATATAAATGTCAACTTGCAAATATGACTAAGACTATTCAAAATTAACAAAAAAAATTGAAGATTTTATTGAATCGCAAAAGAGCCTATAGATAAATTTATCAAAACAACCAACAACAAATAAAATTAAAAATATATATGGGTGATTGCTCATGTTTTGGAAGATTTACCGGTAGAAAAAAAGGTTTGTTAAATTTATTGATATAGATTTTTTTCAAATTGTTTTTCTTCGTCACTTTACATTCAAAAATTATCCAACAGAATGAACTAATAGATGGTTAGTTTATTCTCGAAATATCATATCTAAGGTGGAAGATGATGGGAAAATAAACTTAGGATCTTGTTTGTTTTATGTTGCAAGAGAGATAAAGTTGTGAATTTTTTGTTAGTGTAGAAAATGATTACATTGGAAAAGTTGAAGATATTTGAACAGTATAAAGATTAGAGTGCAATTGAGTTGACATAAGCATTGGAAAAATAAATTGAAAGTAAGTATGATTTCTATTTCCAATTTGACCCATAATAAGTGATGTGTCAAATTTATAAGAGGAGCGAGCGAGCGTATTTTATGATATAAGTTTAAAGATTACAGGAGATTGAGTTGACAAAAGCATTTAGAAAATAAATTGAAGGTAAATATGATATTTTTTCCCCAACTTAATCCCATAATTATAAATGATGTGTCAAATTTATAAATAACGACATATTAATAATTTTCAAAATATATAATTTTTTAATATTATATATATGTGTCAAATTTATAAATAAGAACATATTAATAATTTACAGAGTGTCTAATTTTCTTATATTCCTTCTAGTCCTATTATAAATAAAAAATATTTTAAATTTTGATCATTGTTATAAATAAAAAACAAATATCTAAACTTATGTTTTATATAGAAAATTAATTACATTTAATTATATTTTTTAATAACTATAAAAATAAGTTTTCTTTTTATAATTGTAATTGAAGGAAATATTATATATAGATATATAAATTGATTTTTGTATATAACTTTTACACTTCTTTTCCTAGGCAACATTTGTGCTTTAAGAATGCTTTAGTTTAGCCTAACTACTATAATATAAATATTTATTAGGAAGCGGGCTCCTCCTATGATATTTTCCAACAATGTAGGCGCTGCATTCATAGCTTTATAGTAGCTCAATGTTTATGGCATCCATTATCCATACTTTATTTTATGCATTTATTTATTCATTTAAGTTGAGGGAGTGAGTGGTGTCCTCATGATTGACCATGTAACTCATTTGGGAATTATCTTGGAGGTTTTTTTTTTTTTTTTTAATACTTTTCTGCATTAAGTCACAAAATTACACTAGATTCATGTTGGAGTAAAAATATTCAAATAAAAAAAGGCAGCCCATAAACCTAGTGGCTAACACACCGCCGGATGACAAATATGAGTTGGGCTGTTTTCTCCCCACCTTTTGGATTACCCTAAAACTAGAAAGTAGAAAACCACATAGCCTTTAGCTTTATGAGCAACATGATTTAATTAAAACTTCGCCATAATCAACCCTATTTTGCAAAGAAAAATATTTGATAAATACTCTATTAGTTATATATTTTGAGAGAAAAATAAATAAAAAAATAATGTGATAGAGTAATGATTTGATAAATAAATAAATAAATAGAGATAAAATAAGATGTTGCATTAACATATAAAAATCAAAAGTGTATATATCATTGCATTTCACAAATTATTTGGCTAATGTGTACGACCCCTAACAAATGACTGGTTACTAAAAGTATAAATGTATCCACATCATTGTTATTAGTTTAATGTTTTAGATAATAGGTTGAATTTATAGTGATTTTCCTAATTAATACAAAGATAAATAGACTATGGTGTTAGCAATTTAATTTTTTATTTGGATAAGTATTACTATAAAGATCACCTATCTATCTCTCTCTAGTAATATTTTGGAGCGTTAACTGAAAAGTTGTGTGTTTATTAAATATTAATATTTATTAAAAATTTAAAATATAAAAGAATAATGCGCTTGCATAAAGTTCACTTTATTTAAACTTATTTGAAAGTGTTCTATTGTAGATGCTCTTGTATAGACATGATGTGAGTTTGGCTCAATTTGAGATCACATCTAACATATGAGTATTTGCAAAAAGTTAAAAAGGATATATAGTTGGATGAAAGTAAACACTGTGAGTCTACTATTCACTTTTGTCAATGACCACATGTGTAAGAATTAAAGATCGTGAATTTTCTCTTTTTCCTTATCAATGACTACACGTGGAAGAAATTAGTTAGGGTGTTAGATTTTACTTATTGATTTAGTAATATCTGTTGAGGTAAAAACTTTTTTGATGTATATTTTAAGGACAACAAACCTTATGAAATAAATTATTAAGTTTTATGAATGGTGGTCTACTAATGATTGCACTTGAGTTTTATTTAAAAAAAGATGAATTGCATAAGTGAACAAGCAAGAAGTCATTCACTTCATTAAAGTGCATAAAAATTGATGACAAAATCGTTCTAGAAAAAACGAAGAACATTCTTGACAGCATTATGAAAGACGAAGAACGTTCTCCAAAGTTCCAAGATAAAAAGAATGTTTGTGTTTCTTTTAAAGAAAAGAATGGTCCTGATATTCCCAATATGTTTCCAGAATTCCACCAGAAACATACAAGGATCATATAAGTAAAAGGATCACTCCAAAGATCAAAGGCAAAATCTATGTTTCATGATGTGTCAAGCAAGATCATTCTCCAAGTTTGAGCAAGAATCAAATACGAATTTGATAGGTTCGATTGGACACTTAAGTGTACCTATGAGAAGCCTGCACACATGATAAAAGGACAGTGAATCAATTCAAGACAGCTGTTGAACAAGCTTAATCCTCAACATCACTCAAAACAGAAAAACAAAGAATGTTCTGGTTTTGACATCATTAATCCAAGAACATTCTAGTTTACAAAGAACAAAGTATTCTTTAATTCAAAATCGATCTGGGCTACAGAAATACATCAATGTACATTGCAAATCACCAGTATTCATTACAAATGAACATAATTATATACTCAAGATTATTTTGGACAAATTATAAGAGAAAATGATCAACAAAAGCAAAGCAATACATCAAGAATAAAAAGCAAGACTAATCCCCAAAGTTGATGGCTAAAATAAGCAAGTATAACCTGGACATAAATGATAAAGTCATTACATCAACGACACACGTACAAAACATAAAAGCTTGGCACGCATACAAAACAGAAACAAAGAATGTTCTGGTTTTACAAAAAAAACATTTTGGTTATTCTCTTTTAAAGGGAGAATTAAAGCAGATCATTTTCCAAATTCCAAACCATAATTTAAGAGTATCAAGATTGCTCAAATCAATGGTGAAGTCTAGAGCTCGAGCTGAATGCCCAAAGAAGGAAAACAACATCAAAATTGATCTCCAAATTGATAAGTTGTGAGCAAGGATGCAAATACATTGTACTTACATTATTATGCAAAAAGTTATGCATAAATCTGATATGAAACAGTAATAAATTATCACTAACTCATTCACGTTTCCCATCAGATCCAAAAGCAAGAACGTTATTTGATTGTCAAGAACGTTCTGGACAACAATTTAAACACATGTTTAATTGCTTTAAAATATATCTAACACTTGGGAAGTGTGTCCAACAACTATATTCATTTTAAATTGAATATTCAAAGCCTTTTATCATATATAAAATGAAGATCAATTGGAAGATGAAGACAAAAATTCAATTTACAAATCTACCAACATTTGTTCAAGTAAGAGCAAGTCAAAAACTCTTCAAGCAAACTCCAGCTCTCTTCACTGTATATTTGGATAATTATTGTTGGGTGGGATCACTCCCCAAGTGGAACCCACCAAGTTTATTAATATTATAACTATTATTATTAAAATGAAAGAAAAAGAAAAAAAAAAGGAATATATGGTTTATTGGGCTTGACCCATGTAAAGGAAAATAAAAGGAAGGAACGGGATCTCAAATCCCTAAGGGCAAAGGCTAACGAAAAGGCAAACAACAGTAACCGCACGCACGGCAACCAGAGAAAAAGAAAGGAATTCAGTTCCGGTGGTGGTAATAGTTTTACTTTCTCTGAGAGTTATTTTGGTATACCCACTTTAGTGGAAGGTTATTATAAGGCTATTATTGTTGATTGATATTCCCTATTGTTATTAGGAAGGTTGATTGATATTCCCTATTGTTATTAGGAAGACTCTGGTGTACCCATTAATTATTATAGTGGAAGTTTTTACTGGACAAGGTCCCGTGGTTTTTATTCTCTCAATTTGAGGGAAGTTTTCCACGTTAAAAATTGTGTTTGTCTTATTTAATTTTCTGCCAATTATTACTTTCTGTTTGGCCATTTATCTGCACAGGTGGGGGAAAATATTCCGCATTATTGAGATAGTTATTTCTAATTATCTCTGGTTTTTCCCAACAATTATTTACTGAATTTGTCTTTCATTTATCTTAAACAAGTGTTGAGAAGTTTCAAGATCCCAAACACTTTTATCATACACATCATTTGTAACTAAAGTCTATCTTTTATGTTAGATTGAGTGTGTTTGTAAAAATCCTTTCTAAGTTGGAAGGTGATTGTAAAAATCATTTATGGGTTGAAAGGTAGTGTTGTGTAACAGATCAAGGTTGATCTGGACTAGTGGTGTAGAAACGAAGAACGTTATATGTTTTGAACACTTAGTGAAAATCTCACAGTTGTGGGGACTCGGCGTAATCCACTTTGGGTGAACCAGGATATATTGTTGTGTGAATTCTCTTTCTCTTATCTCTATTTATTTATCACTCACTTAGCACTGATCACATCATGAAGTTTTTATTGTTATATTACTAACGAATAATGTTCTCGTTTTATTGTTTATCAAACCAAGATCATTCTTGAGTTAATTTAAATTAAGTACAAGAATCAAATTTTTTAAAGGATCACAATTTAAACCCCCATTTTCTTGTGATTGACACTGCTACTTCAATATCCTCTTTTGAAGGAGTGAAGCTATATTGTACGACACATTTCACTCACAAATGTCACACATATGTTAGACTACTTATTTAATTAATCAATTATAAATTGACAAGAATCGGTTATTATTAATAATTATTACGATCAATTATTATGAAATACATATAACAATTTATCTCTAATTTGTGTGATTCAATATTTCTTTTATTAAGGATTTCTCTCGTAACAAAAGACACCGAATTTTATTTCCAACCTTTTTCAAACCTAATCTTGGACAAAATCCGACACTTGTTGTTTTGACCTTCCAACGAAAGCCGATAAACCCAAGTATTTAAAGCGACACTCAACAACCTTAAATACTTGGGTTAAAATTTCGCAACCTTAAACCTAATCTTGGATCTGCAATGTTTTTTTTTCCATATAAATTACTACTTAGTCTTAAGTTTTATATTGAGATTAACTCATAGTGGTAGAGTGAGTAGTGTCACTGTTTATAAATTATTATAAAGTTTTATCTCTTATTCATGTGAGATTTTGGTTTTTTTCAATATACTTTGTCACTGTTTATATACACTCAATACTATTGAGCTTGATTCTTATATATATATAAACAGATGGTGATTCGATTGAGTAAGTTGTGATACCATTATAAATTTAATATTAAACCTAACTCATCCTTACAAAATTGATTTGTAAGATAAGGGTGTCGTTTTCACTCCTAAGTGGGCTGACACCAAGTTATAAAGGAAAATAATTACTATAAAAAAAAATAAAAAAATAGTGAGCATGTGTCTTCTAATGAGCCAAGCCCATGTGTGGGGACAAGGGGATTAATTTAATATGATTTTTTTTTCACTATTTTGTTTTCAAAATTTCTAAAATATATTTTTAGATTGACTAATTTAAATGTGTTTTTAGATTCCTGATTTTGAAAGACATTAGGAGTGAAATAAGACTCTACATTAATTTAAGATTCTTGGTTTTGAAAGTGCTATAACACTATATTTAGAAAGGCAAGAAAGAAACAGTAGTTGCAGCTGCATGGGTGAGAAAAGAGAAACAATGTCGCGAAACCAGTGCAGCTCTGACAGAATCAAAGAAGAGATTTGAGTTCCAGTGATAACGAGTGTATAATAAATTTGATCTAAATTTTAATACGTTAACTAAATTTGTTTTTATATTTATATATTTAGTAGTTTTATTTTATCACTTAATTAGTTTGAAATACTTACTTTTGAAGAATGTCATTTATATTTGTTTGGTTTTTACAAGGTTGTTAAGTTGATTGTTATACTTTAGTATTATTAGTAAGACATTAGTATACTCATTATTTATTATTTTTTTCGTTTTACAATAAATTATTCATTTGTAAAAAATTATCTTGAAATGAATGATTTTTTTATTTTTATTTTTAATACATTTTTTTCTTCTAAATGTACATTTTAATTAGTATTACTTGCAAAATTTCTAATACAATATATTTTATTTTACATTTATGACATTGATAATGCATATTTAAGATGATTTGATAAAAAGTAACATTTTTCTCTTGTGTTTATACACTTTTCTTGATACATGTGAAATAATCAAATGACTTATTAAACTATGACAAATGATAAATAGAGTATAATAGAATGTTTTATTAAAGTATGTTTCATGGTTTTTATTATCTCACTTTAAAGAAATTTTTCCACATTCAAAATTGTGACGTGTTTGATATTTAATTTTTATGTCAATTATTATTATTTTGTAGAACTGTATTTTCTATTTAATTATTTATTTATCTGTACAAATAAAAATATATATTCCATATTCTATATCATGTTTTTAGCGTTTATAGCTATTATATTTTTTATTTTAAGTAGAAAGCCCTTAAGTCCGAGCTTGAAGACAAAATCAGAGCACTACAACTTTTTTTCCTAAATTTCACTGTAAAGAAGTGATAGATAATGCCGAAAGTGATTGCCACTAAAATATTTTCCTCTGTTTCTTACCTCTATTGTCCTTTTCAAAGTTTCTGTTTTAATATTTCTCTCTTCATCTAAAAGCATAATAATCAACAAAAAGTCCATATATACTATAATATAATTTTATAAATACATCACATAGAAATCAAACCTCAAATACAACTTTTTGCTATTGAGGCCTAGTCTATAAAAAAATATAAAAAAGGGCACTACAAAATTTCACCCAAGACTATAAAGTATAAGTTTTGCACATGGTCACATCCATGATTAAAATAACTATATTTACATTTACATTACCTACTTTGATCACAAGCGCACCACAATATTTAAAAAATTTGAAAGCAAACAAATTAATTAACCAACCAACCATGTAGTGTATATTTGAATCAACAGTAAATTTAATGAAATCACGATATACCATTATAATTTTAATAAAAGTTATAAAAATTATGATGTTATCGCAATTTTGTTAAATTGATTGTTATTTCATTATATACTTAGTAGAACACACCAAAAGAGGAGCTATGTTGAGGCTCTTGAGCAAGATTTGAAGTAGGTGCCAATGAATCAAAGAAATTGGCCCAATTTTCATCTTCTTCATCTTCTAATTCATCTCCAGTACTAATATTGCTCCATTGATTTGGAGGGTTCATTACAATTTCATCATTCCTAGCAAATCTTCCTCTAATACGTGGTCTACTGTCTGCCAATGTTTTCCTACAAACATACTGATTCCCAAAAGAAAACAAATTAATATATTTTTTTTGACCAAAAAATTAATTTTTTTAATGTACATGATTGCATCATTTTCATGACTAAATAGTATTGAGGTGGAGCAATATAGAACTATATACAGTACATTGTGTTGGAGAGTAACACAACACTCCTAATTGCACACTTTAGGAGTAATGGGTTACCAATAACCTCGTATAATAAGACAAATATGAGACAATTTTTATTTTTATGTTTCATATATCACAAATTTAGGGACATGTTGCAATACACTAAGTCTAAACACTAAACTATAATCACAATTTGATATTTTCTGTGTGGCCAGCAAGACCCTATCATGCAAAAAACAAAAAACAAAAAACAAAATCAAGATCCAATTCTAATTTTCATTCAAAAATTATATCATGTTGATTATTGAAAGTATTAAAAAAGATAAATTGAGGATTTGTCAAACTTTTTACTGTTTACCTTATCTTTCAACCTTAGATACGATTTTAGCAATGATATGGTGCAAACTTTCTCAATAATGATTTTCCTATTCACAAAGTTTTCTCCATTTGTCGGAGTTTCTCTTAAAATCCCTCCATGTGCATTTTTAATACTTTATTTCTTTCAATTGGAAAAAAAATATTGGCATACGTTGAGAGAATATATAATTTTTTAAAATAAAAAGAATGTCACTTTGATCTAAAAAGAATGTCAATTTTTTAAAATATTGATTAATGCAGTTCTTGAATATATTTTTTACTAGTGACTTGATTTATAAAATTACAATTTAAACATTAGAAGATGAGTAACTGTGTTTATACTTTTGATAAATTCAAAGACATTTAAGGATCAAATTCCACTGCTCAAAATTTATGCATCATTCCATTTATACCAAAATTTAATATCTTTGTATATATAAAACTATATATATTTTTTGTACCCAAAATAATTATATATATTTATAAAAAAAAATATAATTGTAAATAAAATAATTTAAATAAAAGATAAAATGAGAAGAAAAATGCCACACAATAATTTGATATTCTTGTTATATAATGTTATAGATTATTATTATTATTATTATTATTATTATTATTATTATTATTATTATTATTATTATTATTTTTATCATCATCTCCATCATCATAATCATTATCATATGATGATAACAACGTATAAGTAAAATTTATCAACATAATTTTTAAGAGAAAAAATGAACCTTAATTTTCTTGCTGTAGTTCCTCTGGTTTCTCTTGCTTCTATATCTCTCAATCCTCATCTTCTTTTCCTGTGGGCTGTAAGGACTAGCTGCTCTGTTAATTTCTTCAATTATCATGCTACTCTCTATTGACAAAGGACTATCTGATTGATGATAATGTTGTTGCATTCCATTAACCCTCTGTGCATATATGGACAACATTTATTAAAACAAAAAACATGATTTTATATATGGACAATTCATATTAAATTGAACAAATTTAAATTAAAAAAATAAAGTACTAGTAAACTAAACACTATTTTTTTAATCATTTTATTGATTTAATAAAATGAAACATAAATTTTATTGATAAATTATACTAAATTAAATTGTAAATCCTAATTGAGGTTTGTGGTTCTAACAGACCTTGCATGTTGTGATGCTATGATACTAATGTCACTTTTTCTTTCTTTGTATCAAGTGCTCTTTTTCTTCTACATACATGCCATAATTCACATATGTTTTTATGCTATTTTTTTCCTCACATATGTGAACTTTTGTATAGAATCTTTATTGGTAAGGCAAGAAAAAAAAAATCCATATAATTACTGTTATGATTAAATTGCAGTTGCAGTTAATGTGAACTTTCTTATTTAAGTAAAATGTATATGAATGCAATTGATGCAACCATAATTATAATTTTAATATTGTTAAAAAGACTTTCACCAAAAAAAATTGTTACAACTATCGCACTTTAATTAGAATTGATATTCTTGTATGCATAATTAAAATACAACTTACACGAAAAGAGAAAACCACTATAAAACAAATGCGGATGTAAAAAGCCAATGTAAAATTGATTTTAACATGTTTATTATTGTTTTTAAAGAACAATTATTTTGTTTAAAAGTATAAAATTTGAAATTTTTATCTATAAAATTGATTGTAGCAAATTTATTATTCAAACGCTTTTAATTGTATCCTAAAATAAATTGCTTTAGCTAATTTTTTTACGAAATCAATTATTTAAAATAATTTTTTTGCATAAATAAAAACACACTTAATCACAAAGTAGAAAATTGTATATTATTATATACTACTCTAAATTAAAAATATAAAAAAAAATATTTAAAAAATTAATCTATTTAATTTTAATTTTTAATCAAATAGTAACTTTTATGACACTTTTTGTTTGTTTATATTTGATTTGTGACAGAGTATAGAGGAACCTGAAGATCACCGGCACTGTAAACTCGCCGGACCGGACCATTCTCCTGATCAAGCAATTCAGCAAACATAAAAGGGTGATAGTGGGCCCCATCATTCTTTTGCAGCGAGTGGCTACTAATACTCCTCTGTATCAAACCATTCGAAACTCGTTGAGTTTCGTAACTCGCCAGCGAACTCGGTGACCCCATGTAACTAGTGCACCCACTGCTACAACTATTATAACTACCACCAACAGCAGCAGCATTATTGTAACTCGTTTCTGAGTTGAGTTGCGAGAGTGAGTCGAGAACCGAGTCGGACTCGTTGAAGGTAATTAGTTGGTTGGTGTTGTGTTGAAGAGGTGTAGTGGTGTAATGTAATGGTGACGTGTCAGTGGCGCGTGAGAAAGTGGTGTTGAAGTTTGTATACATGGCGCGTGGTGGAGATGGGATATGGAAAGAAAGAAGTTATAAGTAGAAGAAGATAGTAAGTGAGTGAGTGAGTGAGTGAAGATGAAAGGGGGTAGTGATGAGTATTTAAGTACTTTTTTTGGTGCTTGAGATTGAGATGCATTGAATAAGACAAAATAAAAACAAAAGCAAACAAATTTCACTTGAGGTGAGGGAGGACAATGGAAAATGAAAGTTGAGAGTAAAAAGTGATGAAACGTCAAACGTAAATCTCATCATTATTTGATGGAAGAGTTGACTTTTTTTTTTTAAATAAAATAAAATTGGAAGTATAGATTAGGAACAGAAAAAGAAAGAAAAAAATGTTAATTTTTTTCTTCAAGTCATACAAAAACCTCACGAAATTATATAAGTTTCTTTATAGGTTGTTGAACTGTATGTTTACTTAACATCTTTAGTTTTAAGAAAATCTCACAAAATTTAAATCTCACAAAATTTATATGTCTTGAACAATCTTGGGATGTAAATAATTGTCTATAATAATAATATAGCCTTTGAGTTAAAATTGACTTTCAAATCAAAAGAAATATGATGATTTTGAACATCATTCTCGTCTCATACTGCATCACTTCAAGAACTAACTATATGTTTATTTAGATATTGACGACTCTCTCAAATATGATATATGTTAAATGAAAAATTATTGTCACTTTGTTGCATTGTGTTATCTTAAGATGATAAACCAAACACCTCTTGAATTGCAACTTTTGAGCTCCTAGGAGATTAGTTTTGCTTCGTCTTTTTTTCTTCTTTTGTGATTTAGAAATCACATGAGTAAATTCATATTCATATGAGTTTTTCTCTCGGTAAGTAGGTTTTTGTGTGTCACTATTCACCTTTATAATGTTAGGTGAAGTCCAAACAATCTCTTGATTAACCTCCACAAACCCTATAATTAAGTAGATTATTATCAGTACAATCCCATGTCGCAACGTTATTGATACCCTTCAAAGCTTCTTTGTCAATTATAGACATTTAGAAAATGACAACATCATTAGTCCCAAGCTCCTTATCTTTTATGGGAGGTTTGTTTTTGAAGAGACATGTATCTTCTCACAACTCGTTTAGGATATTAGCATCTTGAGTCGACTATTCCTTCTCAATATTGGTCAAATTATAATTACAAATAGCAAAAGAATCACCAATCAAGTGACAATGAAAACAAAAGAGAGGAAGATTTCATATTCAACATTAACAAAAAAAACATATATTTCCCTTTCTACTAAATTTTATCAGGATTTTTTGCAAATAAATTAATATCAATTAAAATTCTAGCAAAATGACCAAAGTATCATTCAAAAGAACCTTGACTTGTTGCAGTATCCAAGCTCACCGATATTCCAAAACAATTGGCGATAGAAAAAAGAATTTTAGATCGCCAACATTTCTGAGTCAAATCCATCAATCAAACCCAACATTGCGCCGTTGTTTGCTTATGCTTCGACAAATTAAAATCAAGAGTAAAAGAAAACAATTTGAGTGAACCCGATTTTAGATTCCTAGAATGCACCGCACGAACACTTCATAAATTTTCAATAGAGGAGAATTCAAATTCATAGAATCATTTCCCTAAAAAATTATTCCCCATCTTTCCAAAAGGACTACATAATTTTAACAACTTGTCACACAAATCATTGAATTGAATAGGCCTGGAATTTTTATAGCAAACTTATCTCTTTTAAGACTCGGTTTAGTTAACTGAGTTTGAAATATTAAGAATCTTTTAAAGCTTGTACAAAAGATTTAACATAACATGAAGAGACAAACAATCGATCGAACCCTCAACCGCCACGACGCAAAGATGATCCATCATCGTTTCACTTCATTTGCAGTTGAAGGCTGATTGAATTTTTCTTAACTGGACATGCTGATTGCATCTTGCACATTATTCTTCACGTAATCACTCACAGAATCTTGCACATCGCCTGCACTCCCTGTACAAATTGGCACGTTGGCTTTTACAATACCATTCATTTGTTACTAATTATTATTGAAAAAATGATTTTGTTATTCATTAATTTAAAGATTTAAAAATAATATTAAATAAGTTTTTGGTTCACATATGTTATATTTCGTTTTTAGTTTTTCTAAAAAAATTCTTCAAACGTCTATTAAAGAACCGTTTGATTAACATGATATGATAGAGACAAGTTAGGATAACAAGCACATAAAGAAAATATATGATATGAACATGATAAAAATGTAATGTGTTTGATTGTCCATGATAACAAATCCGATAAGGTTAGTTTATCATATTTAGTGTTTGATACAAAATAATCAAATGATATGCTATATTGTAATAAAATGATAAATTTGTCTTTGTAATTTATTAATTTTTTTTTTTCAAAATAACATTCATATATATTTTTTTATAAATAAACAAAAAATGCTAAAAAAACATGTAAATAATTTATGAAGTAATTTTATATACTTGAAGAAATTTGTTTATGCTACTAAAAAAACATATATTATTAATGAGCAAAAACCATATATTATTAATGAGAAAAAAATATTATTTATGGGCAAAAAACATATATTGTGAGCAAATATTTCAAAATATAAAATAAATCAGAAAACCATTTGATGCAATATGCAAGGTTCCAATCTAATGAGTAAAAGCTACGACTTAGAAAACAAAATAGAAAGTCATTCACTCCAACATAATTAACAAATGTTCCAAAATAGTATTAATGATAGCTAAACTATTACATGACAATCAATTCATATATGAAATAATATCAATGACAACTAAATTAATAATGAACAATCAATTCACATATGTCTATTAGCAAAACCACTGATTCTATGTTTTTGTCGCTAAATTTTCATTTTGCGGTTGTGCTTCAATATTTATATCTAACGGTTCTCGTTAGTCATTTCTCTTATGATAAATTTATGACAACAAACATTTACCTGCAAATTTGAATCTTGATTGTATAGAAAGATCGACTCCTAATTATATCCCATCACATTTCTTTTTATCACATTTCTTGTCTCATACTAAAGAGCTCTTTTTATCATATTTCTTATCTCATATGAAAGAGCTCTTGTTATTATATCCAACATCTACAAGAAAATAATAACCTATATTAAAATAGAATTGTTAAATAAATAAAGATGTAATTATTACTATTTTGTCACTATTAAATTTTATATGATATTATGATTATTCTAAGAACATTTAGGTTATTCCTCTTAGAAATTGCATCCCACAACACATCGAGTTTGACACGTATCCATCTCATATAAATAACACATAAATCAAAGTTTATTATTAGTAATTATATAAAAAAACAATTAACATATAACTCAAACATCAAAGATGATAGAGAAAAAAGGACAAAATGAACAGATTAGAACAATCAGGATTTTTATGAATCAAAGTTTATTTTTTCAACCTAACATAAAAGGAATAATAAATTTAGAGGAAATTAACCGAAAACAACATCAACAATCATAAAATCAACACAACATCAACAATAGAAAACAATCATAAAATCAAATAAAATCAAAAAATTATTTAATCAACACAATACAATAAGGACAAGTAAGGGTGAAGAGAGAGGTAGAGGAACAGTGAGGGTGGAGAGGGAGATAGAAATTTGAGCGGTAAAGGGAAAGAACAATGAGAAAATATTTATTAACGTTTATCAACTTGGAAAATATTATTTTAATTTGGCTAAACTAAGGATTGGAAAATAAGGCCAAGTAGGATATCATTAAAAAATTTGATTATTGTATCCTAAGGCCAAAGACAAAGTAGGATATGATTAAAAAAATTGATTACTGTATCCAATCAGATCGGTGTATCAAACAATTTTAAGTAAACTCATGTATATTATTTGCATGCATGTTTAGAATATTATAAAAATCATTTCGTTAAAGATAAGACATTCAATCTAACGGTATCGATATTTGACCATTGGACTAGGACTTAAGGACAAATTTAGAATTTTTAATCAAGGGATTAACTTAATATGATTTTTTAATCTTTTAGTGCTTCAAAATTCATATTTTGTCAAAAATTTATAAGTTTTTAAAGGAAATATTCTTATAATGTTTTAAACATGTCTGCAAAAAATTATTCAGTAATTTGAATAATATACATAAGTTTACTTAAAAATAGATATCGAAATTATTGATAGAAAACATTTGAGGAAACATTGTTTGAAAACAAAATTAGAGAGACTAAAAACGATATATGACATATTTATATGAACCAAAAACTTATTTAACCCTTAAAAATAAAAATTATTTTGTATTTGTCTATTACAATGAAAATGA
>JBBPBP010009779.1:24898694-24952601 GCA_037974735.1 Cicer chorassanicum
TAATTTGCAATATATCCAATTTTTGGAATATATAATAGTTAGTTTTGTAATTTTTCAAGATGAATGTAATTTAGATCAAACTATAAGTTGGTAGCTAATACATATGAATAAGTGATTTTGATATTTTAATTTGGTTTTGGATTAGAAATAATGCATTTATTTGTATCGGAATCATTCAATGAGCCGAGATTTTAACATATATTTTAATTTTTAAAAAATAATAAAAATTCAAATCGTCTAATGATAAGACGAGTGAGATGATGTACATAACACATATCCCTTTAAATTATAGTTTTTATGTGCACCAAGACACTTATTGTTGTATTTAGCTATTATAGAAATGTTAAAATTGATGTAATATATGAAGACGTTGTAATTGACAAAAAACAGTAACATCAATTAGATAAACTACACACATCAAAGAGCAACATCAATAGCTAGCTAGCCGGATTCTTTAGACAATGATATATGCACGTATAAATTTTGAGATATTTTGTTTTTATATTACTTTTATTTAAAAAAATTTATTATATTTTATATTAAAATTTATATATTAAAATACTATAATTTTTTTTTAGTGTCGCATTTTAGGTATATGACCGTCTATAGTTATTTATTTTATTTTATTATAATAAACGAATAATTGTTAATTTAGTAAATAAATAAAAAATAAAAAATAAAATAATATTAATAAAATCAAACAAAATATATTTAACGGAAGAAAAAAAACATCAAAGTTAATGGGGTAGATGTGCTAACAAAACAAATAGCATGTTATATTATTTTAACAACCTATTTTACATATAAATTAACAACTTTATTCTATTTTGTTAACAACTACCTCCTATTTTTCTTTCTTTTTTATCACAACTATTTTTAATATAACTTTGAATATAAGAAGGAATAGTTATGATAAAATAGAAGGAAAAATAAATAGTTTCTAATTTGTCTTCAAAATAGAATAAAAGGGAGTTGTTAAAATAATATAACACGTTATTTATTTTGTCACATCTACTCAACTACGTTAACTTTATGTTTTTTTACTATAATGTATTTTGTTTGATTTTATTAGTATAATTTTTTAATTATTATTATTATTTATTTGTTATAAAAAATAAAATTAAATAATTAACTATAAATGGTTGCATCACCGGTATATTATTGTTCGTAAGGCGACGACGCGGCTTTCTAAAAAAGAAAAATTAATATATAAATTTAAATGTAGAATATAATTAAGAATTTTAAATAAAAAATATATAAAAACAAAATATCTTAAATTTCGTTATAGGTGGACAGTTTGTTTTTTCGATAGTTCTTGATGCGTTATCATGTAATATAGATAGATACCTCTGTCGCTATAAGAGGTTCGCTTCAAGGTCTATTCTACTTATCAAGATAAAAAAGATGGAGAGAGAGGGAAGAAAGCTATATCAAAGTGACATACATAAAGTGATGGAAATTCAATAAAAGAGGAAACTTAATAACTCCCTTGCCCCATACAACTACCTAACTTAACTAATTCGCATACCATAAAGAAATTAAGTCCCCGGACTGTTGATATTATATATTTTTTTTCCTGCAACTTCCCTTTACCAAAAATAATTATGTTCGAAACAATATAAAACACTAATTAAATGTGAGTATCTTTAATTTAGATTTAATATGTTGGTTTGTCAGTTTTTTTTTCTAAATCAACCATGTTGGTTTGTACTTTTATGCTAAATCAACCATGTTGGTTCGTCGGTATTTTTTTAAAACTCAAATTAATTCTATTAGTCAGTGTTTGAACAAATATTTTAGAGTGTCAAATTTTTAAAATTTTAATTGATAAGTTAAATATAATATTTTAATGTCAATTTCTTTTTACAAACACAATTGCAAAAAACGGACGAATTAAACTGAAAAGTTGTATATGTTTAGGAGAGACATAGTTATGAGTATAACATATTGATTTGGTTAGTAAACAAATCTAAATAAATAAAAAATAGTTTGGTTGAGTTTTTCCAATTTTTCTCACAAAATTAAATTCAAACGGATGAATAGCATGTTAATTTGGCTATGCTCAATCAAGTTGATGATAAAAATTAAAATACTTATTTTAAAAATATAATTTATGTTTTGAAACATTAGATTTTTTATACTATTAAAACAATTACGCAAACAGTTTTTAAACTACAATGAGAAAAATAATATGTTATGATTAAAAAATTCTTATATACAACAACACATATTTATAATAACACTACTGATATAGTTTAATGATTTTTTTTCCAGATATTGGTGATCAATTTTAAATGAATTGAAATCATAATCAAATCAATAAAGATTGAGTTTATTTGATTCAATTCAAATTGAACTTGAACAAAAAAAATTAATTTAATTGATTTTAATTTTTTTTGAGTTTATTAGATCGTTGATGTTATTTTTATATCTCTAAACAAAACTCAAAACAATTAAGATTAAAATTTAAGTTAGAAGAATGAATGTATTTTTCTAATTAGTATTTTTTGTAACTATTTAATAAATTATTTTTGTTAAAAATAAAAATTGTTGGGGACATTGAAATGCCACAAAACTCCACCAGTGCTATTGGTGCCTCAAATTAACATGTTCTACAATTTGAATGAAAAAACATGTTATCTTAAAATTTGATTTATACCTAATTCAACATTATAAAATTGCATATATTATGATGAATGACTCTTACTTATATCTCATCTCATATTTCTCTTTTTAACGTATTCATAATTTTTAAGATTACATTTGAGGCGTTACCTTATTGTCCAATAACAATATTCCGATAAATCTTTGATAAATTAAAATATTATTTTAAAATAAGTATAAAGTGAGTGATGCATACCAATTAAATAAATATATTTCTATCTCATTTTTTTTGGATATAACTATCTCATATTTTATTCCAATGTGAGATTGTCAACATGTTTAATCGGTATAATATAGATTCAAATAACCTTCAACTATTGGCAGCATCTAACTACATATATGTGTCACACTATAGGGTCATTTTGGGTTAGAAAAAAGTGCAAGTGGGCAACCACATCCCTATCTATGCTAAATAAATTGGTGGACGGTTGACAAATAAATGATTACATGAACCAAAGTTGTATGCGCAAATGGGATGATTATTATTATTATATGATGATGATAATTTGATAGCAATAGATTGACAAGCATTTCGTCGTTTTCGTATGTAAGTGCATCGACATCTAAGACAAACCTAAACCCCTCCGAAAGAATAGGCTTTTTGGTTAATGAAAATCTATAATTGAATTATTATGGTATTGAAAGATATGTGAGCAAAGGTCAACTCAATCTTCTCAATGTAAGACGGTTAGGCTTTAATTAATTACTTATGACCATTGTGGAATGTTGAGTCAAAAAGGACATTGGATGACATGGAATTAAATCCTTGAATTCAATTTAATCATTACATATATTATACATTTTCACTAGCGGATGTTGAAAGAAAATTATAGGGTGGTCGAACTTTTAAAATTTTAATATATAAATAAAAAATATAATATTATATTATAAGAATTTTAAGTTATAAATTTATAAAAATATATTGTAGAAAGATAGTAGATCAAATTTTAGTTTATATTTTTAATAATTAAAAATTAGTTGGAATTTAGGTTAAAATTTTTAATTTTATAATTATAGTAATTGTTTTTATAATTTTTTTATAAATTATTCCCTCCGATTTTTAATAATAGACATCTGGATTATAATTTGGTCTACAAAAAATATTTGGTCTATCTTAAAAATTTTGAAAACCATGTTCTAATCTTAAAAATTGAGCTTGATAAAAAAAAAATACAATTTTAATAATTGAAAAGTATTCAATTTTTTTAACATAAATATTTTTTTTATATAAAATTTAACTAGTTCCATATATTCAATCAAATTCATATGTAAAAGTTTCCTCCAAATTATAAGTCAGATCACAATTCTATGTTTGACGACCTGAATTAGAAGTGTAATTTTAGATTTGGATACACAAAGTAAAAATATAAAATTTTGGATTACCTTGTTTTGCATAGCATTAAATTTGGTCCATAAAACATATCAAATGATCAATTTTGGTTGATAAAAATTACAACTCAAATTTCTCTTATAAATAGTAAGAGTAGTAGTATTTTTTTAAAAATTATTGTGACAAATAAAATGTATCATATAAATAAAGTAAAAATAGTAGCATTTTTTTAAAAATTATTAAAAATTTATATCTTAACTATGGGTGCAAATAGGTCAGGCCAGATCACTAGGCTTTAAAAGACCTGAGTGTGGCGTACGATTAATTTTTTAGGCCTAAGCCTGATCTACGGCCTCTCATAGGTTTTTTTTCTGGCCTAACCTGAAAGCCTATTTAAAAGCCTTATTCACATTAGAACTTATATTTTATATTTTTTTTAAAATAGGCTAACCTAGGTCTTTATATACAAGGAAAACTAATAAAATTATAATAAAATCTAATAAAATAATAACTAACAAATCTGCAATGCAACAACGTCCAATAAAACAAAAAAAACAAAATGAATTCATAATTAGTCCCTATACACATATCAAGCTCCATGATGCTCTATCCATACCAATACCAATGTACATATATATATATATATATATATATATTAAACAAAAATAATTTTTCTAACAAAATGATTTTTAAAAAATCTGAAACAAACACCCTTTAAACCCTAAAAAATGATTTTTGATTTGAAAGAATAGATTTTTTCCTGAAACAAACGCACTCATTGTTACCTCTCAAACAAACTCAGACATATTCAATAATAATATAATTAATATTGTTATCAACTTTGGAACACTTGGACTACACCTATGTTATGCATTTTTTTTACAACTTCACATATACTATTTTGATTTAAGATTTATTTTTATTTATAAAGCCTAAAATTAGAACAACTTCAATGGAGTTTCTAGAAGAATTTTAAGTGATTTTACAAAGGCTAACT
This sequence comes from Cicer chorassanicum, assembly GCA_037974735.1. Lineage (NCBI taxonomy): Eukaryota > Viridiplantae > Streptophyta > Magnoliopsida > Fabales > Fabaceae > Cicer > Cicer chorassanicum. Next base: position 24,903,686 of record JBBPBP010009779.1, read on the forward strand.
TTACTAAAGGAATGCAAAGATACAAGAAAAAAAATTGAAGTAGTAAATATTGAAATCTTACATAATATAATAATTATATAATAATATGAACGATTCAACTTGAAAAGAACGGAGAGAATATGGAACGGCTACTGAATATAGAACGACTACTTAGTGATAGTCTAATTGATGGACTTTAAAATAGGAAATAATATTATTAATAAAAAAAAATAAAAAATAACATTAATAAATAATAAAATATATATAGGTCGGTCTGTCAGACCTAATAGATTTTTTTATAAGCATGAGCATGATCTATTTAAATAAATAGACTTTAAAAATAGCATGAACCTAACTTTTTTTATTAAACAGTCCATACTAAACCATAGGCCCCTAACGCGTTGCCTAGCATATTTTCATTCCTAATCCCTGCCGGTGCACATTTCACAACTACACTAACTGATCGCTGCGTACAACGTCTATATGCTTTGTTTAGTATAGTGCTATTTTTTTATACATAAATGTTATTCATTAATAATTACTTGGAGGATAATTTGATGCCACATTACGTCTTTCATCAATGCAGCTACTAATAGTTCTTTCTTCTGATCAAGTCATGTATCATGCTATATAAATAGACTACAAATCGCTTTTTTTTCAGATCTATAACTACGTCAAAATCAAAACTGTAACTTATTTTGTCTTCTTTTATGTGCAAATTAAAGTTTACGAACTTTATTATTTTGTAAATTACCAATAAAGATATGCTTGATAATGGATATGCAATCCACGTAAAAAAATTTAAAGTATCATGAAGATAATTTATAGATATATTATATTTACATCTCAGAATATTTTAAGTTGTTAATGAAAATGATAAACAGTCAAAATTTAAGATGAATTAAGTATATAATAGGTGATCAATACTTAATAAGTCGATGCAAAAATAGTTGGAAAATTATAAAGTCGAGTCTTTTTCAATTGTATTAAGGTTTATTTAGCTGTTTATACGTCCAAGTAAATATAAATGCAACATTATTTAATAATTTGGCTACAATACTTGTTTTCCTTTTGTAAGATAAATTGAGAAACAAAAAAGATAAGCACAAACGGCTATTTTTAGATGAAAGTGAAGGATTGTGCATGGACACAACATAATCAGTCGTAAAATATGAGAATATTAGACAAACAATGTTAGATCATGATCTCAATCACGACCACACATGTTTAGTCGAGTAATGACAATTAAATAATAATTTTTAGTTAGTAATGATCATGCTAATAGAAGTTAGGCTATGATTCAATCTACATATACCTATTACAAATATCATTTTAGAGACACTTTAATAAATCATAATCTTATTTTAGAGACACCTCAATATAATTTTTATATTTACTTGTGTTTTATGCAAATGCTAACAAGTGTCCCATTTACACTTGTTAATAATCTAAATATAGAAAGAAAATGTTAAATTTGTATTGGAACTTGTGTATTCAAATTTTTAAAAGTTTAAATTTTTTACTTTTGATTTCTTAATAAATTCCATTAGGACACTTGAAGGCACATGTTAATAAAATCCTATGTTTCACTTAGATTCTTAGTTCTCAAAATATTCATTACTATTTGGAGTAATTAAAAAATATGTGGACAAGGAACAAAGTTTTTCTCTTGACGTAGTCTTTTGAAGAAAATAATATCATTATTGAGATTTATCAAGCTACAACCTCGATTGACTTTCGTTTAAAAATATATTCTATACAATTTAGAAAAACTTGGGAGTGAATCAAACCAAAAGCTAACATTTGTGTCCTGAAATGCTTTGAAGTAATTCTAAAAATCTTATTCTTCATCTTTATCTTCAGTGACGTAGATAGTTTCTTCGGTGCAACGTTGTCACCCCACAATTTTGCAAATATTTATATAACCCTAAATAATTCCTACATTTAGGAATCATTGGCCATGTATTTATTAGACAAGAAAATAAGTATAATATTTTTAACAAAATAAAAATATAGTATAAAGACCAAAACTATTCTTAATTAAGAAAAACATGGAGATTTATTTTGTCCTAAAATACAAAAAGTAATAATTTGATTAATAAAAATCTCAAACATCGGTCATATTTTTCGTTTTTAGATATTTTTTGAGTTTTTACATATAATATTATAAATTTTTATAATAAATAAAAAAAATATATAATATTTTTACATAAAAAATATTTGATGACCTTTAACTTAAAGAGAAAAAAGGTAAAGTTAAAGATGTAAGAGAGAAATATAATAAAAGAGGAGATGAAAAAAAATTGAAAAAAGGTTGGTTCAACATAAATTTTTTGTTATGGAAATAATATATTTAAGAGTGTATTGAGCTTAAAAAAAATATTTAGAACAAAATATAAATGAATTGGTTATAAACCAACTTCCTTATTAAATCTTATTCTCTGCTCATATCTCTCTCCTAAACTAAACACTCTAATTTTTTTTCTTTCAGTTTTTGCCTCAAAATATTTTTTAGTTTAGAATAAAAATATTAATCGTTCTAACACAAAATCAAAACATCTTAATTTGTTGAAAAATCAACTAAAATAAAACTTTATCCAAACAATTATTCAACCATATTATGACGAGTTTATCAATTCCGGGAAGTTTTTATGAATGACTTTTCACAAACTATAATTACTGTTTTTATACTAATAAAATTATATGTGGTTATCTTCTATTCATAAATAACGTAATATTTTTTTAATTTATTTCTTATATTCAAAACTAGACAGTACTCTTTTTTTTTGTTATAAACAAAATTAGGCCACTTGGAGCAACACTTACCCACCACCAAAGGATTTCTTCAAATTTGCAACTCAATTTGAATAATTGAGAAACATCACTATATATATTGTGTTTTCTTTTGAACTAACCTTATAATCATTCTTACTATAGCCGTCAATTTACATCGGCGCATTTCGAGGGAACCGTTCACGTGTACTGAATAGAGACACTACTATATCATGATGTTGGTGATTTATTCTCATCGAGTTTCAAGAGATAAACACATAAAGCTCATGTGAAATATTGTTCTTGTGTGAGCTATGACAATATATAATTTTTATTAATTATTTTATAATATATCTCTTAATTTTTCAAGAGTCTCACCTATAATATGGTTTTCTGCGTAAATTTGTATGTTATATACAACAATGTAGTTTCAAATTGAAACTTATTGGTGTAGATAAAAAATTGAAATGCAAAAAAGATAATGTCATTAAAAATAATGTCATTATGCTAAATTGAGTCTCATGATTAAGTCACACTTAATGTTCCATTAAACAGACTAACTATTCTAATGATTTTATTATGCTTTAAATAAATTCACATAATAAATTGAAATGTCTCATATTAGTATTTAAATAATAGTAAGTGTCATGATAAAAATAATAAGAAAGAAAAAATTGTTGGTATCTAGGGCTAACTCTAACAATCTCCCACTAGCACTAGAGCCAACCAAGCATACTCCTAATACCCCATCGATCTAGTGTGACCATCACGCTTCTACTGAGCGAGTGGTTTCGTAAGTGGGTCAACAATGTTATCTGAGGAATGAACTTTACAAATTTTCACATCTCATCTATTGACGATCTTTTGAATAAAATGGAAGCACCAAAGTATATGTTTGGATCTCTGGTGAGATCTAGTTTCCTTAGCTTGTGCGATTGCACCATTATTATCATAATAAAAGTCAATCAAATTCACAATGCTAGGAACTATATCTAGTTTAGTAATGAATTTTTTTTTATCCAAACAACCTCATTTGTTGCATTAGAGACAACAATATACTTAGCCTCTATAGTAGAATCAACGATTATTTCCTACTTTGAACTCTTTGAGTTCACAATGCCACCATTTAGGCAAAACATATAGTCAGACTGCGGTTTTGAGTCATCTTTATCAGTTTGGAAGCTAGCATCAGTGTAACCCTTTACAACGAGATCTTCCTCACCACCACAAACTAAGAACAAATCTTTAGTCCTCCTTATATACTTTAGGATGTTCTTAACGTCGGTCTAGTGACTCTCACCGGGATCTGATTGGTACCTGGTCGTCATGCTCCATGCATACGAGACATCTCGTCTAGTACATATCATAGCGTACATGATATATCCTATTGCTGAGGCATATGACATTTTACTCATGTGTTCCCTCTCATATGATGAAGTAGGCAAAAAAATACTTTCTTGGAGTCGTGCATATTGAAGCGCCCAAGCACTTTGTCATCATATGTACTTTGACTTAGGACAAACAATTTTAATGATCTGTCTCTATAGATTATGATTCCTAACACACATGAGGCTTCACCTAAGCCCTTCATCGAGAAGCAATTCTCTAACCACATTTTCACGTTTTTTAATGTAGGGATATCATTTATAATGAGTAGTATGTCATTCACATATATACAAGACAAGAAACATTATTGTACTCCTACTAACCTTCTTGTAGACACAAGTTTCATCTTTATTCTTAATGAATTCAAACTCTCTTATAGCTTCATCCAAACAAAGATTCCACTTTCTAGAAGTTTGCTTCAATCCATAAATGGACGTTTGTAGCTTGCATACCTTTCCAACATCCTTTGGATTTTCAAAACTTACAGGTTGTGTCATATACACATCCTTGAGAAGATTCTAGGTAAGGAATGCAATCTTGATGTCCATTTGCCAAATTTCACAATCATGGTATGCAACAATATCAAGCAGAATTCGAATAGATTTAAGCATTGCTACTAAAGAATAGGCTTCATCATAGTCTATATCATTAATTTGTGTAAAACCTTTCGCCACTAGCATTCTCTTAAATTTATTTACCTTACCGACCATGTCATTCTTGTTTTTGAAGACCCACTTGCATCCTTCGAGTTTTATTCCATTAGGTGTATCAATCAAGGTCCATACTTGGTTATGTACATGGATTCCATTTCGAACCCTGTGGATTCAAGCCATTTCTCATATTCTTAGCCAATCACGACTTCCTGATAGTTCGTGGATTCTTCTTGATCCATGAGTAACATGTCACCTTGCTGAGTCATGATAAGTCCATATCTCTCAGGTTGGCGGTGTGGTCCCCCATACTTACGAGTTTCTTATGCTACTTGAATAAGAGGATCACTCACAACTCCCTATGTTTCATGTTCTTATTCTATCACAAGCAGTGCAATGGTTTGTGGATTTGGGACTTCTCCAAGTTCGATATTGCTCTCACGGGTTCATTTAGAGATGAACTCCCTTTATAGGAATATATCAGTTATCCCAACAAACAATTTGTTATCAGAGGGAAGATAGAAATAATATCCTTTAGTTTCTTTAGGATATCATACAAATATATATTATTATCAGATTTAGGACCAAGTTTATTAGAAATCAAACGTTTTACATAAACCTCACGTCCTCTAATCTTCATAAAAGAAACATTTGGTCTTTGACCATTCCATATCTCATATGGTGTATTTTCTACTACTTTAAATGGAACACTGTTAAGGATGAAAGTTGTAGTAAGAAGGGCATATCCTCAGAAAGAGTCCTGTAAATCTGAATGACTCATCATCGAATGCACCATGTATAACAAGGTGCGATTTCTTCTTTATGAAACACTATTCCATTGGGGAGTTCTCGAAGGAGTGAGTTGGGATATAATCTCACACTCATTTAGTTAGTCGTCAAATGGTTGGCTTAATTACTTACCACTAGGATATAATTGTAGTGCTTTAATACTCTTGCTAAGTTGGTTTTCCACTTCATTCCTAAACTTTTTGAACTTTTCAAAAGTTTCTGATTTTTGTCTCATTTGATTCATGGAACCATATTGACTAAAGTCGTTAGTGAATTTGACGAAGTAAGGAAAACCGCCTCTAGCAATTTTGTTTAGTGGGCCACATACATCACTATTAATCCCAAAAGATCACTGACCTTTTTCACTGTGACCAATAAATGAGGCTTTAGTCATCTTTCCAAGAAAGCAAGATTCACACACTTCAAATAGTTCATATTCAAATGAATCCAACTATCCTTCTTTATGGAGCTTGGATATTTATTTATCGCATATATGACATAAACGACAATGTTAAAGGTATGTAGAGTTCAAATAATTTGATTTAACCCTTTTCACATTTATGTTATAAATGTGCATATATAAATCTAGGACATAAAGTCCATTACACATAAGCACACTTACATAAAACACATCATCTAAATATATCGAACAACTTTTATTCTTAATAATAATATTAAAACCTTCATTATCCAATCAAAAAATAGAAATGGTGTTTTTGTAAATGGATGGAACTAAATAACAATTATTAAGTTCTAAAATAAGCCTCATAGGTAAAGTCAAAACATAAGTTACTATAGGTAATGAGACAACCTTTGCTCCATTTCCAACTCGTTGGTCGACTTTACCTTTGACCAATGTCTTACTCCTTCTTAGTTCTTGGACATTAGTACAAATGTGATAACCACATCCATTATCTAATACACAAGACGTAGAAGTAGACAAATTAACTTCAATAACTCTTATAGGTGGAAGTCATGCTTTCTCTTTTCTTTAACTCTTATAGGTATTTTGGATATTTCCTCTTCTAATGACCATTTTGATCACAATGAAAACAAGTACATTCCCTTACAATCCCACCTACTAGTTTTAGACTATAAGTATTCAACTTCCCTCCCTGCCTTTGTCTTTCTGCTGCCTAAAAATGGGCCTACGAACTTTCCCTTTACCCTTGCCCTTGAAGGTGCAAACACGAGAATGAGGGGGGGTTGAATTGTGTTTGCCAAAGTTTGCAACTTTTTGATAATTTATAAATAATTAAAAATTAGTTTGGTTTTGGTGACTTACTTGGAGTAGAAGCAATCGGATTCAGAGGTGGCAATCAATGAAAGCATAAATAATTTGACACGTAGATTTATCCTGGTTCACCACTTACTTGACTACATCCAGTCCCCTCATTCAGAAGGCTTTAACCCACTAATTCAAATACCTTGAATTACAAAGCACCTGACTCTCCAAGTCAGTCTTCCCAAACAGTCTGACAACCCAAAACTTTTAAGGAACTAACCACCTTGACCCTACAAGCCAAGTTTTCTCCTAACAACCCTAGATTAAAGAAGGAACTAAACCACTATCGGGTTAGATACAAAAGATTGAATCTTGAGTAGTTGCTTCTAACAAAGCTGATAATAATAATAACTGTCACACTCTAAGAAAAGAACACTCATAAAATATTTATAATCTGAACAAGTGTTTCTCTCTTTGAACTCTAAGATGAATTGAGAACTTTAAGCTTGAGTTCTTCTACTCTTTTCTGTTTTTCGATGCTCTTCTCCTTCAGCCTTGAGTGTCTATTTATAGTGAACATTTGGGCTTCAATTTAGTCCTTGTTTAATTTTGAATTGTATCTTATTCAGATTGAGTTTGTAAATTCTTCAGATTGATTATGTTCCTATTATGTGTAGATTGAGTTTATAAATTCTTCAAATAAACTCTTCTTCAAATCATGATCAAATCTCAATTAAATCTTCTTCAAATGTTGATCAAATATTCTTCAAATATTGACCATATCTTCTTTTCAACTTGGTCAAAAATTTTCTTTAATTATAAATATGAATCAAATCTTATTTTAGATTTTCATCAATTATAAATTTGAATCAAATCTTATTTTAGATTTTCTTCAATTATAAATTTGAATTAAATTTTATTTTAGATTTTCTTCAATTATAAATTTGAATCAAATCTTATTTTAGATTTTCATCAATTATAATTTAGAATCAAATCTTATTTTAGATTTTCTTCAATTATAAATTTGAATTAAATCTTATTATAGATTTTCTTCAAAAACATAAATATTCTTTCATACTCTTTGAAGTCAAATATATTGTTCTCATAAAATACTTTTATTAGCATCAAAACTCTAAATGTAAAACCAACTTGGTTACAAGAACCCTTATTAATTTGCACCATCATTATGGCCTTACCATTTCCTTTGTTGATGTTCTGCTCATCAGTTCTCAACATTTTATTAAGCTCTAACAATGTTTTAACCACGTCATTCATACAATAATGCATGACGAATTAGCTAAAACTATGCAACAATTGCAAAATCACATTTCATAATCACTAAGGCAATTGTTTCACAATTGCTGCATATTATCTTTATAGGCTAACGTATTTCAAGTTTTCTATTTTGATAAGTTCACGAATGTATAACTCGGTCTAATATACAATTTATTAATAGGATAGACTTTTCTTTTGTAGTATTTATGCACAATGAATAATAATAAGCAAACCCATAATATTATGGATGATAATAAAAATAAAAAATAGACATATGTGTTTACATTGACAATCGAATTTACTTAGGAATTTTGGTGCTTAATAAATGCAATATTTTTATTTTATTACGGTGTCCAATATAAATATTTTAAAACTATTTCTTTAAAATAAAACTATTAACAATAAAAGATTCACATGTATGTCTAATTATGTTTAACCTTTCGAAAATCAAAATCATTTTTTGATAATCCCTTATTATAATTCTAGTAATTTTTGTATGGTGAGAAATTAACCATAAAATGACATTTCTTTAAAAAATAATTTTAGGATCCATTTGTTTAGATTTTTTAGAACATAATAATTTTTTTTAAACATAAACTCTTTTTAGGAGATTTCATGCGTTTGTTACAACTCTAAAAAAGAAATCAGAATTTGAAAATAATCATATAATTTTTTAACAAACGTTTGAGTAGTTTATCATAAAAGTATTATTTTATAACTAATTTTTCTAAAAAATAATTTTTATTGCCGTTGACAAATATTCATTAAATTATATTTTTATTTTAATTTATAATAAATAATCTATATATTATTAAATTATCTAAATCATTTTTTAACTCGTAACAAATGGAATGGGCTTTATTTTAATTTCAATCTTAAACGAATTTAACCTTCAAAATCAGAAAAAATGAGGAACTATTTTTCTTGTATATTTTCGCCGCCAAACAAATAGAGCTGCATAAACACTGTAAACCCCCCTTGAGACATTCAGAGTAACTGCCACTCTTGCCGGCATCAATATCCGCGCCTCTCCCTAATTGCCACGCCCTCTCCCCGCCGTAAACACCGCGAGTCACCGTCCTCTAATCCTCTCTCCGTTCAACTTCGCGCCAAATAAACCCTCACTCCACTGCTCTCACAAAAAACAAACAGAAGAAATGAATAGGTCGAGAACCGAAGGCTTAGTCTTCACAAAGGAACCTTTCATAGAGGATTTAGGTCCACGCAAAATGTGAGCAATTTATTATTCATGCTTATTTCTTCATCATTCATCACTCGTTTTTTTATTTTATTTATTCGCTCACGAATAATGCCTTTGTTAATTCGTTGTTTGATTATTGCAGAGCGGGTATTACGTATTCCACGCTATCTGAAGCAGAAATCAGCAAAATCGGTGAAGTTCAAGTGTGGAAAGGTACTTACTATGATGCATTTCGAAAACCTGAAGCTGATGGCTTGTTGGACTCCCGCATGGTACATTTTATTTGCCTATTTTTACGCATTTTGAGACTTTGTTGAATTGTATAAGATTTTGTACTTCGTGAGAGCTTCTAATTCAACGGTTAGATTGGCTTATGCCAGGTGGTGTCAATTGTGAATTACAGAAAATAGTGGTTTGTTCAAATTCTGCGAGGCTACAATGCTATCTAGTTGATATAACTGGTATTTGACAATACTTAGTACTAAATAGCGTATCACATAATAAAACAATTTTCTTCTAATTCCATTGTGTTATAGCCGCTATTTGACAACATTGCTTATGCCAATAATATTGAAATTTAGTGTCAATGGATACAATGATATTGAGCTGATATAGCCGCTATTTGACAACACTTAGTACTAAATAGCGTATCGCAGGATAAAACTGTTATCTTCTAGTGCGTTATAGTCATTATTGACATTTAGTGTCAATGGATACTAAGTATATTACTTATTTGGCGTTCTTTAGATATTTAGACTGTTACTTGAAAAATGATTAAAAACATATTCATTAATCATTTGTAATTTGTATGGACTTGAGTGCTTTTTGAAATTTATTGAAGAATTTATGTTGATGAAATGCGTTGTTCGACTTTCCATCCGTTTGATCTTATATTTTTATTTCATAATGCTCATGTATTTTCCTGTGTAGAATAGAATGATAAAATAAAGTAATGTTTTCATGCAATTCAGGGCCCGGCTAATAAGAGTCTTGTTTGTGCAACATGCCACGGGAACTTTGCTGACTGTCAAGGGCATTATGGATACTTACCACTTGTCCAACCTGTTTTCAATGTCGGATATTTGAATACAATGGTGAAAATACTAAAGTGCATTTGTAAGGTATCCATATTTTCAGATGTTCCTCATCTACACTCTCTCTCTCTCTCTATTTTGTTTTTTTTACTTTATTTTCATCAACACAATGGTCCTCTTGTTTTATCTCACTTCTATTAACTACTTATAAAACATGCATATATGGACGACACTATTTCTGAATGTTTAGTCTTAGGAATAAGCCTTTGAAGAACTGTTCTATTTTACTCATGTATTCTTTCTCTCTCATGCTACTTTTGTATATATGCTTTTCAGGTTTCAGCATGTAGTTGTCTTAATTTTGTGTTTCTTAATACCCTGCTTGAACGTGTAATTTCCAGGGTTGTGCTGGTATTCTCCTTGATGAAGATACCCGAAAAAAATATTTGAAGAAAATGAGAAACCCTAAATTGGATGAGCTGCAGAAGATACAGTTGCTTGAATCTATAATGAAAAGATTTAAAAGTGCTAAATTCATAAAGTGCCAAAGATGTGGATATATTAATGGTATGTTTTATGCTTTATTCTAATGACTTCATCATTGGAACTTGTTTAAAAAGGTAGTATTTTGGTGGACTTATTTCCATATTCAGTAGAAACATACATGCTTCCACTTTTTTAGAACTGATTCCATCTTATAGTATACCATGAATATAACCTTAGTAAATATTTATTTTCCTTTGCTTATTTATTCTTTGGGCCATAAATAATGATCATAGCCTCATACAATTTCAATTGTCTGTGCTCCAATTCCTTGAGTAAATAGTTGACAGCTAGAACAAGGAAAAAGGTGAAACAACCTGCAACAAACAAATTTGTTTTATTAATATCTATTTATTAGAGCACCCTTTTTTCTGGGTGCTTTCTTGTTCCTTTATTATGTGAAGGGTATGGCTTCCCAATGTTCTTGTCTCGACTCTATATTTATAAATTACTTCATGATGCAATAGAACATGGCTATGCCTTCTTCGATGCCATCTATATTTGCCTTCTATGGCTTTGCTAACGCTGTTAGTTAGCCCTAGTCATTCCAATTCCCACGGTAGCTTGGGGCTTTGGTCCTGCATAATTCTTCTTCACATGCACCCACTTTGTTGGCAGCTTCATAACACTTGCATTTTTAAACTATTATCACCCCTAACACCAAAGCCTAAGCTTAGTAAGAGGTCCCAGTCCAATTCTCTTGGTTATGTTATGTGCTGGATGAAGACTGTGTCCATGATTGCCTAATGCCTATCTATTGGTTAGGGTCTCTTTTTGTCCTGATAAATAAGATAAAGCAAAAACAAATTTAATTTGTATATTATATGGAGGGTGAGTCTGTCAATTTGCATCGATGTTTTTTGTTTAAGTTGTACTCTGAATGTACTCGTAAAGTAGTGATCGTGGATAGATACCTGGTAAATCTGGATCTCCCATAGCATTGCAATCAATATTAATAATTTTAGGAGAACTAAACAAGATGGAAATGAGAAGAAATAGTATGTATGAGAATACAATTATGTCTATCACTTTCTTATGTTAGGATGTAATCATTATGATAGAACAAGGACAACTGCTCTATCTTAATCTATTAGTGAGTTAGTTAGAAGGGATTGACCAAGGTTTGGTTAGATATAAAATACGGAGAAATCAGTTTAGCATAACTCATTATATTGGACAATAGTTTGTTACTGAACACATACATCCTTTGTAGAATAGGAAGTTCTTGGAAGAAAGACTGCTCTCATATTAGCTGAAACGTCTTTTGGAAGCCTCGTATTGTCTCAATCTAAGTAAATCAGGGAGCTGTTTATGCTAGCTAAAAGGTTCTCTTCTCCTGCGGTCTACAACTGTAAACTAAGCAGATTTGGCACTAATTCCGACCATAATCTTTACACCAATATGCCTATTGTCAGTGTACTTCAGTATGCCACCTTAACTAGACTAGAAATAACATACCATGTCAACAAAGTGTACCAGTTTATGACTCACACTTGGTAAGTCACTAGAAGGTTGTTAAAACAAATTCTGCGCTATCCGCGTGGTTCCATATCCTTAGTTTTGTCTCTACAGCCTTCCAACTCTGTTACTAGGTAGAAAATATAGTGTAGAGAAAAAGAGAGAGAAGTAAAAAAATGTTGGTGATTAGGATTCAGTCTTAATGAATGAGTTCAACCTGAGAGCTACTTATGCATGTTAACAGTCGAGTAATTGTCTAATTGAAAGCTGACATTAGAAGGTGATCAAAGAACACATGGCTCAAGTGCAGATATAAGGATTGACAGTGGATGAAGACCTAGTGTAGAAGTTCTTGTTGAAATGAAGATAAATAAATAGATAAAATGAAAATGGTAACGAGCTTGAGTTTTGGAGTAATTGATCCAATCTTGGGTGAGAAAGATGGGCTATATGACCAACCATTGGGACGTGTCCCTAAACATTTTTCAACTAAGCTTCCGAAGAAGGCATAGGAACAACCAAACATAGGGAAGGGAACTTTTGAATTGGGAATTACAAGGATGGAACCAGGAAGAAAGGAGGAAGTGGAAGGCTCTAATGTTTGGGTCTGAGACCGTCTAGTATGTCCACTACATCCAGCCAAACTGTTGGACGCCGATTTTCTTGCAGTGGTCAGAAGGATCCAAATGACACAATGCCCTGTCGTACTTACCGTCTCTCGAGTCACCTTTCTACTTTATGTGGGTTGATATTACCAAAATATTATATTCCGCAAGGATGAGTATATCTGGTCAACAAACAACACACAAAATGCCTTCGTGGTATCAGAGTGAATGATATTCCCTGTTTTTTAGGGCACATACAGAGCACCTTATTACAAGAAAAGAGCTCTATTTACCGTCTGAGTCTAGACCTAATGGGCCAGACCACAAAATAATTGATGGTGTAGTGTTATTATTGGTTATGTGTACTTAGAGATGATGGTTAGGGTAATATTGAACTTGCAAGGAAAGTGTTTGACATGACATTGTTATTTGTGGAAGGGCTTTCTGTGGAACTTCATTTAGTTGCACTCTCTATTTTTCTGGTATGTGATAGCGGAGCTTGTGAATAAGACCGAGGAGGTGTTTGGTTTCAACTTTCAATGGGTGGAGGCATGGTATAAAGATGATCCGGGTAAATACCCCTATTAAAGGGCATGTTGGATTTTCAGGGGGGAGATATTGTTAGGACGTATCCTTTGGATAGAAAACAGATTTAGCTAGTTAGAAGTAATTGAAAGGGGGTTGGTTAGACACATATGGGAAAATCAGTTTTAGGGAACTCATTCTGTACATTTGACAGTAGCTTGTGAAATGATGAATCCTTTGGGAAATCCTTGGAGGAGATATCTTTCTCCTATTTTTGTTGTTTAATTCAATGAGATTGTTCTTTCATATCTTCGGATCCTAACATCTTATGAAGATGTGAGCAAGCTTTTATGACATAAAATAAGATACTAACCAGAATGTAAAAGTTATGATTAGGCTTGGTTTCAACAATGCCGGCCGGGATCAGAAGTTTGGAAAAAACTCAAATGCTGGTGTTAGCTTGGATACCGGTTTGCATGATGCTATGAGCTAAGTAAGTAGCTAACAATGGCTCAACATGTAGTAAGCTTCCATGGTAGGGAATGCATTGCTTAAGGCTCAACAATTTCTTTGCTAAGGCTTCCATGGTAGTAAGCTTTCTCTTTTCCCCCTCTGAATAGACACTTACCATTATGTTGTAAGAGCTGAATATTAACACCAAGGTCTGTTTCTTTAGCCTTTTTATACCAGTCTTTTTAGTTAAAATATGCAAAAGAAAATTAATAAATGTGTGTTTTTTTTTTAAACTGTTTTATAAATTCATTCTTAAAAACTTGTAAAAATTGACTCTAATTCATAGCTATTACAGGAGTGAATATTAAATATGATTGTATGGCTTATTTCATGTTGAGAGACTCATTTTTTTTTTTTGTATCTGTATGGTGATTTTGGTGATGATTATTGTGATGCAGGAATAGTAAAGCTCACTAGGTCTACGCTGAGGATTGTTCATGACTGCTCACATGGTAAAAATGATGTTGTTTCTGAGCTCCAATCAGCTCTTTCTCACATGAAAGAATATAGGGCTACCAACGATTTGGCTTCTCGAAATCTTGACCCTAAATCGGTTCATTCCTTGTTTACCAAGATGAGTGATGAGGTAGACATGAATACTAATGTAGATGTTTTTGGTTGCTTTTACTTTTCTTTTTCGTTTGAAGAGGGATTGCTGTGTTTTAAGACATTAAGAATGCCAAATAGAGGTTTACCTTTCCTGCCAGTTAAACAAATTTTTACTCTTTGGTTGTAGGACTGTGCATTACTTTATCTTGCTGAAAGACCAGAGAAGCTCATCATAACAAACATAGCTGTGCCACCTATAGTTATTCGACCTTCAGTTATAATGGATGGATCACAGAGGTAAATACTAGTTTGGATGTATTTATGTCTTTGCCACCATTCATTATCATGATTTGATTTCTACTTAGCCTTTTACACACATATTATAATAAAAGAAAAGATGAGGGTGGGCTGGAGTGTTGGGCCAAGGGAAATTATGAGAGGAAAATATGGACGTTGTTAGTAGTGGGGAGGATATAATTGTGCAAGAGTGTAACAAAATATGTACACGTGCAACAAGATTCTTAGAGGAGAATTGTATAATGACATGAGAGGAAATGTTATGAATAAGGACACAAATGGTGGGAAATAATGGAGAAGATAAACCAAGTTTTGGAGGGAACTGGTTGCTAACCATCTTGTCTGCAAAAAGCCATCTTTTTCTCAACACAGTCTTTGTCACTTGATCCAATTTAGTCCTACAGTGCTCTGTTTGATGGGAACATATTTGATAAGTATTGGTAACTACCAGATAGAGTATTAGAGTGGAAAAATCCATTTGATAATAAACTACTGGTTATAAGCCATAATTTTGCAATGAATCAGCAATTGTAATGCTTACTTAGCACAGGGAGGGTAGAGCCGATGTATGGGCTCTAATAATTATCTCTCATTACTGGTTTTCATGCATTTCCTGATTTCGTCAGTTTAGGATGTGTTTTTGTTTACTGGGAAGTATCTTTTCCTTGTGAGTCCTCTTTGAGCTCAATCCTTTGGTGATTACAATTGTATTGCTTTGATCAATGCTCTTAAGATTGAGATTGTTAGAATATTAAAAAATATTTTATAATATCTATTATATTATATTAGAGTATCTTGAGTTATTTCCTAGGATCAATTTATATTCATAGAGATATCTTAGAATATCTTTCATTATTATTATGATTTGTTCCTAATTTAGGATTTAGTCTATGTTTCTCTATAAATAGAGAATATTGATTCTTTTGTAATCAAGTCAGCATTAAGTTATTATCAATAATATTCAAACCAAACCCCATATGATCAGTAACACTAGAATCGATAATCCAAGTATGGCTGGGAGTGACACTAAGTAGAGCAGTATTTGAAAAATTATCTCTCTGAGCTATAGAGTAAGAAGGAGTTTGAGACTCAAGGAGTTTGTACAATTGATCTAATTGTTCTTTGGTGAAAGAGATGAGCTTGAAGGAGACTGCTTCTCTTGATTAGAGGTACTAGCTTGGAGGGCATGACCTTCATTTCCTTCTTTTTTCTTCCAATTTAGAGGTTTTCCATGGAGCTTCCAACATGTATCACGTGTGTGCCCTGGACGTTTGCAATGTTCGCACCATGGTTTCTTGCCATCTCTCTTCCCGTCTTCATTCTTAGTGACTAGGGCAGAGCTTTCAACCTCACCAACAGAAGGTGTCTTACCCATCATAACACCTTGTCTCGCCTCTTCTCTTCTAACTTCTGAGAACGCTTCCCAAAGTGATGGCAATAGAATCTTTCCCAATATTCTGCCTCGGACTTCATCAAGCCGCTTATTAAGCCCAACCAAGAATATGAATACTCGGTCGTTCTCCTGTCTCTTAAGAAACAAAACACTGTCCTCACAGCACTTCAAATGATCATCATAGCAGAGATCCAATTCTTGCCATAGTGTCATCAACTCATTATAGTAGGTAGTGGCATCTCTATCTCTTTGTTTGGCATGCCACAATCGTGATTTGAGATCAAAAATTTGAGAAGAATTCTGAACGTCAGAATATGTTTCTTTGACTGCCTCCCAAACTTCCTTTGCAGTAGGCAAAAGCATAAAAGGTTTTCTAATTATTGACTCCATATTACTAAGCAGCCAAGCAATAATAACAGAGTTCTCAAATTTCCAAAACCTATAATCGGATCAGTTGTGGCAGACATTTGCACCTCTCCTGTTAGGAAACCATATTTTTCCTTACCGTCTAGTATCAATCTTGTGGTTTGGGACCATTCGACATAATTTTTTCCATTGAGTTTTTGGATTTCAACCTTGAGGACATTAGAAGTTCCCTCATGGCCAAAAAAGTTGGAAAAACCATTGTTAAATAAACCATTCCAGCCGCCATTGCCGCCTGGGTCGCCGCCACTGCCGCTTGGGCCGCTGCCTAAACCAATACTGTCGGCGTTGTTGACTACTTCTGATTTTTTACCCAAACCATCGTCGCTGCTGCCGCTGCTACCCATAAGGGCTGCCTTCCATGGGGTATTGTGTGCCATTAGCTTTAGCTCAGTTGGCTAGAAACCCTAACCTGATGGGTTGGCTAGAGCTCTTGATACCATGAAGAAAGTAAAAGACAAAATACTTTCATGTTTTATTACTACAGCCCTAAGCTTGTTATATAGGAAAAGAAATTACAATAGTAATACTGATTAATAATGACAGAATCATAAAATAAAAATAAACATAATAATATAAAATAAAAGAGAATCAAATTTGATTTCTCTTGATTCTTCAACACTAACACTTGCATTTGATCTCTTGTTGAAGAAGATTCCTTACTGCAAGTACTAGTAGCCCCTAACCCATTAACACTGGCCATGATTTGCAACCAAGAGAGGCAATTAGAGAGAAAGAGAAGTACAAGAAACAAACACAGCTGCAACATGCCAGTGACAAAGAGTTGCAAGAGAGCTATTAAAGGTACAATAAGAGGTTGAAAGCAACGTACAAGTTACAACTGATAAAGAGACATTGAGAGGCAAAGAGCAGCATGCAACAGCGAGTAACGGTGGCTCTGTTTGGGAGAGATGAGAGAAATAGCGTGCTTGTGTTCTGCGATTGCCTTCTAGGGTTTTGAGGGATTTTAATCAATTGGGTCACAAACCCAGCTCAGATCTAGAAAAGGTAAATGTGCAAAATTGCAAAAATCATGCGAGCTTATGCTATGCGATCCCACCGCAATCTTACCCAAAATGCAATCTTGCACACGATTCAGACTGTTCAAGATGAGTAAGATCATATAACCATTGAATCTTATGAGTTAAATTGGGATTTCGAGAAGACAACATTGACTTAGAAAGCTGTTTGGAAACTGTCGGGTGGAGGATTGATTGTATTTCTAGCCTGATTCAGGAGATCAAAAGTTTGAGTAGTTAATGTGTTTTGTGACAAAATACACTGGGGCCATTCAATGTGATGTTGAACTTGGAATTGGAAGGGAAAGGTTGCAATTGTCACAATAGGAACGAGGGTGCATTGGTGCCAAGGAATGGGACAAAGAGAAAATTATTTAATGGCTAGGAAGATTCTTTAACTCTAACCCCCTATTTTTGTTTCTCCGCTTCAATCTTTTTTTCTTTTAAAAATTATACAATTGATGCTTATGATTTTACTCTTGATTCTTGGCAGCAATGAAAATGACATAACAGAGAAGCTAAGGAAAATAATCCAGGCAAATGCTGCTTTGCACAAAGAACTAGAAGAATCAACCAAATTTCAGGTATAATAGGACACTCTAAGAGATCAAAACTTGTAAAGATTCAATGGAGTTTAATTGTTTGATTATATGTTTGTTGATATTCTGAGTTACTCCCTTTTTGTATGTAAAAAAGACAGATACTTGTGTACGTTATACACTTGAAACAACCTTTTTTATTTGTATTTTACATGCCATGTTAGAATGAGTGGTTTGTATTGGGCTCTCTGTATAACTTGTGTGTTTGCTCTGAACTTGTTTCTGTTACATCTCATGTCTATACTGACAGCTGTCTATATTGGCAGAATTAGTTTGAGATGTTAAGAGGTACACTCTAATTATGTATACATAATACATATAAATCACTTCACAATGTAGTTACTGATTCCTTTTCTGAATATTCTTGTTCTCTCAAGAATTCTACCATAAACTTTCCTGCTCTTTCTCCTGGATTCACTTCGGTTACAGTACACAAAGAATGTTGGGTTAATTATCATTTGGGCCTTGACATTTGCCTTGACCAAAAGGTGCTTTTGGTGAAAGTTGGAACCCGGCACCCAAGGTTTGGTCAACTCTCATGAAGCTAAAATTACTGATTGAGTCACATGTTGTGGCTGGTTCCTTGATGTTTCTTTTTTTATATAATTTTTCAAACTGGTATAACTCTGCCTATATATGCATAATATAACTGTTCCCAAGCTCAGATTAGTAAAGGAGAGTTATGTTAAACAATCGACAACAACATAAAACTTTACCGAATCTTCATGGTATAGAATTCGATTGTTCCCAAACTCATGTTGCTGATCCCATCTAGTAGGAAAAGGCTTTGGTTATTACTGTTGCTAAAACTCATAATACCAAACTATTGAATTTGTTCCTTTTGTAATATTGACTTTAAATGTATACACGCCACCACTCTCTTCTCACTTGTTCTTATTGTAATATTGACTTGAAATGACACTAGTTTAGACACTACATTTATCTGCTCTCCTCTCGGGTTTTTCCAGTAAGTAATTTGGTTTGTTTCTTTTGTGTTTATGATTTTGGTTTAGGGTGGTTTTGAAATGCTTCAATTCCTGGTTGCTCAATACATAAATAGTGATGTTAAAGGTGGGCCGTACAATATGCAAACGAGCAAGCCTTTAACTGGTTTTGTTCAGCGCATTAAAGGGAAGCAGGGACGTTTCCGTAGCAACTTATCTGGAAAACGTGTTGAATATACTGGCCGGACAGTTATTTCACCTGATCCTAATCTAAAGATTACTGAGGTTTGACATTTAAGTTTTTCCCCATGTAGTTTCTGTCCTTTGCATGAAGCACATGCCTATAATTAATAGGATATAAATTTCGTCAAAAAACTAATAGGGCATAAATATTTAACACACATAAAAGTAAAGCAAGGCTTATTGAAAATACTCTATAATTCCCATGAAAACAATGATACAAGAAAGTTCCTTCTCTGTTTTTAGGTTCAACAAGTTTATGCCTGCTAACTTATTTTTTCTCTGTAGGTTGCAATTCCCATCCATATGGCTCGCATTTTGACTTATCCTGAGCGTGTTACACATCACAACATAGAGAAGTTGAGACAATGTTTGAGAAACGGTCCTGATAAGTATCCTGGTGCAAAGTTGCTTAGGCATGCTGGTGGTACCACATGGTTTGTGTTATTTCATTTTTCCCTATATGGACTGTTATCAAGCCAAGTTTATTATGTTTTGTTCCAATTATTTTTATTTAGAGCCAATCATTACTTTGCAGGAATTTAAAAGTTTCTTGTAGGAAGCGCCTTGCTGATGAACTGAGATTTGGTGATATTGTTGATCGCCATTTGGAAGATGGAGACGTTGTTCTTTTCAACAGGCAACCAAGCTTGCATCGGATGTCTATGATGTGTCATAGGGTAATTTATAAAAAATTAAGGGTAGAATAGTGTCTGATTTGGATAGCATTGGATTAATCTCTTTTTGCACATGCAGGCAAGGATTATGCCTTGGAGAACTTTGAGATTTAATGAATCTGTATGTAACCCATATAATGCTGATTTTGATGGTGATGAAATGAACCTACATGTTCCACAGACTGAGGAGGCTCGAACAGAGGCTCTTTTGTTGATGACGGTAAAATAAATCCGTTGTTATATAGGATTGCATGTTGACTGTTTATAATGCTTATATGTCCAATTTTTACTGCACAATTTTTTATTGAACACCAATTTTTATAAGATGCATATGCCTGGTACGATCTTCTGAGTTCTGTGTTTTCTATCTAGCCTTTTCTGCTTCTATTTATTTCATGTTTTCTGCTGTATTTTCCATTTACTGTGTTAGTGTGTTCCTACAAGACATCTTTTAGGGCCGGTTTTTGTAAATTTATAAAAGGTCATTCTACGATACAACTTTTAATAGGGCATGTTTTCTAAAGCTATTATTTTTAGCTCTGAGAACTGAAGTGAACACTCTTTGGTATAGTGGAAAGAGAAAGGAAAGAATGTAGGAGGATAAAAAAAGATCGGAAAGCGGCATTTTGCCTTTATTGGTTCACCTATGAAAATGTGGTCCGCGCCTAAATCCTTTCCTAGCTGTTGTGCGATGAAAACCACATCTTCCACTTTCTTGTGTGCAAATGACAATAGTTTCAGTTTAAAATTACCATAATGCTCTATTTTTAATTTATTTTGAATGTAAATATTTTTATTCTATTTATCATGTTCAGTTTTTACTTGTGCTTACTTTTGTCTTGTTACGAATGTACTCTTTTTCTTTCCTCTAACTTCATATCCAATCAAACAAAAAAGAGAAGAAACTTTTCAGCTTTCTTTTTTTTCCACTTTCTCCTGCTTTATAACTAAAAACTCTTCTCACTTTCACTATTTTCTTTTACTTTCTTTTCCTAACCAAACAGAGTTTAAACTTTTTCTAGGATTGTCCTTTTGTTTAAAAATTGTATTTTGTTAAACACATTTTATTTAAAACATAATTTTTTTCTTTAAAAAATAACAAAAATACATATGGGTCTGAACACATGTGATTTTGCTCATACAAAACAGTCTTTTCAGCTAAATGCTTCATCTCCAACTTTTTGATTGAAAGTTTCTTTAAACAATATAAACAAATCACAACATGTACTGTTGTTAGAGGAATTCTTTTAAAACATTGTTTAACTGCCAGTATTTACATCTTAAATACTGTGTGATTTGTTCAATCAAGTGTATGATGCTCAATAATTATAGATACCTGAAGAAGGCACACTCAGTTCTCTATACTTTGTAAATTTCAAGTAGATGTTACTGATATTTTGCTTATTTTCAGGTGCAAAACAATTTGTGCACACCAAAAAACGGAGAAATTCTTGTTGCCTCTACACAAGACTTCTTGACTTCTTCGTTTCTCATAACTAGGAAAGATACTTTTTATGATCGTTCTACTTTTTCACTAATTTGCTCATACATGGGGGATGGCATGGATCCTATTGATCTGCCAACTCCTGCAATTATTAAGGTGAGAATCTTAGATGGTTTCTTTTAATAACCTTGTCACATGCAAAATTGAGCATTGACAATTATTGAATTTTGTGTGGAGATGACCTGCTGAAGTATTGGTAAGGAGGGTAGACCAAGTGGAGGATAGTTAAATGGTTAGATATTGAGGGAGAACAGAGAAAACTTTAGGTCCAATCGATAACTGCATGTTTAGTTTTTCTTTCGGGGTCTTCTAAACCATGGGAGAACTCCAAGGAAAAAACGAACATGCTTTAAGAGACATTTAGATTTAAATGTTTCTTTTACTAGGCTTTGATTGTTTTGTTTTTCAACTTTTGAAGATTCAAATATCCTCTTGATCATGTACTCAAATTTTGGACCAGGCATTCATAAGTATGTCATGATACTCAATTCCTGATTATATTTTAAAAACCATAATTAAAATAAACAATGTGATGAAATATGAAACACTTTTAAGTGGTACATGTTTTTAAATATGTAATCTATTGTCCACCTCGTGCAATATTTAAATCTAACGATGATTGGACTAATGAAATAAACGCTCATAAAAGTGATGCATTCCATTGTTGCAGTATATTGATTTATGATCAAGTTGCCTTTTATCATTCTATTTTATATTCTCTGAAATGTATATAGTCAACTTTACCTTCTACACCCTTGAAGGACATCTCTTAGACCATTAACCCTCTGAAGATGGGTAGCTAGTCCTTTATCAAGTTTTAGGTTAGCCTTGGGATGAAATTGTTTTCTCTTTCTAGGAGTTTTTCCTTAACTCTGTTGCCTTTCTTCTTGGCATAGGTTTTATTAGAAAGGAGAGAAGTACACCGAAATAGACAAACACTAAGGATTCATATTGATTGGGTTCAATTTGTATCGAATCAAGATACAACTCCCATGTATCGTGAGATACTGATAACCATGGTTGGCAACACAATCTCTTAGCAAATCAGATACGCCAATCCTTGAAACAACCATGGGCTGAGAACCAGAGTAGCAATGAGAACAAGGACTGCACTATAATATCTCCTGACTCCTTGGTTTATTTTCCTTTTAAATAATTTCAAGTCTGTTTTTTGATTGCCTGCAAGGATTGTGTTATCAAGGATAAACTAACGATAGCGAGCATATCCATATCCTTTTTTTTTTTATCAATATCGTCTTTTCAGGCCAATAATAGAATAGTAGCTTGGTTGAATGTTCCACCTTTGATTTTATAAGCTGTATGAATCAATATTTGTCTGATGATTCAATCATGTTTTGCTAATTTATACATTAAGTAATCATATTTTGTCAGGGTCTTTACAGTTATATCTGAAATTTCTTTTTTTTCAGCCAGTTGAACTCTGGAGTGGTAAACAGTTATTTAGCATTTTATTACGTCCACATGCAAATGTGAGGGTCTATGTGAACCTCACTGTAAAGGAGAAAACACACAATGCAAAGCTTGATGACAGGAAAAGAGAAATGAAAACAATGTGCCCTAATGATGGATTTGTTTATTTTCGCAATAGTGAGTTAATCTCCGGACAACTTGGAAAGGTGACTTTAGGTTAGTCCTTCTAAATTTACTTTTAACCTTTTGCCCATTTCATTTCATATTTGTATTCTCAAGAAGACTGAATAAATGTTAATAAACTTAAACATACATGATTAACTTATATTACATGCATATATTTGTCAAGAAACAATTGACTAAATGTGCTTAAGCTTTCCTAAAGTTGTTTGAATTTGGGTAACAAAGTTGAGTGGTTTGGTGAAAGTTTCAACAATCAGATAAAGTAATAAATATTGGAGCATTATTTATTGTTATTTAACCATTGAATGGCCATGTGGATAGATACGAAATGGAAGGTGACTTGTCGTTTGAAACATTGTTTGTGGTTCATTTAGAGTATGGTTATTTACTTGTTTTGCCTCTTCTATAGATTGTTATGGAAAGGATTGTCTATAGAATAAGCTGAAAGTGATACCATATAGAAGTTAACAGCTGGAAAGTAGGGTACTTATAGGGTGGACTACTTGTAGTCCACTGTTACATGAGGGTTAAAATGGCAAAATACCTCTCATGCTCCTCTTCCACCACCCATTTAGAACCTTCACTCTCCCATCGAACCAAATCACCATGAACATGTGACAGCAGCCCTAGCTCCTCCCAATCAGTGGCAAGTCTGGAAATGAGACAACAAGTCACGGGTCCATATCTACCAAGGAATCAGATGCAGTAGGAGCTAGGAATGGCACATTTATTGTTGTGGTACTCTTAACCCCCAGCACAAGTGCCTTTGATTTTGTGGTGATCAAAATTACTGTAAACCGCTTTGGCTCCCAACCAGCAGTATTCACTGCAAACTTCCATCTTTCAGCATCAATCTCACTGCACCAGTTTTATACTTTAGCTATGGACAAAAGACATGAACTTTAAACCACGTGTAGTTCCTTTGGTCTTGCCAATGCCAAGTACTATATCATTTTGCATCTCTCCTTAACAGCTAATACTTATTTTTTATTATGTCTGAACATGTCAGAACACAATTTAAAAGAAGAATTCTCACCAAAACAGGAGGCATGGTGTTCAAAGCAATTTGGGTTCCTCATGGATTTGTGGTGATAAGGAGAGGGGAGGGTGGTGGGAACACAGATGGTGGGGGTTCTTTTTCAAAATTGGATAGTTTTTCCCTTTTACCGGTCACTCAATCTTGATTATTTTATTTATAAAAGTGAGCCCTGATAGTGTTGATCTGTTGAGCACTGTTTATAATAGTTTAACTGGTGCATGCTATACAAAATGTTGTCCCGGAAAGTATTAGCATTTACAATGCTAGTGCTTCTTTTCTTCATTGATGCTTTGTAGAGTTGAGAGTGGAAAGTTTTTGGCTGAATGTTTCAGCTTCATTATAATACTTCCATTTATCAATTTATCTGAGTTCTTATAATTTATGTCAACTAACCATTAATATTACTGCAATTCTTATTTGAAAATGAGTCTGAATTAGTGGTGTAGTTAATTTTTAACACTTTAGCTAGCCTAGTTTGTTATAAATTTATAATTAGTTGTTGTAGTTTTAATTGTTCAAATTCTTTTACCCATGATGAATTCATGCTTTTGCATATAAGTTGGTTAACTGCTTTCTTTTGCATGGGTTCAGGAAATGGCAATAAAGATGGGCTTTTCTCTGTGTTACTAAGAGACTATAAAGCACATGCTGCTGCTTCGTGCATGAATCGACTTGCTAAATTTAGGTAACTATGTCCTTTTGGGTGGTATTGTTAATGTGTGCATTATGTTTGATTTAAATGCAAAATGATAATCTAAATTAAAAAATGCTGGAACTTGAAGTAATGCTTTTTAAGAAACCCTAGATGGCTGTCTAAACTGGGAAAAAGCTTGACTTTCTGTTGAGGACTTGTGCTTTTTTCAAAGTCAGGGTTTGATTTTGTTGGAAGGCACTTGTGCTTAGAGGTGACATAAGTTCCCAAGTGAGGATTAGTCTCATCCAAAGAGTCTTGAAATCTTGCGGGAGAAAAAAGCAATGCTGTTAAAGTCTAATTTCTTTTAATGGCTGTTAGTCTACGCATTTTGATGTTGCATTTGAATCCAATAGATGACTGGATTTACAAGCTTCAGGAAGTATATGATAATTTTTGCTCTGATGCAGTGCTCGTTGGATAGGTAATCATGGGTTCTCGATAGGCATTGATGATGTCCAACCAAAAGAGATACTGATCCAGCGGAAAAAAGAAACAATTACAACAGGTTATAGTGAATGTGATGGTTTTATAGAAGCTTTCAATAAAGGAAAGCTAGAACTCGCACCTGGTTGTGATGCTGCTCAAACATTAGAGGCTAAGATATTTCAAAAATTAAATGGCTTACGTGATACAACAGCGAAGGTATCATTATTTTTCATAAAGTATGCTGTCTTTGTATTTTGACATATGGTGGCAACCAAGTGCACATGGCAAATCTTATATTAACAATTTTTTGTTTGTTTGTGGTTATTCACGTC
This sequence comes from Cicer chorassanicum, assembly GCA_037974735.1. Lineage (NCBI taxonomy): Eukaryota > Viridiplantae > Streptophyta > Magnoliopsida > Fabales > Fabaceae > Cicer > Cicer chorassanicum. The sequence goes on from JBBPBP010009779.1 coordinate 24,929,391, forward strand.
ATTTTGTTTTTGTTTGAGGACCCCCTGAGCCCTGTGGGAAGAAAAGCAATTTTATTTTGGTTTTCCGTATCTATAACTTGTTATATTCCCAGGTATGCATGCAAACATTACACTGGAGAAATAGTCCATTGATCATGTCACAATGTGGCTCCAAAGGATCTCCTATCAATATCTGTCAAATGGTTGCCTGTGTTGGTCAACAGTCAGTTGGTGGTTGTCGTGCTGCTAATGGGTTTGTAGATCGGAGTCTTCCTCATTTCACTAAAAAAGCAAAAACCCCTGCTGTATGTTCAGTTCTCATGATGTGAAACTCTATTATTTAGTGTTTGTGTAAAAAAGCAACCAATCCTACTCACCCTTCATTGCTTATTTTTTTCTTTAATTTCCACATATTTCCATATTGCATTTATGTAAATATTATCATCCAATATTGTCAAATAGCTGCTATAGCATAGTGGAATTTGAACAAATCGTTATTGATCTGCGATGCGCTATTTAGTACAAAGTGTTGCCAAATAGACACTATTGTGGTGTTATAGCATAGCAGAATTTGAACAAACCATTATTTTCTGCGATCCGCTTTGTTATGCATTACAATTTGCTGCTGTTTCTTACATTTTAAACTCTTATGTCATTTTTGATGCAGGATAAAGGTTTTGTTGCTAATTCCTTTTTCACTGGATTGTCAGCTACTGAGTTTTTCTTCCATACAATGGGAGGGAGAGAAGGGCTCGTTGATACAGCGGTAGGGTTCACATTTTGATTATACTATATATTTTTAGTGAAGAATTTGTTTCAATTATATGAGCAATTAAATGTTATAGGTATGGATAAGTGCTATGGTAACTTTATCATGGACTCCGAAGTGCTTGTGTGGGTGAGAGATATGCAATTCAACTTAAACCAACAAAGTTTTATTTAGTATAACTAAAGTAGTATGGATTTAATGTCCCGCATAGGTAGCTCAGTTGGTGAGCTAAGGGACATTGTAGGAGTTTTAAGGAGTAGGTCTTGGGTTCAAACCCGGAAGACTAACATAACTACTAATTTACTAGCATTTGCCTCTAAAAGTAATGTAGTATGGATTTCGGGTGCATCTTTTTGATGTGGTTATGAAACTATCAAAGTTGTAGAATTTTTGTGTGTCTAAATCAGACCTCACTCAACTCTATTTATGTTAGCATGTTACAATAAATGGTAGTTAGTATGATTTGTTAATTATCTAGGTTTTAGAGAAACTATTTTATTTCTCAATGAGTTAGGAAGACAATACAAAGAGGTATTTGATGTTTGATCAATAAGAAATCAAATCTCCCACAAATGAGGAGAGAAAGAGAAAAGGAAATAAGATAAAAACTTTGTAATTAAATCTGATATGATTCAGTTTTTATTCCTTGAAATTAGTCCTAATGAATCTGGACAGATTTAAGTACCAAGTTGGACAAATTCAAATCCTACTCTATGATTCTAGCCCTTCCTCTCAAGGTTCATGCTTAGGTAGTTAATCCCAGTGTTTCCTGGCGAGATCATGCTTTCCTGGGCGGTGCGGTGCCTAACCGCGACGGCGCGGTCCGCAACAGTGTGAAACAAGATTCGGGCGAGATCCCGTAATCCCCGCGTAGTTAATCCCGCTATTATTTCTTCCTTCTCTATTTTGTTGTTTCTACTTTCACCTAAGAAGAAGAGGAAGTAGAATATACTAATGAAGATGATGCTTATCTTTGATTCCTATAACATGCATTTGAGTTTTAATATTTAGTTATTTTATTACTCTGTGTTAAAGACTTCAATATGCATCATTTTTATTTTCTTGACTTTTGTTGGTATTTTAATGTATGTTTTGACTAAAAAGAAGACTTGTGGATTTTCATTACTAATTATGAATGTTTTAGAGTTTGAGTCATTTGTTAATTTTGCATCAAATATAGGTTTATATAGTATTATTTATGTAATTTGTCCAAAAAAAGCAGTTATCCCGCCTATCCCTGTACATGTTATCCCGCTATCCCACTTTTGAAGTTGGCCGCGATGCACCGCTATCTCGGATTAACTACCTAGGTTCATGCTAAAGCTCACTAAGTTTCAAGCTTTTTATGACGGGTGGAGGTACTGCAGTGAAAAATGGAAACAGGGCTATAGCTGTTTCCATAAAGTTGTAGTGCGGTGTGAGGTGACTTTAGCAAAAATGGTAGGGCTCATCGTAAGATTCTGAAGGTGGCTATGGTGGTTGTTAAGAATGTGTCTCATCAGCATATGTGCACAGTAAATGTACATATGTGGACAAAAATGTCGACCAATTGAGAAGAGCTAATTACAAGTCACATATGCTCCGAATAAGGATCACCCTACCAGAGAATAACAACTTGGGGAAAGGAATGTCCAATAAGTTGCAGTAGTAAAGGTAGCCAAAATTCTCCTCCTTTCGTTAAGCTGTTGCATATATCTATACTATTGAACACAAGAGAACAGAGGCTTGAGATTGTGAAATGTGTGTTTCAACTACACAACAGAGTTGATTTTATATAGACTTATGGCAATAAATACAAAATAAATATAGGAGATACTATTCCTATTAACATGACATGGTATGGTACTATATAACATGCCTATACAATAAATACAAATATTCTAATATATTTCAACACTCTCGCTCAAGCAGAAGCATAAAGATCATGTGCACCGAGTATGATATAAACATAACTGATTCGAGGACCTTTTATGGATTTAGTGAAGGCATTGACTAGTTGATCATTAGAGTTGCCAAAGCTCGTGGTGATGTCTCTTGATATGATTTTGTCCTTGATTAAATAACAATCTATCTCAATATGTTTGGTCCTCATGGAAAATAGGATTAGAGGCAATACACAATTCTTCTAATTATCACATATTCGCATCATTTGTGTAGTCACTCTAAATTAAAGCCCTCTGAGTAATTGTTTCAACCAAATAAGTTCACAAGTTACTTAAGCCATGTCCCTTTATATTTAGCTTCTGCACTTGATTTTGCAGCAACACTTTTTTCTTGCTATTCAAGGATATCAACCGCCTCTAATAAGCACACAAGTCGCAAGGTTCTCCACCAACTTCTAGATTTTGGATAGACCATGATGACCTACTGGGAAAAACCCAAGTCCCACATTGAGAATTGATAGAGTTCTAAACGACTTTATAAAGAGTGGCACCCCTCACCTTTCAAGCCGGTTTTATGAAGATGGCTTAAGCCCAATATAAAACCTAAGATGGTATTAGAGCCCTATCAGTCGAGCCACCCACCATTTATATATATGCACCAAACTCAATAGTGCTAGACGTGAGGCAGTGTATTGGAAAAAATCCAAGTCCCACATTGGAAATGGATAGAGCTCTAAAAGACTTTATAAAGAGTGATACCCTTCACCTTACAAGTCGGTTTTGTGAGTATGAGTTAGGCCCAATATAAAACCTAAGATGATCTAACTAAGCATATATGGTAAAGGATATTGGACTCACATTTGACACCAATTGTACAGCTTGAAATCTGGTGCTGCAAAATAACAATGTCTTAAAGTAAAGGCAATAACATAATTGTTAGACCAAGATAACTAGTTAATATCAAGTAAATAAAAGGGACATCCAAGGACTAAATCAACTGATAATGAAGGGAGGGAGGGGTTAGACAGTCCAATACCTTGTGGTTGGTTTTTGGCACCATTAGCTGAAGTTACAATGGGTTAATGATCAAATGTAGAAATAGAAGAGAAAAGAGTCGTATTACCAAAGGTATGATCAGACGCATCTGAATCTTGGACCCAATGGCACCAAAGGAAGGATATTGGGATATGTAAGCAAATGAGTTACTAATGTGTAAAACTGAAGTATTAGATCAGCAAGTTTGATAATTAGTCGGATAGGCCGAATGAGGATCTATAGTACCATAGGAAGCCATGTTGAATTTGCGATTACTGTGTTTAAATCACACCACACTCGAGTCAGTTCTATTTAACATATACAATAAATGCTAATTAATATGATTTTCTAATTCTAATCCCAATATAAAGACAGGTTTGATTCTTTGGTTCTAACATAAGTCAGAATTTTGAAACTTTAATTTCCGAATTTGGAATAAAGGGCTCTTCTTACTTGTCTAGTTTGCATATTTGTTGTTACTTTATGGCAGTAGAAATGGATTTCATTTCACTTATATTTGGTATTATTGGTGAAGCCTTGTGAAATTGGTGTCTCTCTTACCAGGGTTGTAAAAAAAGGATCAATAAGGCTTTCGTATAACCCCTAAAAAATCTTTTTATATACAAATAAAATGGTAAATTCTAATATTATGGATGCCGAAGCCACACATAGTGATAAAAACATGGAGCATTCAGTTTGGGCTGTTGTTTATTTTAGTTAATATTTTTTGTCAATTACTGGGAGGAAAAATGTCGGAGTCCATTTTATAGTTTCTTTGCTGGTTGTGTTTTTTCAGGTCAAAACTGCAGACACTGGATATATGTCTCGTAGATTAATGAAAGCTCTAGAGGACTTGTTTTTACATTATGATTACACTGTAAGAGATACCAATGGTGGCATTGTTCAGTTTTGTTATGGAGATGATGGCATGGATCCATCAGGCATGGAAGGAAAAAATGGAAAACCATTAAATTTTGACCGGTTATTTCTCAAAAGCAAGGTTTAATAGCTTCCTTTGTTGTTTTATTTTCATTATGATTTTCTTGACTCTTGCAATTTTCTGAAGAAGTTGGTTCTTGTTAAGTTCTTCCATGTCACTGAATTGTACTATCTCTGAATTGTAGGCCACATGTCCCAGTGATGGAGATGATGTAATCTTATCTTCCTCAGATGTGTGTGAAGTAATTCGCAAGAAGCTTTCAGAAGTTGGTATGTCTAAGTTAGTGGAGAAGGATGCTTCAGAAAATGATATAATGTCAGTGGTGGGGTTCTCTGATGATTTCATAAAGTCTCTACAAGCCTTTGTCAAAGATAATACAAAATTAGCAGAAGCAATCGCTGAGAATGATTCTAAATATCTGAAGAACCTGAAGAACTTTATTCCGAGGATATCTGGAATCAGCCGTAGGCAACTAGAGGTAATTATGGTCATGGGCTTAATATTTCATCCAATTTCCTTTTTTTGTATGCTTATTTCTCCTTGGTTTTTTTCTTTGCTTTTGTTTTGTCATCCTGATCTTGTTCTTCTTTCATTAGCAATATAATTTGCTTATGCTAAATATGATGATCATATCTAAGTAATATGGAAACTGATCTTGAGAGATAATCTAAAATACACTAAGATTATAAACTGATTCCACAGGCTAAATTAAGATACTCTAACGTAATGTCAAAGATATTATAAGATATTTTATTATATTTTAACCTTCTCCCTAAAGTTTAAGCTTATTAAGCTTTGAGCTTGTTAAAAACATACCCACCCTTAGGTAATGGCTTTGTTTGACAATGTCAAACCGTTAGCTTATATCTGATAAGCCTCTATGATCAAAGTAGAGCTATTTGATAACAGTTCTTCTCTCACAAGTTTATAACATTTTTTCATGAGTTTATAGTGTTTTTTGAGATGCTGCATCCATGCTTAAAGTGTATCATGTTTTCTCTCATTTTTACCTTGATTGTCTTAATTAAAAAAAATTAATTATTGAAAATATCTTTTTATGTCATTTTAAATTTATTAGTTAGTTCAATCACTAGTTTCATCAAACCCTTCACATTCAATCTAATAGATTATCTGCCATCAACTAGCTTACGTGCCATCCCCTACTTTTGACCCAACAAACCCAAAATATAATTCTTGAACTAATTAGAACCAAACTTGAATAAACTAATGGAGAAAACTAGAGCTATCAGCCAATAATGTGTGTGCCAATGAACAAACCACCAAATAACTAACTTTAAGAATCACTGATGACTTCATGAACAGCTGATAAATAAAAATGAACAGTGGCTTCAAGCTTGAACTGGAAGATGTGACAACTTCGAACCAAACCAAAACCGACACTGAATCAACAATTACTGCGGCTGAAGTTCTAATACTAAATAAATAGGAAAATCATGAAACAAATAATGATAATAATTGAGTAATATAGAAATTAATCTAGGTAATAACCTAATAAGACACTCTACGATTAGATATTGATCCTAATAGATAAACTAAGATAGTCTTACATAAAATCAAAGATATTATAAGATATTTGTTATATTCTGACATTACCAATCGTGGATTTGTGTGTGTAATCCGTAAGGCTTTCTCAACTAAAAAATGTCAATATTGTTAGGCCGGATACTATGTCCCGGGTTTGAACCCGAGACCTCGCAATTGTGTGCAAGTTTATTTACCATTTCCTCTATAGACAAAAAAAAATGGATCTGTGTGTAGAGCTATGTAGCCCAAATACTCTAAAATGAGTGAAGTATCTCTGTAAGATCCAATATTTTTTAATTATTTTTGAAAAAATATTTGGTTATTGGATATGTTTGGAAACATCATGGGTACAACGTGAAATGGAAGGATACATTTTTGTTGAAAGAAAAGAAACTCTCTCCCATGTAAACAAAGAGTAGCCCCCACAAATCCCCTTTCTTTTTGGTTGTTACAACTTCAATGTCTTCCTTTACAAGTATTATGCTTCTATATATATATTTTATAAAATTTATTATCGTATTTTAGCACTGTTATCAACTTGCTTTGTGAAAGGTGTTGCGCCATTGCTCTTACTCGTTCGTTATCCCATGATAAAAGAATCTGGCAGAAATCTTACTGTATGCTCTTGTTGTACCTTCGTTGGATTGCAATTGAACCGATTTTGTTTTATTTTATTAAACCCAAACTTGAATCTGAATATTTCTGTCTCACAAATAACAAGGTTTGCACAAGCATTTGCATGCATGAGATATATATTCTAAATAGGACAGTTATCCTATCCCAATCCTATACTTATGGGATCAAATCAAATATCCCTAATGAAAGTAACTATGAAAGTGAATGATAAGGAAAAGATAATAACAAATTTGATTATAATTAATTATTGTTGAGAATTCCACATTGGATTAGGTATGGCCTGAAAATGTTTATTAGTGAGAGACATCCCTCTCCTTACAAGCTTATTTTGTAGCGTTTAGTTAGGCCTAACTCAAACTTTATGGTGGTATTAAATTTTATCCAGGATCTGGTGGGGTACCCGCTATCAGATCACTTGGGTCACGCTCCAAATGTTCGTGCTTGGGTGTGACGTGTGTGTGTTGTGGTTCCACATTGCATGAGATATAATCTGAAAATATGTTTATAAATTGAAGACATCCGTCACTTTACAAGTTAATTTTGTAGGTTTAGTTTGGCCCTATCCAAAATTTAAGAATAATTGTATCGCAACTTATATTTAGTAAAGATTTTAGTAAGTTGATCCTTAGAATCGAGGAAGGAAGTTGATCATTAGACTTAGACAATAAACTCTTAAAAGGCTTCAGTAAGTCAGTCCTTAGAATTGAAAATGGAAGTTTTGGTGATTCTAGAGAGAATCTTCTCTAATGAAATGACAATGAATTTCTATGTTTTGTCTTCTTGAAGAATGATAGTAATTGGAATGATATTTATTGATTAGGAAGAGAGCAGATTGCTATTACTAAGGTATAACCAAAGGAGATTGCTCAATGATAGCAATAAATCGTGAATGCCTACTCCCTACTCTCCACCCACACTATATACTCATTCTCTAACACCTTACCTTGAATCATGTGCCACGTCAATAACTAAGTTGCCCTTCAGCAGTAGTAGTCTCAGTTTCATAAGGCCCAATAGTTCTATCAAAAGCTAAATTTTCCCAGGTAAGCAAAGTCATTTTCAGCGCCAGAAGAGACCCCCTCCCTCTTACAGAGGCCAGTGGCCCTCTCTCTTCTCTAAAGGAATAGTAGGTCATGGAGGCTCTCGGTGGGCTACTTTTTCTTGAAGGAGCTTGTAGTGACATTTTAGAGATGTTAAGAACTCCCTCTTCTGTTGAATTTCCATAGCCGTCAACTAGTCACAATTCCAAGCATAGGAAAGCATTTTAGTATTGATGAATTTCTCTTGTATATGTGTTGGTGCTATTGAAAATAGTGCTAGTGCTTTTTTCGAGTCCAGTGATTTTAGTAAAAAGAAGGATGAGTCGTGGAGGATGTGTATCGATACCAGTGGCGGGTGAATTGTTGGACAAATTACATGAAACGGTGTTTCGAACACACAAAAAAAGCATCAAATAAGGGTGAAGGAATAAGATGTGCATTAGACGGTGTTTCGAACACACAAAGGCCATTACGAGTTCTTGGTAATGCCATTTGGATTGATGATTACGCTGGCAACTTCGTAATCCACTATGAACGAAATTTTCAAGCCTTATCTCTGTAAGTTTGTTTTGGTATTGTTCGATGATATCCTAGTACTCCCTCCGTCTCATAATGAGTGTCACTTTAATAAAAAAAGTTGTCTCAAAATGAACGTCATTCACAGTTTTCAATACAACTTCAATTATTTTTTTCCTATACTACCCTGCAATGATTACTATATGCACAACTTTCAATACATTATTATACTTTACATTGATAATAGTGAAAAATCCACCAATAGTAAGATGGGTAGTTTGGTAAAATGACTTACCCCTTCTTTTAATTATTACATTTTTTAATATGTGCAAAAATCTTAAACTACACTCATTGTGAGACGGAGGGAGTATATAGTAAAGGGTGGAAAGATCGCCTTGCACGTCTGTCCCAAGTGATGGAGATTTTACAGCAGCGCTGTTTTGTGGCTAACAAGAAGAAATGGAGTTTTGCTAGTAGAAGAGTGACAGTGGATCAGGCAAAAAATTAGTAGCATTGTGGAGTGGCCAATTCCGCGTAATGTCAAAGGGGTGAGGAGATTCTTGGGGCTGACTGGTTAGTACAGGAAATTCATTGTGGAATATGACAAAATAGCCAAACCGTTTATGGATTGACAAAAAAGATCATTGGGGACCTAAAGAGTTGCAAGCATTTGAGAATCTTAAAAAGGTCATGGTGCAAGCCCCTGTTTTATCTCTTCCAGATTTTTCACAGCCCTTTGACATTGAATGCAATGCATCCAGAAGGCGTATAGGGGCAGTTTTGATGCAGAATAAGCGGCCCATAACCTATTTTTGTAAGGCGTTATTGAAGAACAATTTAAGTAAGTCCACTTATGAGAAAGAGTTGATGGCATTGGTATTAGCATTCCAACATTAGCGCCCTTGTTGGGCCGGAAATCCGTGATGCATTCGGACCGAAAGAGTTTGCGACACTTGCTTCAACGCTAAATTAACACGGAGGATCAGCAGAATTGATTGCCAAACTTTTGGGCTACCACTTTGAAGTAGTGTACAAACCGGGTCCGGATAATAAAGCAGATGATGTTCTTTCTAGAATACATGAGGAAGTGGAATTAAAGGGGATGACTTCTTTATGAATATGTATGCTGGAGCAAAGAATTCAACAAGAGGTCCTTGATGATCCTCATTTATAAAAAGGTGATGGCAGCTTTACAACATGATCCTGCCTCTCAACTGGGTTTCAACTTTCAATCTGGTCCAACGGCCATTATTTTACCATGGCAGGTTGGTTCTTTGTGGGGGGCCATTCGAGTTTTCTACACACATAGAAGGATGGCAAGAAACTTCTATTGGGTGGGTATTTGAAGAACAGTCCAAGAATTTGTGCAAGACTGAGATGTGTGTCAGGGACTGGTTGAACTTGGAACCGAACCTGTGTCCGGTCCAATTCATACTAAACGCCGCCTTGTTGTAAGAAAAAACTGGGTCAAAAACCGAAAACCGGCGGTTGAGCCAGTTTTGTTGAAAAATAAAATTTCCCGGCAATAAAAATCAGTCATAAACCGATTAATATGATATTACTAATATCACTATTCCCACAAACATGTTGCAACTTGATATAGAGTGCAATTTATAACTAACTTTCGTCTCTATTGTATACAAACTTCCAATGTGGGACTTGACTAAAAGGTGTTGTGATGCCAACATTCAATGTGGGATTCAACACATGCCCAATTATTGCTGTTATTTTGCACCTTCAGAGGAACAGTGTGATAAGCATGGTTGTTAGGAAGAGGCCTAAATTGTAAAATCTTAAGATTTCACGCGTTTAGTCTCATCTACAGTGTTAGAGTGCATGCAAAATCGGTGGAGAGGCCGGAGTGATCAATGTGCAGAGGAAAATCGTGAAATCTGCGCACCACTTTAACCTGTTTCGGGAAGTTTCGACCTGATTCGCACCTCTTCAGCTTCAAATTCTGCTCGTTTTCCATAGAGAAATACACTGTTTCAGCAACTTGAGACTTGTTTTGTTTTTCAATGATTAATTACTTTCCAACTTGGGAATTTCTATTCCTTAAATGATTCAATCATTCAATTTCAGATTCCCTCCTATTTCTTCTATAAATTCTTCTCATCTCTACAACTAGTCTTATCTCTGAAACACCTCCTTATCGCTGCAATTGCTCTTGCTGCCTCACGAATTCAATCATGTCTACATCTGTTCCTGTCGCTTGTAGTTCTGGTTCTGCACCTCCCAAAGTGCAGAAAAATGCGTCCAGAAGCAGAATGGTTCTGCAATGTCTGGTTCTACAATTTTAGATATTTTTAGAGTGCAGTTCTTGTTCTGCAATTTTAGATGTTTTTAGCTGATGGTGATATGCTTTGGTTTTATATTTGAGACAATGGTAATAGCCTTTTGTGTTTCAGCTTGTGACTTTTTATTGAATTAATGAAATTTTATGTTAAGGTTATTTTTCTTAATTTTATGATATAAATTTGTCTATTTGGTGGGATCTTACGATCCGTCTTACGATCTCATGATCTACGCTTTTTCTATATCCTAACGATCTTTGGTGGGATCTCGAGTTTGACAACCATGCTGATAAGTATCAATCCGAAACAAAGTAGAATTGGGACAATTTTCTGGCATATATTGATACAAACAGAATTATAGTACAGTAAATTACGCACAAATCACACTATAATAATACTAAGAAACTTGTTTTCCAAGGTTTCGAGAGCCTTGGCCTCTCCCACATCACAAACACTTTCTGATTTTCTGAATAACTGCCACAATATGCAGTTTTCCTATTTATTTCACACCTTAACTGCCACACTAACTGTTTATTGCATAATAAATTAACATGCAAACTGCCATAAACAGCCCCTAACAACCCCTTAACCGTGCCCCCCTCTTATAAACATTTCTTATAATAGGCAGTGGCACGCCAATATTTTCCAATAGCTTCAGTACCCATGACCATCCATTTTCATAAGAGTTTAATGACCATATATTGTCCGTGTAAATCGTTTTACACTAAAAGCAAATACAAGTCATTATGTAATTATTTTATGATGGCAGTTACGATCATGTGGTGAGAGTGAAATAACAAAATCAATGGTTTTTATTGTTTGTCAGTGTAAAACTAGTTTTATGCTGACAATGCACCTTCCTTTTTCTCTATTTCTAATTAATTTTTATTGATACTTTATATATTTTTTAGCATGTCCTTTATTAATATTTATATTTAATTTATAATTTTTGTTTATAATGTTTTTTAACAATATATATATATTACCAGTTCAACCTCGGCCGACCTTTAAACCTTGAACCGGTGAGCACGCTGGTTCAACGTCCAGTCTGGTTGTGATTACGTTGTTTGTTAGTTAGCATAAGTAAGATATTTTTTGCTTCTACGAAAAACAAAAGGAACTCTTCAGTCTATGACCTCATTTTTATCGGTCTGATTACAATTCCCTTACATATGCTCTTTTTTTATTCAGGTTTTTCTAGATATTTGTCTATCACGTTATAGTTACAAAAAAATTGAGGCTGGAACTCCAATTGGTGCAATTGGAGCTCATAGTATTGGAGAACCTGGGACTCAGATGACTTTAAAAACTTTTCACTTTGCTGGGGTTGCAAGCATGAGTATCCTTTATTTAATTATGTTGTATACTATGGTGATCATTAATGTTCCGTGAAATACTTGGCTGGAATTTTGGCATTCTGTTGTAACGTTGATCGGTTTTGAATGTTGTTCCTTAATCTGTCACTAGATGTTACTCTCGGAGTTCCTCGCATCATAGAAATCATAAATGGAGCCAAAGATATTAAGACACCGATTATGACAGCAATACTTGAGAGGGATGATAATGCAAATACTGCAAGGATGGTGAAAGGTCGCATAGAAAAAACAAATTTAGGCCAGGTATGCAGTTGTAGCAAAAAGTCTCACTAAGCTTATCCCCATATTATTTTTCACTTATATATGTTTATTTATGTGCTAAAAAGTTCTCCCCAATTATTTAATTCATTTTTTCAAATTTCATGAGTTTTTCTTTCAAAAGTTGTATACATGGTTCTGCAATGTTGTAAATATGTAATATTTTTCGTATTTATAGTGATTAACCATATATGTTGGAATTGTTAGTGATTATTATATTCAGAGCTTTAAGGCCATTAGGTACAGTGTGGTCTAGAGCTTTACACAATTAGAAGGGAAAAAAGTTATTGTATAGCTCTCGTCCCAAGTAAGCTAATACATAGAGATTAAGGTATTGGAAAATTTGCAAACGTGAAGCACAATTTTCAATTTAAATGATAGTTGCTGGTCAATATTCTCATAACCTACATGTGTATGAAAATTGAAAACCAACAACAGGAGGAATATTATGAATATTGGAAGGGGATATATAAGAAGAAAACAACGTGGATGGTGTTAGAATTCAAAGTATGATTTATTATTCCTTGACTGTACAACTGCCTAGGTTCATTGGTAGAACTCCTAGTCAAATACAAGTTCCTAGTATTTGAGTGTAATTATTGTAACCTCATTATAAATAGAAGATGTGTGATCTTGTTTGACACACACAAGAAACACATAAAACTTATTTTACATGGTATCAAAGCAACATTGGCAACTCTGGGTTGCAATTGATTAGTTTTGGTGCGACATTGTGCTTCAACATGGCCAAAGCGGTTGCATCGAGTTCGACCTCAATTATGTCCACGTCCTCCTCCTCTACCACCTCGTTGATAAGAATTAGAGACGGGTGCAGTAGATTCAAATGGCACATTGAGAACCAAGGGCTGGAGCAGGAGCTAAAGGGGCCGAAAGACGCAGGTTTGCAAACAGTTTCATATGAGGGAACAATAACAATAGATAGAATTTGGTTGCGAACTGAGTCAAGATTTGGTGTAAGACCCACAAGGGCCAGAACCATAAAGAATTTTCCACGTTGTTCAGCATGTGTTTTGCAGTGATACAAATGAACAGTCATGGTAAATTGTAGACATGAACATTGGTGGCCATATGGATGAATAGTGGCAATGAACAATTATTATTCGATGAATAGTTACTTCTGCAGTCGAGGACTGTTTATATAGGAGAGATTACAATAATTGTTGTCCCAATAATTAGGACTACTAATGGATGAAAATAAAAGACAAATCAAATCCAACCAGAATAAAATAATGTAAAATCATGGAGCATAAAATCATATCTCACCTGATTCTCGTACACCCCCCTCAAGTTTCTTCCTTAATTCTACCAACAACTCTTTGTTTCTTGTTTCTCCAAATAACCAAACTCCCCGATATATATGCACATATCTAGTAGTGGATTTTTCTCACCGGTCTTCTTAAAGTACAGCCATTTGCCTGAATTGTTTCTCTAAACTACCTCAAGATGCTCCTTAAAGGGAGAGTTCATGAATTGACTCATAACCATGAATTGACTCATAACGCTCACATACAAAACAATGTCTGGTCAGGTGTGAGCTAAATAGATTAGTTTGCCGACTTACCTTTAGTATCTCCAAATATCAATAGGAACACTATCATCCTCCTAAAACTTCATGTTAAAATATTATATTAGTATGTAAATAAAATAGAAAATCTGTAAGTATTCTTGTTTGCTAGTATTCATGCCATTATGTTTATTTATCACTCATGGTCTATATAAAGAACTTTCGCTGTGTAGTTCAAACACACGGGTTATTCAACATGTCTCTCAATATTTTCTTTTCATTCAACATGGTATCGGAGCCTATTGAGAGACAACCATAATCTTCAACTACTCGGCGAACCCACTGTCTCCGGTGAGAAATTTTTTCGGCAAACCGTGTCCTCAACTTCGGTTTCTCCCCTCTCTGTCTGTGCTATGCTATTCTCTCAATTATTTTTTTCTAGCCGACACGCTCTGCCGTCACTACTGCCGTTCTCTTTGACGACCTTTTTTGGTGAACGACCACTCCAATAGAGTCGTGCACCCCAGATCGGCCCATCCCTCAATGCGCGTCGTCAACAAACATCCCACGCGCCGCCGCTCTCCCTGCGCTTCAGATCCACACGCCGTCCACGTCCACTGCCACCGCGTGTGATGGTGCGTCCAACAGCCGTTCACGACGCAGCTTCTTCCGTTGCACTCACCTCAGCCTTCTGATTCCATATTTTCCCTGAGTTTTCAGCTTCGAGTCATGGATATACGCGTTTCAGTTCAAACAGCCCCTGACCATTCCAGCAGCGTCGTACACCCCAGATCGGCCCATCCCTCAATGCGCGTCGTCAACAAACATCCCACACGCCGCCGCTCTCCCTGCGCTTCAAATCCATGCGACGTCCACGTCCATTGCCACCGCGCGTGATGGCGTGTTCAACAGCCGTTCACGACGCAGCTTCTTCCGTTGTACTCGCCTTAGCCTTCTGATTCCATATTTGCCCTGAGTTTTCAGTTTCGAGTCATGGATATACGCATTTCAGTTCAAACAGCCCCTGAAGATTACTCTCGTTTTATGTGGTTATTTTTATTGAAAAATAGATCTGAACTGTTTTCTATTTTTGAGCAATTTTATCAAGAAATTAAAACTCAATTTGGTGTTTCTATTCGTAATTTAAGAAGTGATAATGCTCGGGAATATTTGTTCCATCAAATTCAAAATTTTATGGCTTCCAATGGTATTCTTCACCAAGCTGAACGACATGTCCTCATATACCCCGACAGAATGGGGTAGCTGAACGCAAAAATCGGCATCTCATTGAAACCACCCAAACTTTACTTATTCATGGTAATGTTCCATTTCGTTTTTTGGGGGATGTAGTCATAACGACATGCTACCTTATCAATCGTATGCCCTATTTTGTCCTTGATGGCAATATCCCTCATATGGTCCTCTTTCCCTATACCCCTCTTCACCCACTACCTCCTTTTGTCTTTGGGTCCACGTGTTTTGCTCACAATTTATCTCTTGGCCTGGACAAATTGTCAGCTCGATCACTCAAATGTGTCTTTCTCGGATATACTCGGTCCCAAAAAGGTTATCGTTGTTATTCTCCTACACTACACCAATACGTTACATCAGCTGATGTTATCTTTTTCGAGTCTGTACCATATTTTGAACCGACCCATATAGCTACTGAGTCCCATCAAGACATTAATCCTGAACCTCCTCAGGTAGTTATCCCTATTCCGTCCACTTTATGGCCTTAAACAGTCTCCTAGAGTTTGATTTGGCAGATTCAACTCAGTAGTACAAGAGTTTGGTATGATTTGTAGTGAAGTCGATCACTCTGTATTTTATCGTCACTCAGTCCAAGGGTGCATCTATCTTATTTTTTATGTGGATGACATTGTTATAACTGGTAGTGATCAGCAAGGAATACTCCAGTTTAGACAACATCTTTCAAATCAGTTTCAAACTAAAGACCTTGATAAACTCCATTATTTTTTGGGTATTGAGGTAGTCCAATCCAAAGATGGCCTTGTAATTTCCCACAGAAAATATGCTATGGATATTCCTGAAGTAACATGTCTATTAAATATCAAGCCAGTTGATACTTCTATGGATCCAAATGTCAAACTCCTACCTAATCAGGGGGAGCCTCTATCAGATTCAGGAAGATATGGGAGATTGGTTGGAAAATTAAACTATTTCACAATCACTCGTTCTGACATTACTTTCGCTGTCATTGTGGTAAGCCAGTTCTTAAATTCTCCTTGCCAAGAACATATGGATGTTGTAATCCGAATTCTTAAATACATCAAAAGTGCTCCTGGAAAAGGTCTCATTTATGAAGATAAAGGACATACTCAGATAGTTGGTTACTCAGATGCCGATTGGGCAGACTCATTCATGGATAGACGATCTACTTTAGGGTATTGTGTACTTGTCGGAGGAAAATTTAATATCTTGGAAGAGCACGAAACAAAATGTTGTTGCAAGATCCAGTGCTGAGGCAAATATAGTGCATAACACTAGTAACATGTGAACTCATCTGGTTGAAACAGTTACTGAAAGAACTTCAATTTGAAGAGGCCAGCTCAATGACACTAATATGTGATAATCAAGCTGCATTACACATTGCCTCAAATCCTGTTTTTCATGAGAGGACCAAACATGTTGAGATAGACTGCCATTTTGTTAGAGAAAAGATCGAATCGGGCGACATCATTACTAGCTTTGTCAATTTCAATGATCAGTTGGCAGATATTTTTACAAAGTCATTGCAAGGTCCTAGAATTATATGCTCCAACTTGAGGGGAAATGTTAAAATATTATATTAGTATGTAAATAAAATAGAACGTTTGTAAGTATTCATGTCTGTTAGTATTCCTGCCATTATGTTTATGTATCACTCATAGTCTATATAAAGAACTTCCGCTGTGTAGTTGAAATACACGAGTTATTCAACATGTCTCTCAATATTTTCTTTTCATTTAATACTTCACATTTGGATCTATAAGGGTGTCAGTTGGTCTACATCCATTCATCCCAGTTTCTTCTAAGAGATCCAAAATGTAATTTGTTTTGAACTAGCAACCTTCATACCAAGAAAGTATTTCAATACTCCTAAAACTTTGATATCAAATTAAGTTGCAAAAGTTTTCTTCAATCTTTTTGACTAAAGTATTTGAATTGTGTCCGTAAGACTTAGCTCAACTAGCAAATGCTGATATTGTTAGGTTGGACTTCGCAATGATGACCTATGTACAACCTACAATATTTATGCCTTATAGTATAGTCATACACTCTTAAGTTTTATTCTTCTCCAAAGTAGACAAATTAGAGGTAAATGAAGAAAAACAAGACAAATTTGAGTATAATATATTCGGACAAAGGATGTTTTGTACAAGAGATTGCTTACCGGAGTCAAGCCTCTTTCTTAGTAGTAGAGTCCTCTACTCCTCTTAGCAATGACAATTATCTTCTCTAAGTTCAAATTCTTAAAAACACAATGAGAACAAAGAAAGTTAGCTTGACAATTTATATCCGTTGTTAACATGATGCAACATAGAACATCATAACATTTTCTTGTAATGGTTGAAAGAAAGCCACCTGCAATATTAATTTTGTTACCTGCACATGAACTATAAGAAGTAAAAAGACTGTCCTCGATCATATGATCGATAGCACTTTAATCAATAATCCATGTATTACTAAATTGACACTATATCAAGTAGTATTTAAAACAATACTGCTCTGGCCTATAAAGCAAGAAAGAGTCTAAGATTCAAGGAGTTTGTATAGTTGGTCTAATTGATTTTTGGTGAATGGAAATGAGTTGAAGGAGATTGCTTCTCTTGATCAGATGTTCTAGTATGGAGAGCACAACCTTCATTTCCTCCCTTTTTCTTCTAGTTCAGGGGGTTGGCCCCAGAGCTTCCCACAATGTTCATGGGTATGTCACGGAGGTCTGCAATGGTCCCACCTGACTTCTTTCCATCTTTCTTCCCCCTCTTTACTATAGTTCTTAGAAGTAAGGCAATGATATTTCTACCTTAGTAAGACAGGAAAGTTTTACATCATGACACTCAATCAAGCCTCCTCTCTCCTTACTTAATACTTGTTTGTTTGGGTTTCCTTGTTCCTCCTCAAATAATTTAACAAATTGTGTTATTCAGTGTTTGTTTATAATTAAGTTTGTGTCTCTTTAATTGAAATCTCGTATTAGGTTATGGCTTGCTTGTATAAATTTTGTTGAGCATTGTGATCAATTTGTTGTCAACTGAATTGTATCTTCAGTTGGTTTATTAGTATCAATCATTTTTTCCAGCAAAATATTAGTTATCATGTATATGTATATATTAAAAAAAAAATCATGTTTATGTAAAAATATTCTTATTAAACTACTATTTCAATCCTTTTGTTAAGCCTGTTGAAATCCCCGAGTTGAGATGTCAGATGTCAGTTATCAGAGTGATACTTGACATACCTATTTTGGTAATAAAAAAAAAAAATCGTTTTGTTCAGCCCCTTGCTGGACCACCCATCTTTTAGACTATTCTTGAAATATCTAATCTCAAACACATAATTAGTTGTGTTGAGTTGAAGATTGTAATTGAAATTTGTAATAGCCATCAATTTGTTCCAATCTATACAGGTTGCAAAGAGTATTAAAGTTGTTATGACTTCAAGATCAGCGACAGTTGTTATCTCACTGGACATGGAAAGAATCCAAGATGCACATCTGAATATAGATGCTCATACTGTAAAAGAATCAATTTTACGAACCGCAAAACTAAAATTGAAGGCAGAGGTGAATATGAATCTTGTAATTATGATATTCTATTCCATTTATGCCTCTAATATTCAAAGTTCTTGTTATGCAGAATGTTAAAGTTTTGGATATTAAAAAGCTTCAGGTGTATCCCCGAGTAGCTGGCAGAAGTGAAATCCATTTTCAACTTAATATTCTTAAAAATTTGCTCCCATCAGTTGTAGTGAAGGTATATATATTTATTTGACTTTCTTGATAGTTGATACCTGATAAAGAGAATACAATGTTTGTTTTGTCTGGCTTTGTATTTTATTTTCAGATGAGAAAACACATCTTTTATTTTCTTTATTGCAGGGAGTTAAAACTGTTGAACGAGCTGTGCTAGAAATAGATAAAAAAGATAAAAAAGTTGAGAAGTTCGCATTACTGGTTGAAGGGTTAGTTCTTCCTCTATATTTTGTTATGTACTTCTAATTTTCACAATGGCATTCGTTTTCTCCAATCCCCTGTATATACTATATACCTTATTGATATTGCATTAGTTTTTCTAAACGAGGGAATTAGTTTTCCACCTAAGGAATGGAGAAGAGTGCTTAAGACGCAACTGGCTCTTTCTAAGCTTTCACTAAATGTGTATGAAGAACAACTTTATTTTCTTTGTCATAATAATATAAACTGATGGGTGGCCAGTAGAAGAAAGAAAATCACCATATATTCAGGTTCACTTGTAATGAAAATCAGGAATATGATCATAGAAGAGATTATCCTGCTGGACCCATAGAAAGCATGACAGGGGACAGTCGGGTGTTGTAAGAATAAGGTGGACCGGAGTTAGTGAAAACCAGGATGACTTCTAATTTTATGTAATTGTCTGTGTATACTTATAAGGAATTTTATGTAATTGTCTGTATCTGGCAACAAAATTAATATGTTGCTTTCTCGTCATTCCATTGTATTGCTGCTTGTTAATTGTCAACATCATTTTCTGAGCTGCATGTATTAATTTTTTTCCCATCAGCACGGGCCTTCAACAAGTTTTGGGCATTGAAGGTGTTGATGGACGTAAAACTCGTAGCAATCATGTCATGGAAATGTTGAACGTTCTAGGAATTGAAGCTGCCAGAAGTACTATCATTGACCAGATACAGTATACAATGGGAAGTCATGGAATGAGTATTGACGTACGCCATATTATGCTTCTAGCAGATATTATGACTGTCAGGGTGAGTTATTTGGAAATTATTACTGCAAAAGAATATAAACAAAATGAGTCACATGTGTTTGTGATAAATAAGTATATTTTTACTAATTTATGTGATTTATCAAACTAGGGTCAAGTCCTCGGAATGACAAGACATGGAATTCAGAAGATGGGCAGAAGTGTATTGATGCTCGCATCATTTGAGAGTTCAACAGACCATCTTTTCGATGCATCCATGCGTGGAAGGGGTGACCCAATTGAAGGAGTGAGTGACTGCATAATCATGGGTAAACCAATTCGAATAGGCACTGGAATGATTGATATCAAACAAAGGTGAGACAAAAATACAATGTATGGTTATATGGTTAAAGTATCACATTTTCATAGTTGGCCAATTTGTTAAACATGTCCTCGTGCATCAATAGGAATGGGGAAAAGGTTGAACAGAGTTAGGCTTTGAATAAATAGGTATGACCCAATATTCAAGGTCTAAGCTTGATCCTAGTTGAAATTTTTTGAATGATCAACTTGTATTTTATAATGATGCTGTGTAAATTTATGTACAAGAGAGAATCTTTCAAAAATAGAAAAATAAGGAAACTATATAAATGATAATAAATAGAGAATAATCAACATTCGCTTTCAAGCTAGAGGTAGAAATTTGGGAAGATATCGGCTAACTGAATGTTTGAGTTCACTGAAGTGGTTTTAATGATGTCGGAAAGGATCTTCTCTCTGATACAGTGACATTCAACATCATGGCCCTTGTCACCCAAAAGGCTCTTGCACGAGATGTTAGATTATGCCTTTCATTAGTCTTTCTACCTAAAAGTTCAAGGTTTTAGAAAAGTTGGTCCTTGATAATCATTACATGAAGTGGAAAAGAGGAAAAAGTACCTCCTTTAGACAAAAAATGTCATGTTTACCATGCAATAATTTCATCTGATTCAGCACTTGCATGGATGTTGAATTTTCTCTACAAAAAGTAAATATACCATTAACATGTACTATATGATCCTTACCTCTTTTTATTTGCTTATTAGTATAGTCATTGCATCAGACTTTAGCTAACCCCTCTTTCTTAGGTTGGATCCTCCGGTGTTGCCTAAAGGGATCGATCCCATTCTATCCTGAGTCTGAAGTTGTGTCTTAGCAGAATGAATGTGTATCATACAGGATGGAGTGCATTTCACTGTTGTGAGCTTGATATTGTGAAAGAATGTGCGTCATACTCTTGGATGTGCTTATATTTGTCCAAAAAAGGTGCAGATCCATATATTTTTTATTTTTTTTGACAGAAGCAGACCCATATATCAAGATTATTAACATTTGCAGTGGTGTTATTTATATTGCCATAATAAAGGCCCATGAGTAGGATCGAGACCCGATAACAACGCTACCAAACTTTTGCACATACACTTTATTTTTCTACATTTAAAAAAGTTATGGCCTACAGAACTATCTTTTAATTAATTGTTTTTCAATATCTGAAAAGAAAAAAGTTGTAACTAAGTGATACATTTATAAAATTATCTTAAAATAAATAATAATTTTAATTTTTAATGTAGTATTAATTATTATATTTAATTATATCCTTTAATTATTACTATATACATTACTTTTAATTTTTTATTTTTTATTTTTTATAAATAACAATGATGGATATATAAATAATTGATAATAGTAATTTAGTAATAGTAATATTTTCTTTAGTTTATTATTATTTTTTAAATTATATAAAATGGGAAAACTGTGGGATGATGGGAGTGTTTGTTTATGCAATTTACTCCATGTTATTGATAAAAGAAATATCGACTCTAATTTAAATTTTCTATATGCAAATAAATCAAGTGGTTTTTCAAAACCACACGTGTGTTAGCATTAGTTCTCCTGAAACTACAAAATTGTGAGAAGCAATTTACAAGTTAATGTTAGTAGCAATCACAGGTATTCGCCGATATGAATCGACCTAGTCGATCTGACAACTAATTCTTTTTGAAAATAATTGTTTATTTTTGTTAACATTCTTTAAAAAATTTCTGTGTTGCAAAAGAAATTTTTTATTTAAATTTAAATGCTGAATATTTAAATTATAAATAAAATTCAGTATAAATATTGCAATTTTATGAAATAATCTTAAAATTAGTTAAAGAGTTTTTTTTTTTTTTTTGAAATTTTTAAAATGTGTTTTGTCATATGAGTTGATGACTACGAACTCATTCACCTCTAGGTGGGGTTTGTAGCTCACAGTTTTTTAATTTTCTTTTTATCTTATTAGATTTCTTAAATTACAATTTGTCTTGTAAGTCATTTGTGTTATTTTTGACGATTAGTGTAATTGAAAATATTTGATTACTAGAAATTCTATCAAATATTACAAGAATATCTTTCATATTAATCATTTAAAATGCATCAACTAAATCTTTTAAATGGTTTACATTTCTTAATTTTTTTCTACAACTATTTAAATCTATGTATAATTCTTGAAGTACTAGTTCAGTAATAGGAGCTTAGCTTGACAACCTAAAAGTACCGAAATCAAATCTCTTTAGAAATAGTTGTAAATTGACTATTTGTGCCACTCTGATTAATAACCCTTCCTTAATTTAAAAAAATAATTAACCTAAGTGTAACTTAAAAACTTGGAAATAAACGTTTACACACATGTATTATATATATTTAAAACAGACTCTGCTGTCATCTCATCTTATTTCTCCACGTATGGGAATATTTGTCACCTTAGTTAAAAAGCTGACGTGTACATCTTCATACGAAAGTTTTAAAGTTTTTCTATTCATGTGCTATAAGTTACCAATTACAATACAATAAATATCAATAATTTCTCCACCAAATAGAGATATAATTTAGAATTAGGCCAACAATTTGTTTTCCTATTTTTTTTCTTATTATATCATTACTGATATGGACTTAGAATTTTTTTTATGTATTTTATGAAATATTGTTATTTTTATGTATATTATTGTTTTTCTTTTTACAACCCAACATATTTTTTCTAAGGACAAAATAATATCTACGAATTAAATAAGTAAATATTGATACATTTTCTCCATATTTTGTGGAACTAATCACGTGCCATAAGTTACCAATTACAATACAATAAATATCAATTATTTGACACTTATTGGTCCTCCATTATTATTGATAACAATTATTCCTCCATAAATATCTTCAAATTGAATATTATATAGTATCTGAAAAAAAAACTTTTAATGAAATTAATAATATCTACGTACTAGGTCAAAATTAATATTTGAAATCTATTTATATTATTTAGAATTATGCCAACAATTTATTTTTCTATTTTTTCTTAATATACCATTACTGATATGAATTTAGAGAAAAATTTATATATTTTTTGAAATATTGATACTGTTATGTATATTTTTAACTTTTTTCAAGTAGTAAAAAGTTTTTTTGTACAACTCAACTCTTCTATAAATATCTTC
>JBBPBP010009779.1:24954190-24967768 GCA_037974735.1 Cicer chorassanicum
TTCCTACATAACTTATATACTTTAATAAAAATAGAGTTTGCGATTATCAATTATATAATTTATCTTTTAAATCATGGTTAATATTTTATGTCTATAGACCATAAAAAATCAGCTAAATGGTACAAATTTGATATCATAAATAAAGTTCAAATCTAACTTGAAACGGTTATAAAATTGTTAATTTTTTTTATGATTAAACTTTTAGAAGATATTGTTCTTTTGTTTTTTTTAGGAGTAAAAATATGCATTTAATTACACACTCTACAATATCTTTTATCGCATTTTTTTTATAACTTTTAAAATTTACAAGATTAATATTTTATATATATATATCACCTTAAAAAAATTTAAAATTAAATCCGCGCTTTTGCGCGGGTCATATTCTAGTTTAATGTTATTATCTCCTTTACTTTCAAAATAGTTTAAACAATGATTTTCATATGTTACCACAATAATTTTGGAACATTTTCAAACTTAAACTACCACAATAATTTTAGAACATTTTCAAACTTAAACAACATATACGTATTTAACATAACTTTATAGACAATCAAAAATAAAAATTTAAATGATCTAATCGAAAAATTAAAATTAAAAATCACAAATGTATTTTAATGTCACTTAAAATATTATTGATTTTTCTTTCTCAATTTTTTTAATTTATAATAAACTACACACAAAAAAAATCAAATGTTGGTAGCATTACAACGGCTTTCATACTCATTCTGCCTCCTCACTAAAAAGATAAATAAATTCTGTAAAAAAATACAGAATTTGGCAAAAAAGAATGAAATCCAAAATGAATATAGCAGGCAAAAACAGAAGTTGAAATACAAATTATCACATATTATTTACAAATGAGAATTATTTACACTCTTATATTCTTTGGAAGTCCCTTGCATACTTTGTCATTTAGGGTAATCAAACAAAGTTATCTGTAATTGGGAATTATTATCAGGCTCAGGTGAATACTTTCTGATGAAAGCCCTTCTCCACCAAATCTCGAATGCTTTCTGAATATTAGGACAATCGTCACCTTTATTAAGAAATCTATCAAACCAATTGAGCAACAAAACCTGCTGCTGGAATAAAGGCAGTGTGAGTATAGTTTGGCTCAATCCATCTTCAACCAATTTCTTATCTAGACCTCTAGAACCTCTCCTCATCCATCCGAAATCTTCATATAAAGCTTCTAGCCATGTCGACAACAACAAAAATCGAATTTCTTTCGGCACCAATATGTGTCCCCTTCCAATTCCAATACACAGTTGTGCTGTGATTCTACTGATCTCGTAGCGGTAAACGGTTTGAACTTTCGAATGAAGTGCGGCAAGCTCTTTCTGTTCTGCCCATATTTCTACAAATTCTTCGCCCATCTTTTTGCCAATCAAAATGTCGACAATCCACTGAATATTGTCAGCTTCACGTGTTATTTCACTCATTAAGACCCCCCTGTCCGGCCTCTCGAGTGTGCCACTTGCTTCAGACAGGCATAGGCCAAGAGCACTGATGCACCTGTGGCAAAGATGATAGAGTGTGTCTTTAGGAACATCAACTTTGCTGCTATCATTAACTGCATTATCTTTAAGCAATTTAGATAGCAGAGATTTCATTTCCCTACGAGCTTTGTCGTCTTTAGCTTGAAGAACATTACTCAAAAGATTTGTGAATATGTCATCGTCTCTTGTAGCAGTAGACGGAGTCGATGATACTCTAAGAAGAACTTCGGTTGCAGAGTCGTGAAGATGCAGATGACCTAGTTGAGATATGATTTCCTCCTGTTCATCTTCAGTCCATGGAATAGCTTCCAAATATTCCAGACATGACATTACCCCAAGGTCAAACATGATAGCTGCTGATACCTACAAAAGAAGGTAAACAAACAAACATATTAAAATTCATAACAAGTCTTGTTTAGAAAACAAAATGAAAAAATAAAATAAAATAAATAGAAATAGAAATGAACATCAAGTATATCGCCTAGTGAAAGTTGAGCTGATTATATATTCACCCTTTGTCCCTAAATTTAAGCAAAAATTGGTCAAAGAAATTTGAACAAATTTTGCCTATATTTTGGGTCGGTGAGAGTACTATCCAATATCTATGTCCCTAAATATAGGGATCCTCTTGTTAGCACTAATTATTTTCAACTACATTAATTGTTTCTTTATCAAAATACCATTAATTATTCTCCCTCTTTTTGTAATGCAATAAATACCATTAAAACCAATTGTTAATAAATTTAATACTAATATTAACTCTCCTAATTATTGTGATTTGGTTGACAGAGTCTTATATTTAGTGTGAATGTGGTATGAAACAAGAGTCCTCAATAAGCCCCATGCACAAGGGGATAGATACTACTACTATGCATTAACATCGTCTTCATATTCCCAAAACTAAGCAAATAAAGGAAATTGATAAAATGAGAAATGAAGATGATCCTAACTCCACTAGAGTCTTGTTTAGATAAACAGCTTAATTAAGTGATTATAGCATAAACACTTATTATACAGGTGTTTTATGTATAATCTATTCTATGACAAAAGTTGTTTCCATAAGATCTCTAAAACAATTTCACAAGTGTTTATGCTCGTAAATAAACTCAAATAATTCAATTCAAACAACCTTCATTATGGTAAAGAATAACAGTTGAGGAATGAGGACCAATTAGGGAATAAATTCACCACAAGGCTAACTAAGCATTAATGAGGTTAATTTAATTACCATATGGAATGTGGAAAACTTCAATTACCAATCACTCACTAGAGATCATAACACAATTAGTTAATCAGTCATCCACTTTCTTTGACTCGCCAACATAAAACTTTTTACTCGGACATCCAATCGCATCTCTCTCCCATAAAGATATTTGTAGAGATATTTTAAGAACAAAAACATACTAAAGTAACATTATAGTGTGATTTAATTTATATATATTAATATTTATGCGAATAAAAACTAATCTCAATAAAAATTACCTTGAGCAAATTCAAAACTTTAGAAACACCTTGTTGACCCATAAATCTCAACCTCTTCTTAAGATCCACACAATGCATCAAAACAACAGCTTCCACATAAACATCAACGTCATCACAATCACTGATCTCAACCGAATGCGACATTCCATTTTCACAACGAAGCTTCTCCGCGAAGAATCTACTCTTATCAGCAAGAACACTCTTCTTAACATCCATCGATACCTTCAACCCTTCCTTTCCAACCACCGTCAATTTCACATCGCCGCCGCTAAACGGCGCTTCTTGTAGAAGCTTCGTTATCCGATCTTTCATTTTCCGGAGGTTCTCGTCGGAGTGCTTTGCGTCGCGGTTGTTGTGGTCGTCGGACATCATGTCGAAGAGTGAGTGAGTTTGACTCGGACGAGTTGTGGATGATGGAGGAGATGGAGAGAAGGTTCTAGAAGGTGAGAAAGAAGAGAAGGTTGGGTTTGATATAAAACCGTGTTTAATCATCGTTGAAACTTCTTTTGATTTCAATGAATTTTCACCACCCATTGAATTGAATTGAATTTGTGATTCCGAATTTGAAGAAATTAGATCAAGTTTATTAAGTTAGTAGAAAGGAAGAATATTAATTAAAATAATGAATAAAAATGAAGGGAGAGGAAAGTGGTAACATGTGTGTGTTGTTTTGGGTGTAAGAGAGTGAGTGAGATTATTGCTTCCATGTGCTGATGTGATGTCTGCACATATACCTACTTCCTTCTCACTTCACTAATTTTATTATACTCACATTCTACCTCCCAAACATAAAGATAATTATTTTTACTATTATCGTTCATCAAGTTTTTTATGATTTTTTAAAAACTTTTTATATGCAATAAATTATTTATAAAGATGGTCACCGTAGCAATTTTAAGAGTGAAAAGAAAATTTGGCATTGGGGTTTGTCCAACACATTTTTTAGATGAATTTTAAAAATCTTTTAATTTGTAAAAATATTTTGTACTTTTTAAAAATTTGTGTTATTTTATCTTGTGAAAATATTTTTTAAAAGAATTATATTATTACTAGAATTTTTGAAATATTTTTCAAAAGAATTATGATATTTTTAATATTTTAGAAAATATAAGCAATTGTATATTTTAAAATGACAAACACCAATACTGTTAAACTGAATATCATGTCTAAAATTCAAAATTTTACAATTATGTAAAAAAAATTTTTAAGAAATGTTTTTTTTCAAAAATCAAACGACTAAAATAAAAAATAATATCAAGTATTATAATGATTTTATAATAATACACTTATTATTTGTATGACAAATATCTTTTATATTGATTATTTTTGCAACGGACGATTAAAAACAATTTCATTAATTGTAAATATTTTTTATATTAAATTTTATTTTTCACATGTATGTGTAGCTTTTATTAATTTAATTTACCAAAAAATATTTAGTTAATATTTTTGTATAAGACACTTGAATGTTATGTTATCTCTCACTTCAATGTTTGTTGTATGCCTATAACTTTATTTGTGGGCCCTGCTCTTATTACACTATGGACATTTTATTTTTGTAAAATAATATAATTAACAAGTTCCTTAACATCATGAAAGGGTAGAATTATGACAAGAATATTTTTTTCAATAACAAGAGACTCTAGACTTGAGACACATAATTAAAGTCTAATCAAGGAATATTCCAACCAAACATTGAAATATCACAAGAATTTACACGCCAAGAAGAAAGATCACACTGTTCATAAATTACAACAAAACATTTCACAGAATCATGCCTTGACCACCACCAAAGCAAGTGCTGAAAATTCCACCAATTCCTCAAAGAACCCAAATAAACTCATGGTGTACTCAAGAGTGTGGAGATTGACAAAGAGACTTTTCAAAAGACACTCATATCCTCTTGTCCATTATCTACATATTTGGCTATCAATTCCTTTTCTTCTTCATTTGTACTAAAGAGAGGAGCATCAAGCTCAGGAGGTTTCTATTAACACAAGAAATAGGTAGATAATGACTATATGAAATAAGAGGATGAAGGAAAAACATGAACATCATATATCATATATTACACATTAAAAACCGAACCGGCTAGACCTCCAATTCAATTGTTTAAAACCGTCCGAACCGAGATGAAACCACGATCAAACGGCTCAAATAACTAAACTGTAGACAGTATCAGCTCACGGTTCAAGCATTTGAACCGTCTGATTCAGTTCGGTTTTTAAAACATTGATATAATTCTACTGCTAGTGAAGTTAAACTTTTTATGTTACCGTGCATCTAACTAGGGCCCAGTTGATGCCCCTGAAGAAGGGATGGTTTTTAATATCGTTTGCTCCTCCCTTCGAACCCAACCTGCTACTCGGATCTCTTTGCAACAAGTAATATATTAACTGCTTTGCACTGAAACTTACCTGTATGACATTTAAGGTTATCATCAAATTCGTTTGCATACATTGATGATGCATGTAAACTTTGGAGGTTAACTTTATCATTCATGTGATGATGCATGTAATCAGGTTTCAAATACTGGTCTGCAACCGCAATTGTGGCCGAGACATCATGAGTTTTCATGTTTCCACAAATAAAATGCGATTACAATTAGTGTCAAATTGGTCATATTTGACAATAATTCTATGCAATATTGAGGATCGCGGCAAGCACAACCGTGATTTAAAACCTTGCCCTTAGACGAGAATAAGAGTATTTGATGAGTATTTCATGTGAACTGTCCAAATTTATGAGCTCCATTAAGCCTATATTGTTATGTAAATGATTTGCAGCATAGTTTGTAAGCATAGCATGAGAAATAGCATTGTGAAACTCCTAAATAATTGCATTCACCGATATAGAATCAATAAATTTGAATATTTCTAGTCTTCAATCTATTGCCTCTTCTAATGTGAACAATATTAAGGTGTGCAGGGAGAACAGATTCACCTGTTTACTTTTAGGAAATTTAAGATCCTTGTGGAGAATATTTGCAAATGTTCTTTGCCTATTCTTTCCCCTGAATGGTGTATACCCATAAAACATTTCATATAGAAGAATTCCTGAAAAGAGAAAAGTATTGCAATGAGGCTGAGTGATCAATGCTTATCTAATTATCTATAGTATTTCAAAAGTCTATTGATTAACTTTGTTCAATCATTCTCTCCATATAATAAAATCCACCCTATTAGAGAAAAAAGTAACAAAGACAAAGGTTTAAGAAAAAATGAAGGGTATTAAAGCTCAACTTATAATAAAAGAACATGCACAAAAAATGTTAGAATGCTATTGTGTGACTCTGATTCAATTATAAAAATGGTTTTTACTGATAGAAAACATAAATATATCCACGTACACATAATTACGACAATGTTACACAAAATAATTTTGGGTTGCTGCAAATGATTGGTGATTTCTGAAGTGCCACTGCCAACATAGTTGGGATATCAGTTATTATAGTGATACCTTTGTATCTATTTCTACATTTTTTGTAAATATCTACTGCACATAATAAATATAAAATGCATCAACTTTTACATTTTTGGTTTTCCAATTTTGGGGTTTACTAAAACTGATTTAGTTTCCTGATAGCTTTTATTTATTAAAACAATTGAAAAAATTACCAAGAGCCCACCAATCCACAGCACTAGTATGGCCTGAACCTGTTATAATTTCCTGCACAAGCATTAAAGTGTCAATCACAACAGAGAGAAATGAGAAAAAAATTTAAAGATGTTTCAATAGCATGAAGGCATCAACTGATCAAAGTTGGATAAAACAAACTGAAAATTCTCCATCGAGTATGAGTTCTATACATCAGAAATCTAAAAGGTTCAACTTGATCTTTCAAATTATAGTGTGTGAAAATGTTAACTATGTCATGCGTGGTTCAATATTAAGTCACAGAACAACAAACCGGAGCTATGTACTCTTCTGTGCCAACAAACGAATTCGATGCTCTCATCGGTTCAGCCATAAATATTGGAGCCTGTTGTTTCTTCTTGTCATTGGTAGGTGAAATTAAAAGCTATAAAGAATGCAACCAAACACAATTATTTCAGTGGAGTTAAAAAGCCATATATTACATGTACATAAAAACTAGATTGTCTTAGATTTTTTGTCTGAGATACCTGTGGTTTGCATGATGTTAAACATGACAAATCAAAATCTGTTAGAGACACATGTCCACTGCTTTGTAGTAAAACATTTTCTGGCTTCAAATCCCTATATATTATCCCTGTGAATTTTCAACAAACAATATCATCGTATTATAATGTTGTTCTAATTGGTGTGCATATGTAATGATATTTTAAGTGGCAAAGAGACAAGGATAATATAATTGCTACTAGGACAAAATGTTTTAGTATAACTATAAATGGTTTCAGCCTGATTATATTATTCATCAAGAGGTTTGGAAAGATTTTGTCAATTGAACACAAAAGAGAAGTTAACAGCAATTACTATCATCGTTAATAATAATAATAATAATAATAATAATAATAATAATAATAATAATAATAATAATAGTAATAATAATAATAATAATAATAATAGTAATAATAATAATAATAATAATAATAATAATAATAATAATAATAATAAATAATATTGGCAACAATTATTTTCATCATGTATTGATTGTTATTGACTATAAGAGCCTACCTTGAAAGTGAAGGTACTCCAATGCGATAACTACTTCAGAGGCATAAAATCTATTAATATCACAAGCATCACTTAATGTCAGTAACATGAAAGTAGAAAAACACTCGTAGGTAACATTGTTGAAGAAAGATAATCTGTTTTAATAATGAGTATTGAAAACTATGTAATAAAGTCGAATTAAAACAAAAATAAAAAGAAAAGGTTCATAACAATATTTTTTATTATCTTAAACTCTAAAATTATGATATATATATATATATATGCATACATAGGTTGCACTTGCATAATATACCTCACTGCATCTTCCTTGAGAACCTTTGCTGGCTGGCTTTCAAGTAGCACGAATAGTTCTCCTCCAGGACAGTAATCAGTGATCAAACAAATATGTGATTTGGTCTGCAAATTAATCAAGTTTCAAGGGATAGACAAATTCACTTTATAATAGTAAATAACTTTTGTATTGAATAACTAATAACTATTTTACTTTGAAATGATACCTGAAAGGAAGCATATAATGCAGGAAGAAAAGGGTGGTCCAACATGTCTAGGATTTCTCTCTCTGTGCAAGCTCTATGCACCTGTTGTTATTGTCAAAAGTGAACCAATAGGTTAAAATTGACTAGAGTCAAGGGATAGTATAATGATGTACTACCAAAATGATAAGTATAGAACCAAACAATTAGCGGTTAAAAGGAAAACATAGACATGTAAATGATCATGTTCAATACCTTGTTACGATTGAGCATAGCACCCTTCTCCATAGCCTTCATGGCAAAATGTTGATCAGTTCCACATAGCTCCACCAGATGGACACTGAGAAGTCATATAATAATGATGAGCATAGAAATAATTCACATCACAGAAATCAATGTGATGAAATTCTAATTAAGGTTTTAGAATTTTAACTCTTGAGTATTCAGCTAAATTATAGACTAAATTATCTACAAGTATCTTATATATTCCAATGAAGAAAAATATTGGACTTGCTAATTTAAAAGCACCCATTACAAGTTAGATGGTTAGACTTATAATTTCAGCTAGTAATTATGTTCATCCTTGTGCAACAGTTTAAGCACATTTGAGATGTTGGATATTTGAAAAGGGAAACAAGAGATAGAAAAAAAACCTGCCAGTGTCCCCTGATCCTAAAGGTTTAATTGGCTTAAAATGCTTCAAGCCGATTTGCTCTCCACTATCTATGATCTGCAAAACCATGGTCACATAATCAATTGGCATATACTTGAGATATTGCAAAAGTAATTGGGAAGAAAATCCAAAATATGACAGTCATAACGAACAAAAAAAGATCTTTGATGTCATGATTTTCAATAATCTTTGATACAATAAGTCGTTTAAAATAATGGCCATTTCCTAAAAAGGGACTGTTTACTTTCTAAAAACATTTTCAGTTTTATTTTCAAAATTGTGTTCGTCTTAATCTACTAGTAAGGAGATGGAAGACTTTCGTAGTGAGTAATTATGTTCATAGGTAATTAGTTGAAGTGAAAATGAAAACATGAAAGTAAACTGACCCAAAAGAAACATGACATAATTTCAAATACAAAAGTAGTACCTTTTGAATAGCTCCCCAAGCAGCTTCATCCCTCCTATGAGGTTTGGGGTGAACAACTTTTGAATGATTTATCCATAGATCTTCTGGTTTCTGATGGTAGCCAAAAGGTTAAGTAAGAAAAATCAATTTTCAAAAGCTTTTCAGAGAATAAAGATACTAAAGAAATATTACCAAATTAGCATCTGGGAGTTCTCTCAATGCATCATCAACATTTTCTGCAGTTTTTTTGACCTGAGGATGGATACAAAAACAACTTGTCACATGGAAAATATTAAGCATAATAAATTGGACAATAGTATATCTGAATCTTTCTTTTTGGTCCTACTAGGCTTAACAGTTTTAACTATTAATATGAATTGATTGATTTTATAGACTTTCAAATTTGAAGAATATGTTAAAGAATGTCAAAACCAAAAGAAAATCCTGAGATATCAATTATCATTATTTATTAAACTAACGAAGCACTTGAATAGAAACCAAACCACGTGTTCTCCCTCCTTTGCTGTATCTTCTGCAATGCGGTTGTGAAGAGGCTCTACATGTTGACTACCATCAAGTTGAACTCCAATAAAATACTGTACTTCTCCCTATTAAACATACAAGAACAAGAGAAACAAGTTGTTAATCTTTGTTTCTGTGGTAAACAGAACATAATTAACTACCAAAAACATAAGTCATTTGGCAAGTCATTACCTTCTGATCACGCATTGGCTGCAAATGAAACAGGTTCCAGAACTTTTTACCTGGATTGAGCACATATATATTCAAATTCAATAGTAAGTGGAATAAAATAAAAACAATATTGAGCCTCCCTATGATAAATAGGCTAAGAGAAAGATTCAGGATTTGGAAAAGGGAAAATATTTTGAACTGCTTTTGTATCTACTAACATTCATATAGGAGACACTTGAAATTGACTATCCTATAAAAAAATCATCATTAATTGGAACTAAACAATGCATACTAATGAATCCATGTAATACCTATGACCTACACAATTCCAATATAAAACAAATTAACTTATTCTGTAGAATGAACACTAAAAGAGCTTACCACTCTTTGTATAATTAATGAGTTGCACAGTAACTTCAGTTTGATTGTCAATAGCTTCTCTAATTTTTTTCACTGTTGTAGGATCAGTTTCAGGTCCTTGCAGAAACCTGTATCACCAAATAGCATAATAAATAAATACCACAAAAAATTGTACTCGTGCAAAAACCTTCTAGATCATTTCCATGTATATCAATCTTTGAGAAAGAAATTTAAATTTGTATAAATGACTCCCATGTCACATTAGTATACTTCCTAGTTCCCATGCAATCTAACAATTTCAGAGTTAAGTTTCCAAAGCCTTTTGATGATTTCAATTTTCATTGCAATGATATATTTATAAGCTAAAATCATATATATGTATGTACCTGCAGTTTCTTCCCAAGATTTCTTCACGACTATACTCTGTGAGCTCTAAGAAGCTATCAGAAGCAAAGATCTGAAAAACCAAATAAAAACTTTACCCTCGTACTCATATAAGATATCGTCAGCACCAGCATTATAGAAATAATCATTCCGATAAACAATTTTGATGCAAAAGCAACACAAATGATGATATACATTATATATAGAAAAAAGAATATAAATGTCTTACAATGGGGTTATCAGGAAGCCTTGGATCAGTAATGACAAAGTTTTTCTCAATACGTTCGAGTGTGGTAGCAAGATCAAGACCCTTTCTCTTTTCCCTCTTTTGTGTAATTTTGTCATCAAAACTATCAGGCCTCTCATCATCCTCACTGCCATCAAAGCTATCCTCATCAACAACTTGTTCATCATTGTTTGACTGACTTTTCTTGATGAACCTGCAGAAGCATGTATAGATATATTACAAATTTGGAAAGAAAAAAAATACATGAAAGGAGAAATAAAAAGAAAAGTTGTAAACTAAAAAAGCATACCCCATGAAAGAACGGCGACGAGAGGTTTTGTTTTTGTTTTCGGGGATTGGACGCATTGAATTAAAAGCATCTCCTCGTGATACTGAACCTGAATGTGATTTGCGTCTAAATGAAGAGAAAGTAGCAATACTATCAGATTTTCTCCTCCTTGATGAATTGGGTGAAGCAGCATTATGATGAGAACGTTGTTGTGTTGTTTTGTTTTTGATGAAAGGGCGGTTTGCTGATTCACTGAGTGCCCTCGGTCGTCTGCTCACTGCTTCCACCAACTCACTAACTGAACTGTTTGCCTTCTCTTTCTCACGAGCTACAAAATAACAAACATTCAACTTCTGTTATACTACTACTCTATCAACTCCATTTCCTTCTTCAAAATTAAAGATACTTCACGGATAGTTATTCTAAAAGTATTTTAATTATTATTTTTATTTTTCAAAATATGTTGTAGATAAAATACGTCCTTTAATTTAATTTTTGATTATTTATCATTTTTTTTAATGTGATTCTTTATTTAATTTTAGGTAATAATTTTATTTTTTATGTTTTAAAATATTAATAAAGATATTATTTTTAAAGAAATATTAAAAGTTTATCATCATCTACAAATAAAATCCAGAAAATTTATTATCAATTTCAACAAAATCTAAATTTTCATCAAATTCATAACGTCAATCTTCAAATAAATTCATATTTTCATTTCCGTCAAAAACAACAACATTAAATCTATCAATAAAGAATGCACTTTAAGATTTGATTTCATAATTACCACCAGAATAGTTTCTTCTTTTTATCCTTCATCAACATTAAATGTTAATTATTTATTTGATAAATTTGATATTGTTGTTTTTGTTGGAGATGAAAATATAATTTTTTTTGAATATTTTAGTTACGAATATAATAAAAATATGGGGATTTTTTTTCCTATATATCTCCTCTTTTGAAAATAAAATCCAAAATATCTCACTTTAAAATAATATACGAAAATACTCCACTATTTTTGACATTCAGGTTATCGCAAAGATGATGTCAAATATGATTTTTTTTCTAAGTCGCCTCATATAAGGATGCAACCATCAAAGCATTCTTTTTTTTTTTTTTTAACAAATGAAAAATATATTAAATTAATACATAAAATATAATAAATAAATAAAATTAATTTATATTAATAAAATCCAACAAAATACATTATAAAAAAAATACATCAAATTTTAATTGAAGATCGTATATCAGGATATGAAAATCTACCATGAGGTCGACATAAGGCATGTCATTCATGATAATTGAGACTGAGTTAGGAAAGAAGAGATTAAAAGTTGGAATGAACGTGAAAATTATATATTGCAAGGCCAGTTCTTATAAAGTATTTTACATTATAACACAAAATATATTAATTGGTTTAAGCAACACATCAAATTATTTTTTCGATGAATAATATTTGTATGATCCATGATCCATGTTTGCATCTGCTAATATGTCCTCTTGTTCACTCAACCACTCAATCAATCCCACAAAATCAATCAATACACCAAACAGCATAACCGTCTTTATTATCGTTACTTAAAATTTGATTTTTTTTCTCGTTTAATATATTTTGTTAGATTTTATTAATATAAATTAGTTTTTAATTATTATTCTTATTATATTTTATGTATTAATTTAATATATTTTTCATTTCTTAAGAAAAAATGAATGTTTAGATGGTCGCATCTCCGCATGAAGGAGGAAAAAAATTCATCTTTCACATGGTTGTATCTCCGTCTTGCGATCTTCTAAATGTCTTAAAAAGTAGGACATTTTAGTATATTAGTTTCAAAGTAAGGTATTTTAAAAAATTTATTTTCAAAAAAATTTAAAATCTGGAATTTGTTGAAGATGATAATTAATTGTCTGGATTTTGTTAGAAGATAATGATGAAATTTCTGAGGTTTTTGTAAACAAAATAAAATATTATTTACATTTTAAGACAAAAAATCAAAGTTACTTAAAATTAAATAAATAATCAATTCGAAAAGAAAAAAAAAAGACTGAATTGTTATTTAAAATTAAATTAAATGACTGCAAGAGATATTAAAATTAAGTTAAAGGACCGCGAAAGATAATTTGTTGATTTTATAAAATACTTTTAGAGATAAACAACTATACCTATCGTTGGAAAGACAAAAGCAACATAAAAAGAAAAAGGGAAAATTATAGTTGCATTACTTGCATAAGGTATTTAACTTAATTTATTGCATTTTGAAATCTTTCTTACACAACTTGTCATATTTTGTAATAGTATAGCTTTTTGCCTAGACTAAAAAGATATTTTTTTACTCAGCAATATAATTTAGTTTTTGCATTTTGTAGCTATTAAAACAAATATTTTTATTATGTAGGAACAGAATTAAATTTTTTAGATTTTGTAGGGGCTAAAACT
>JBBPBP010009779.1:24975132-24987387 GCA_037974735.1 Cicer chorassanicum
TTTTTTAAGAAAATTATCTTTTAAAAATGATTTTTACAAAGAGTTTTTCAAAACAACTTTTCATTTTAATCATTTTTTAAAATTTCAATATCCAAAAAAAAAAATTGTAAAAAATAGATGAAATACTTAAAATCATATTTTAAAATAAATTATTTAAACTAATTTTTTATTTAAAGTTTTACTTTTAAAATTCTTTTCTAAAAATATTATAACAAAAAAATAAATACTATAAAGATTATCTTTAAAAGAATTTCAAACAAACAGATCCTTTATAACTCTATTCTTGATTGTATTTCTTTTGGTTTGCTAACTTACTGTGCTAAAACTTCCAATTCGAGAGATTTTTAGTTTTTTTTCTCTATTTTCTATTTGGGGTCCCCTCTTATGCATTAAAAAGAAATCTTTTGATTACAAGAAGTTTTGGGCCAACCCTGAATAATAGGTATCAAATTTCAACCTAATAGTTAATGAACTCAAATTATATCAATTTGTGTCGCATCATGTTAGTGGGCACAAGTCAATTTACGTTATTGGATTCCTCACATTGTCCATTATTATCAATAACATTCCATAATTTTGAGACAAGCATTGAATTTATCAAAACTCGGGGCAACAAAACTGTTCAGCAATTTGATGAAATATTAGCAAATAAAAAATTAATGAAACTTTCAACAATTAACAAAAAACAATTCAACATTCTTTTTGAAGCTTCTAAAAAACAATTCATTTCTTTTGAACAAATCAAATACCCCCTTAGATGGTTTTCATATCTAATCCAAAGTTTTACTTGGACGAATCAATTATCAAACAATATTTATAAGACAAATATTATTAACACTTTATGTATATACAATTTTTTTAGTTTTATATAATTTTTTTTCTCTCTTTAATTTTAGTCAGATTTGATAAGGACAGACAACCGAAGGAGTTGCCTTGGACTTTCAATTTTTCCCTAATACTTGGACTTTGTGCTACATTTCTATTTTAAGCGTTTTGGATACTATTAATATGGCAATTTTCTTTTTTTATTTAATCTTTTTAATATGCAAAGATCTCATATCATTGATCATCATGTGAATTCTAATTTTTTAAATAGTATAAATATTATCTTGTTTGTAAGTAAAATAATATTATTTTGTGTTTCAAATTTTATAGATATTGGTTTGATCAAGTTGTTTTTTATTGCTA
This sequence comes from Cicer chorassanicum, assembly GCA_037974735.1. Taxonomy (NCBI): domain Eukaryota; kingdom Viridiplantae; phylum Streptophyta; class Magnoliopsida; order Fabales; family Fabaceae; genus Cicer; species Cicer chorassanicum. The sequence continues at coordinate 24,976,321 of JBBPBP010009779.1, forward strand.
ACCTTTTTTCATTTAGTCTTAATTTTTTGTCCTTTTTATAATATTTTTATTGAGTTTAATATGTTCAGTGCTTTTGTCTTAGATCAATAATATCTCAATTAATGTTAAACGAATTTACTTTATTGTGAATTGTAAAGAAATGTTAAAAAAAATCAATTACAATAGTTTAATAAATAATTTTGCATTCAAGAAATTCATAAAAAATAAAATTTAAATAAATTTGTAGTAGCATTACTAAACTATTATTATTAATTTTGAAGGGCCTCGATTCAAAATTTTCCTTTAAGATAGAGGAACCTTGTAACTTTTAAAATTTTAATATTATGTAGTCTCAAAACAAAGTGTCGTCCACCTTTTTTGTGTTTTAGAAGAAAATTGAGACTTTAAATCTCACAAACATAAATTTAAAAAGAACCATTTCAAGTTAATGGTTAAAGGATTAATTCTTGTGTGAGTTTAATTTTAACTTTAAATATCACATTATCATTAGTAAATTGTGCGATATTACTAAATATAAAGATAAGAACCATTTGAGTCGTGTTCTAGAAGCGATTGAGTCATATGTGAGTCACGTCTTGTACCAATACCTCATTCTTTTGCTGAAGTCTTATAAAAATCTTGTGACATGTTTTTCACAAAGTTGACAAAGCCATATATTAATGGAGATGCATTGGCTATTCAAACTCCTGAGGCTGAGTGTCAAAGGGAAGGGAGTTACTTATATTTTACTTTCAATTAAAATGGATTTTGTGAGGTTTTTCTTCCACCCCATCTTTTCTCAAAAGTCTCCAATATATATTTGAGCACATAGAGGGTGGGAGAATAAAACACCAATGAGTTTTAATAGTAGACACTTAAGTGTTTAAGGTCCAATATATTAAGTAAAAAAAAAGGCTCAATATACTAAATCAAATAAAGTTCATGTCTTTGACAACAATTCATAAAAAAAAACCCTAATAAACTAATAAGGTTATTCACAAGGTCACAGTCTTCAAAGGCACGACTTTAGATCCTTTAACTTTGGTTGGGGACACAATGAGTTTTGTTCACGAGTATAATGAAGCAAACCCAAAAATTCCAAGCAATGTAGGAAGGCTGCAACCTACTGCTAACTTGAGGCTGAATGCACTTACATAAGTAATCTTTGTTATATTGGGTGTTTTGTGGGGGGTGATAAGTGCTCAATTACTATATATTTGATATATTGTTAAAGCACTTATTAATTTAATTTGATAAAAAACATGTTATTTTACCTGAATTCTTGTAAATATTTAGTTATTAAGGTTTGAGATATAAGAAATGGTGATATGTTGCATCTTTCCTTGTTTTTCTAGGTAAATGAGAGTAGTAATTTAACAAAAGAGCAACCAAGATTATTAGAGTTAAGATTTGAAAGGCAAATGGAATTCGTTGAGCGAGACATCTTTTGTGCTAAGCGAACTTAAGGTAGTGAATATGCTAGCTTTTGCAAAGTTAATCTCGCTGAGTAAAAGTAAAGGTGGTTTAATAGTTGGAATTTGCTTCACCATGAAGCACGCTCACTCGCTAAGCGAATTAGATGTTCGTTGAGCGAAATTTTATTTATCATAAAACTATTTAAAACTGAAGCATTTGTCAAATGAAAAAAGAGAAGGAAGAGGAGGAGGAACCAGAGGAATTCACTTGATAGACCAATAGAAAAAGCCTCGAAATCATCATTGAAACCCAAATTTCTTTCTTTTCATCTTGATCTTGTAAAGCTCTCATGAAAATGAGTATCTAAATCTCTCTTTGTTGCGGTTAGATGTAATCAATCATAATCTTTTGTATCTCTTTGAATTTGTAGTTATATATATTCTAGTTACTCATGAATATCAATATTTATCTTTGTTCTTAATGCTTGTTATAATTTGATCAATCATAATTTGATATTTGATTTGAAGTTTTATCGGAAAATTCTCTTTAGATATTGATTTAGAATAAACGTCAATTGAATTCAAACTCTAAGAATGAATTTAGGTATAATAGTATTAAACTGTCAGTTGTTAATGCGACCGTCTTGGTTAATAGGCTGAGGAATCGTCTTTTAAGCAAGACAGTTGATCTCTCATCGTTATTAAAGAATTACTAACGTGTGAATAGCGGCAGTGATGATGTTTATGTTAACATGAATATGTGCAACTGATCAACATGGTACATGAGAAAACGATTGATGAAATTTACCCAACAATTTAATATTTAAATTTATATTGCGTTTGTTGTTTTTATTTTATCTAATTAAATTAATGAATGAAACCCTCACACCACTTCACTTATAACCATAAACTTTGTTGTACAGTTAGATATCCCACAAGTCTTTATGGATACGATGATTCATATACTTACTTTTGATACAATCATTAGGGTCATACGGGTTATGGATTAGTCATGTATAACCATGCATGAAGGTGTAACAGTTTTTAGTGTATGCAAATGAGAACACGTTGAACCCCTCATAGTTGAGGCTCTTAGTGTGAGATCCAATTAGCTATTGAACATGGCATCTTCTCATTGTCCCTTTTTTCTAACACGACTCACGACTTGTTAAGAAAGCCATTGTGGCCGCTATTGATCTAATCGCACAATATTGTAGGGAAATATTTGTGTTCTCAAATGTATTTGTTAATTTTGTAAGGAGGGAATATAACTTCGAAGCTCACAACTTAGCCTCTATTGACATGCCCCGTGTCTTTAATAATAATATTAATATAATAATAATAATAATAATAATAATAATAATAATAATAATAATAATAATAATAATAATAATAAATAAATAAATAAATAAATAAATTAAACAAACCCCAACTCCCTACTTTCTTTCTTTTTCCATCATACTTTCCTCATTCTTCTCTTTCTCTCTCGGCCACCCTCACCCTCACCCCCATTTTTTTCATTTTTGGGTTTTTGCTTTCTTTTCCTTTCCTTATTCCTCTTCTTCTCCTTCTTCTTCTTCTTCTCACTTAAAAATCAAGTTAGTCTCCTTAAATCTTAAACCCATAGGAAGGATATACAAGTTCTTGGGTAAGATTTTTGGGTTTGGGTTTGAGCTCTAAGGAAGGAAAATGATATCAATTCATTGAGAGTTGTTATTGAGACTCTTTGAGGTAAATCACAACTCTTATGTTAATAATAAATCTCTAGGAAATGTAGTTTTGTTTCAAAATCTTATTTTGTGCTTAGAGTAGATTTAATGAATTTTTATGGGTTCCTAGAGTTAGCTAAACTTTAGAATAATTTTTTTCTAAAGTCTTAAGAATATTTTTGATACTCAGATTTGTCAGCTGAGGTCCTGCCGGCTACTCTGAAAGTTGTTGGAGAACAAACGTAGCCGATTCTCCGTAGTTGTGAGTTGACGACGGTTATCGTCATTTATTTTTACGCTATAATTATTATTTTACTCGTTTTCGATGTTAAAATATTTATTTAAAAATTTGGAAAACACAACCTTTGAAATTTTATCTCGACTTCGTCATTTATTTATTTTAATGCTCTTTATTATATAATATGTTATTAATTCGATATACGTATGCGTTAAAAGTATTTAAATTGTGAATTGTTATGCGATTGAATATATTTTTCATGAATTACGATGAATTGAAAGATGATTTTAAATACGTGTTTTGGGAAATCGTTGCTATGATTATTAAAGGCGTTAGGTGCACCTAGTTACCTCGTTTTGATTAGGGAGAGTTACCCGTTAGATGGAGCCGCCCCTATGTGAAATGTCATCCGTAGGAGGAGAGGGCTATCAACGAGATGTAAGCTCCCTAATTGATGCGTGATGATGCGTTTCGGGATTGAGAGGAGAGAACTATCCGTTAGATGGAGCCACCCCTAAGGGAAAGGTCACCCTTAGGAGGAAAGGGCTATCAATGAGATGAAGCCGCCTCTTGGTTCTCAATAATTATTATTTTTACTTGTTTGATTTTCTATGATGATTTTAATGTTATTCATTTTGATTTCGCTTCACTATTAATTGGATTTTTAATATTTTTATTCGAACGGTTAAATTATAAATTTAGACGATTTTATTACGTGAATAACATAACCGTCTCAAGGTTATAAAACAGTTATTCGTGTCTTTTTGTGTTTCCCTTCTAGTTGATGGTGATTGTTGTCTCCTCACTAAGTCTTTGTGACTTACTCCTTCATGTTGTTTATTTTTTTCAGATTACAGGCAGCTGAGTAGCAAGCTGATAGTAGGCTCAAGTCTCGGTCGTATTTTGTTGGTAGACCTATTTGATCGAGGACCATTTTTTTGTAAAGTCGGTCGAGTCATATGTATTTTGCAGCTATTGGAGTTTAGATAGTCTTTTGGGTAATGTTCTGAATGTTTAGATTATGTTGTTTGAATTTGGCTGAATTTGATGTTTAAACAGGGACTTTGTAAATTTGGAAATGTTGAAATTACAGAGGATACTATGTCGAAATTTCGTGAAACATTATATATATATTTTTTGAAATGATTATTCAGAACTATTTATTTGGTAAATTGTTAAGTTAGTTGATAGGCTTGCCAGGCTAGGGGTATAGCTTGTGCGCCGGTCACGGCGTTTAGTTTTTGCGTCGTGACAAAGTTGGTATCAGAGCTCGGTTGTAGGTCCAAATAGCTGCAAACATAGGGTGATAATAGATTCTTGTCAGTAAATTGTGTACCCAGGCACAACTTACTTACAAGGGCTATTAGCACTCTACGAGAGTCTCATCTGTTGTTTAAATCTGTGTTTAAATTCATCATCAATATCTTTCCACATTTTCTTGTCGTCTTGCTCAATGTTTGATCCATGTTCTTTGATTAGGTGAGAATGCCACCCAAGACTAGGAATCCTACTATAAGGGAAATTGCTGATGAGTCAATTGCTCAATCCCAAGGCGCTCGTCAACGTGGTCGTGCTCGAAATAGGCGTAGAGCTAATGTTGGCGGACGTGGCTTGGATGCCAATGTTGAGGTACCTAGGAGGAGGCGTGGAAATCAAGCCATGGAAGAGTTTGCTGCTGGTTTGTAGGGATTACAACAGGTTGTGCAACAACTTGTTGGAGCTGTCGTCGGACAACAACAGGAGGGTGATCAAAGACATGAAAATCCCAATGTTCAACAAGAGGTTAGACAAGTTGAGCATCAGACGCCTACAACAACAAGGGGTATTGAAGTTACTTTACCAAACTTCATGAAGCTTAAACCCCCTACTTTTTCTGGGTCTAGTGTGACTAAGGACCCACAACAATTCATTGATAGTCTAGAGCGGCATTGGGTTGTTCTGAGGTAAGAGCAGTGGAATTGACATCCTTTCAGCTAACAGGTGTGGCCCGAGATTGGTTTGATATAGTGTCACGTGGTAGACAAGTGGGGTCACCTCCGTTAGCATGGAGAGAGTTCTCTCAGCTGTTCATGGCTCGTTTTCTTCCGGAGAGTGTTAGAGATGGATTAGCTCATGAGTTTGAGCGATTGGATCAAACAGAGGGTATGACAATTTCAGAGTACAGTGCTCGGTTTACACAACTCTCTAGATACGCTCCTTACCCTATCACTGAGCAAATGTGTGTCAAGAGGTTCATCATAGGATTGAGGGATTACTTATTTAGATATGTGGTTGGGTCGAATTATTCTACTTTTGCTGAGGTTTTGAGTTTAGCACTTCAGATTGAGCAACGACAGAAGGAAAAAGGAGGTAATAGACAAGATTCACGGAAGAAACAAAGGGTTAAAGGATCCTACAGTAACTATTCGAATCGCGGAGGTGGATCTATGTTTGGTTATCAGGGGCAACAAAGACTCATGTCTCAAATAGGTGGTCATAGCGGACAATCTTCTGGGACAGTGCAGAGCCGTAGATCAAATTCTGGGGCAGCATCACAATCCACTTTCCCTCAGAGACATTCTGGTGTTTCAGCTACACGGTGTTCTGTTTGTGGTAGGTTTCACTTTGGAAATTGTTCTAGAGATGGTAAGGTGTGCTATCAATGTGGCCAAGTAGGTCACATCAGAAGGGATTGTCTTGTAGACACGACACGTCCATCCTCTAGTAATGCATCGACCCCAATAGCTTTGACATCTTCTCAGGCTCATTCTGCATCTGTGCGACAAAGTGGAAATTCTTATGTCAGAGGTTCAAGAACATCTCAGCAGGGAGGTAGAGGATTTGGTGGAAGAGGTCAGATACCAGCAGGAAGAGGTCAGGCTCGAGTGTTTGCTTTGACTCGTCAGGATGCTCAGACATCCAATGTAGTAGTTACAGGTATACTTTCTATTTGTTCGAGAGATGCTCATGTTTTGTTTGACCCTAGAGCTACTCATTCTTTTGTATCCTCGTGGTTTGCTACTCGACTTGGTAGATGTTCATCTTCTTTAGAAGAGGCTTTAGTTGTAGCTACACCTGTTGGAAGAAATTTGATTGCTAAGTCGGTGTATCGTTCTTGTGATATAATTATTGAGGGCAAGGTGTTGCCAGTAGATTTAGTAGTTATTGACTTGGTAGATTTTGATGTGAATTTGGGTATGGATTGGTTGGATTTGCACCATGCCACTTTGGATTGTCATAACAAAGTGGTGAAATTTGAGATACCGGGGCAATCAATATTCTCGTTTCAAGGAGAACGGTGTTGGGTACCACATAACCAAATCTCAGCCTTGACAGCTAGCAAGTTAATGAGACAAGCATTGAATAAACGTACTTAGCCTTGGTAAGGGATACGCAAGTGGCTGAGGAGGAGTTGGAAAAAATTCCAATAGGATGTGAGTTTCCAGATGTTTTTCCTGAAGAACTTCCTGGGTTGCCACCTGACAGGGAGATTGAGTTCTCTATAGACTTGATTCCAAATACTCATCCTATATCCATACCTCCTTATCGTATGGCCCCAGCAGAACTCAAGGAGTTAAAGGAGCAACTTCAAGATCTTATTGACAAGGGTTTTATTCGCCCAAGTTCTTCTCCTTGGGGAGCACCAGTCTTATTTGTAAAGAAGAAAGATGGATCCATGTGGTTATGTGTGGACTATAGGCAGTTGAATAAAGTAACCATAAAGAATAAATACCCTTTACCACGCATTGATGAATTGTTTGACCAACTTCAAGGAGCTCAATGTTTTTCTAAGATTGATTTACGATCGGGGTATCACCAGTTGAAGATTAAGAAGGATGATATAACGAAGACAGCTTTCCACACGCGTTATGGACATTATGAATTCCTGGTTATGTCATTTGGGCTTACTAATGCCCCGACATCTTTTATGGATTTGATGAATCACGTTTTTAAACCATTCTTGGATCTATTCATGATTGTGTTTATTGATGATATCCTTGTTTATTCCAAGAGTAAAGAAGAACACGAGCAACATTTAAGATTGGTTTTGCAAACTTTAAGAGATAAACAATTATATGCCAAATTCTCTAAATGACAGTTTTGGCTGGATAGTGTGGCATTTTTAGGTCATGTTGTGTCTAAGAATGGAATAAGTGTTGATCCAAGTAAGGTGGAAGCAATGCAGAATTGGCCCAGACCTACCACAGTAAATGAGATTCGGAGTTTTCTTGGTTTAGTCGGTTATTATCGACGTTTTGTGAAGGATTTCTCAAAGATTGCATCTTCATTGACTAGGTTGACCCTGAAGAAAGTTGAGTTCCGATGGACTGATGCATGTGAGGAAAGTTTTCAAAAATTAAAGGAGTACTTGACGTCAACACCTATTTTGGCATTACCCATAAGTGGTGAAAGCTATGCAGTTTATTGTGATGCTTCTAGAGTTGGTCTCGGTTGTGTACTTATGCAACAAGGTAAGGTTATTGCCTATGCATCTAGACAACTCAAGAGGCACGAGGTAAACTATCCTACACATGATTTGGAAATGGCTGCAGTAATTTTCGCTCTTAAGATTTGGAGGCACTATCTATATGGAGAAACTTGTGAGATTTATACTGATCACAAAAGTCTTAAGTATATTTTTCAACAGCGAGATTTAAATTTAAGACAAAGAAGATGGATGGAACTCTTGAAAGATTACGATTGCACAATCTTATACCACCCAGGGAAGGCAAATGTTGTTGCAGATGCTTTGAGTAGGAAATCCATGGGCAGTCTCGCTCATATAGCAGAAGTAAAGAGGCCAATAGTTAGAGAATTTCAAGAAATTGTTGAAAGTGGAATTCAATTTGAACTTGGTCATTCGAGGTTATTTTTAGCCCATGTACAAATTCGTCCAACCATAGTTGATGATATCAAAGAAGCTCAAAGTCAAGACCCATACTTGGTGAATATGGTAAATAATGTTTAGAATGGTAAAATTTCAGACTTTTCAGTTGATTATGATGGTGTGCTGAGGTTGAAGTCTCAATTGTGTGTTCCAAATGTTGGTAACTTGAGAAGGAAGATTTTAGAGGAGGCTCATCATTCTTCTTATACTATTCACCCAGGTTTTAATAAGATGTATCAAGACTTGAGAGAGTTGTATTGGTGGGAAGGGATGAAGAGAGACGTAGCAGATTTTGTCTCTAAGTGCTTAATGTGTCAACAAGTAGAGGCTGAGCACCAAAAGCCTGCGGAGTTACTGCAACCTGTCGAAATACCTGAATGAAAGTGGGAAGGCATCGCTATGGATTTCGTCACATGATTACCACGAACCCAAAAGGGTTATGACTCGGTGTGGGTGATTATAGATCGGTTGACCAAATCTGCACATTTCTTGCTTGTGAAGACTACTTATACTGCATCTCAATATGCTAAACTTTATTTAGATGAAATTGTCTCTTTGCATGGTGTACCGGTGTCTATTATTTCTGACCGTGGGGCTCAATTTACTGCTCAATTTTGGAAGTCGTTTCAAACTTCATTACGAACTCGTTTGAAGCTTAGCACGACTTTTCATCCGCAGACAGATGGCCAGTATGAAAGAACTATACAGATATTGGAAGATATGCTTCGTGCTTGTGTTCTCGATCTTGGAGGTAGTTGGGATCAACATTTGCCCTGGATGGAATTTGCATACAATAATAGTTATCAATCTAGTATTCAGATGGCTCCGTTTGAGGCTTTGTATGGAAGACGGTGTAGGTCTCCGATAGGATGGTTTGAAGTTGGAGAAGCCAAACTAGCTGGTCCAGAGTTGATTCAAGATGCCATTGAAAAAGTTAAATTGATTCGAGATCGCTTAGTGACAGCTCAAAGTAGACAAAAATCTTATTATGATAAAAGGCGTCGTCCCTTAGTATTTTCAGTGGGAGAACATGTATTCCTACGAGTTTCACCAATGAAAGGAGTTTTGCGGTTTGGAAAAAGGGGGAAACTAACTCCAAGGTTCATTGGACCATTTGAAATTTTAGAAAGGGTCGGACCTGTAGCGTATCGCTTGGCACTTCCACCGGATCTCTCGGGAGTTCATCCAATCTTTCATATTTCGATGCGTCGGAAGTATCTTCATGACCCTTCTTATGTGATTAATCATGAAGGTGTGCAGTTAGATGAGATTCTATCATACGTTGAACATCCGGTAGCTATATTAGATCGCCAAGTGAGACGTTTACGCTCAAAGGATATCGTTTCAGTAAAAGTTCTTTGGTGTGGTCCATCCGGTGAAGAAACAACTTGGGAACCCGAAGAAGTTGTCGCGTCCAGTTTTTTCGCGAAAAAAGAGTCGCCACCAATTTTATTTTATTCAAAGGAAAAAATTGGATAAAACCTAAAATAATGATTTTTGAACCAAAAATTCGGATTCGGGAGTCGATTACGAGTAGGGATGGTATTAGCACCCTACAACGTCCGTTAAACGGTTATCCTATAATTAATTGTATACAAACTATTTATTTATTTATTCATTTATTTTTACCCCAAAAAAGAATAATAAAAAAAATAAATAAATTATTTACATTAATAAAAGAAGGAAATTTTTTTTTTTATTAATTTGGTTTGACGAGGAAAAAACCTTGCTCCTACGTATCCCCAAAACCAAATTCTCTGCTCCTCTCTCGCCGGTTATTCTCTCTTCTTTCTTTTTTGTGCTCTCAAAATGTCCTCTCCTTCCACTCTTACTATCGATTATTTATAGGCCTTTCGGGTGTAGGTTACAAAAGACAAGGGAATAATTGGCAATTGATCACCATTTTATTACTATTAATCTCTTTCTTTGTGGTTTCTTTTCTTTCAATTGATTATCATTATACCAATTTTTATGACCATCAATCCATTCAATTGATCCTCATTATATCGATTTTTATGACCATCAATCCATTTCTTTTCAGTTTCTTTCATACAATTATGTATATTTATTATTTTTTTATATATTTTTATATATATATATTTTTATTTTTCTATTTTTTAGAAAAGAGACTAAACAAGAATTAGAGGCAAAAAACTGGGAACATATGTGATTGTTTAAAGTTTAAAGCCTTAATTATTTATTTTTATTTTTATATTTCTATACATTTATTATTATTATTTCCCTTAATAAAAAGTAAAAAATAAATAAATAAATAACAAGCGGACAAAATTAGGTGTCAACAGCTGCCCCGCTTTACTTAGAATTTACTTGAGAATCAAAGTAAAAGATAAGTAAAGATGACAACTCTAATTTTGTCCGAAAAAATTTTTTTTAGAAGGGTGCGAGTCGTTTTCCCGGCTTCAACATGCGGGTCGTTTTCTCGGCTTTAGGTGCGAGTCGTTTTCCCGGCTTCAAGATGCGGGTCGTTTTCTCGGCTTCGGGTGCGAGTCGTTTTCCCGGCTTCAACATGCGGGTCGTTTTCCCGGCTTCAACATGCGGGTCGTTTTCTCGGCTTCGAGTGCGAGTCGTTTTCCAGGTTTCAACATGCGGGTCGTTTTCTCGGCTTCGGGTGCGAGTCGTTTTCCCGGCTTCAACATGCGGGTCGTTTTCTCGGCTTTAAATTTATGTAATGTCATGAATCAGTGAATGAATAAATGAACGAATGTATTGATTTTTTATTAATATTTTTATTGGACACAATCATTAAAATCATGGATGAAAAAGGCACTTATACATTTTTCTTGAACTTGATATCTTTGGTCTCTCTTTTGTCCATTTCTGTTTTTTTGTTTTGTTTTG
>JBBPBP010009779.1:24994488-25005952 GCA_037974735.1 Cicer chorassanicum
TTTTTTTCTTGAAGGAAAATGTTATGAGAATGTAAAAAAAAAAATGAATGAATGATTGTGCATTTAAGTGAAACATTTGACTACCTCCTAATATGCAATTAATTTTTCTTAAAAAATGAGGAGAAAAAGAAAAACAACATGTTGTAAAATGAAATAAAAGATGAAACATGCATGATTATGCAATGCATTATGATGAATATGGGATATAGATAGGGTAGGTTTTTTTCATGTATACATGTGTCCTACATGGTTCTTTTTTATTTGATGTTTTTTTTTTTGTAATGTGAACATTTACTATGGGTGGCTATATAGTTCTAAATTGGCTCCTAGAGCACACAACTCAATTTTAAAATATTAAACCAATTAATAGGTAAACTATTAAAATGGAAATATTCTAGAAAAGGTCAACTCTAGGTGACACTTTCATGACAACCAAACAAGATGTACATCCTGAAGATTATCATTACACAGTCTCTAACTTATCTTAGGTTGCACTCAGCCCGGGTATAGAGCCCACTCATAAGTGTGTGTTGTGTTAGGGTAGTGTATAGTAAAATAAATTAAAAATAAAAAAAATAGCCACAATGAAAATAAATTAACAAGACATATATAATTATATTAACAATATATCAAAACAAATAAAACAATTGGGGTAATATAAATAAAATAATAAATAATCATATACAATTAATTAAATCGGGCTTGACTCTCGAAAGTCCCCAGTGAAGTCGCCAGCTATCGCGTCCAGTTTTTTCGCGAAAAAAGAGTCGCCACCAATTTTATTTTATTCAAAGGAAAAAATTGGATAAAACCTAAAATAATGATTTTTGAACCAAAAATTCGGATTCGGGAGTCAATTACGAGTAGGGAAGGTATTAGCACCCTACAACGTCCGTTAAACGGTTACCCTATAATTAATTGTATACAAACTATTTATTTATTTATTCATTTATTTTTACCCCAAAAAAGAATAATAAAAAAAATAAATAAATTATTTACATTAATAAAAGAAGAAATTTTTTTTTTTATTAATTTGGTTTGACAAGGAAAAAACCTTGCTCCTACGTATCCCCAGGTGCAATAGGGAAATCAAAACACACGTAGTTCTTGGGTAGAAAATATTTATATGTTGACTGATTTTATTATTAATTTTTACTTTATATATATACATATCAAAATAAATTAACAGCATAATAGTGATAATAATAATAATAACAAAAAAAAAAGGTGAGATGTTTGTTCGCGGATTGAATCTTTTTATTTTTATTTTAAAGAAAAATTAATTTTTGTTAAATAAACAACGTAACGAAAATATAATAATAACAAAAAAAAAAAGAGGTGAGATGTGGCGCGGCGAGCGAGGATGAATTTCATCCGGCGGCAGCGACTATTAATTCTAATCCTAATGGAAAAAACTATTTATTTGTTGTTACGATCTTTTTGTTATTTTGATAGATACGTGATATGAGCTATATATTCAACATTACGATGCGGTAAAATTCGTTTTATAGGCCTTTCAGGTGTAGGTTACAAAAGACAAGGGAATAATTGGCAATTGATCACCATTTTATTACTATTAATCTCTTTCTTTGTGGTTTCTTTTCTTTCAATTGATTATCATTATACCAATTTTTATGACCATCAATCCATTCAATTGATCCTCATTATACTGATTTTTATGACCATCAATCCATTTCTTTTCAGTTTCTTTCATACTATTATGTATATTTATTATTTTTTTATATATTTTTATATATATTTTTTTTTATTTTTCTATTTTTTAGAAAAGAGTCTAAACAAGAATTAGAGGCAAAAAACTGGGAACATATGTGATTGTTTAAAGTTTAAAGCCTTAATTATTTATTTTTATTTTTATATTTCTATACATTTATTATTATTATTTCCCTTAATAAAAAGTAAAAAATAAATAAATAGATAAATAAATAAATAACAAGCGGACAAAATTAGGTGTCAACAGAAGTCATACGTGCGAAGTACCCACACTTATATTGAAACTCAAGGTCAGTAGTATTTAATAAATAAAAAGTCAAATAAATTCGAGGACTAATTTTTATAAGGGGAGGAAATTGACATGCCCCGTGTCTTTAATAATAATAATAATAATAATAATAATAATAATAATAATAATAATAATAATAATAATAATAATAATAATAATAATAAACAAACAAATAAATAAATAAATAAATTAAACAAACCCCAACCCCCCACTTTCTTTCTTTTTCCATCATACTTTCCTCATTCTTCTCTTTCCCTCTCGATCACCATCACCCTCACCCCCATTTTTTTCATTTTTGTTTTTTTGCTTTCTTTCCTTTCCTTTTTCCTCTTCTTCTCCTTCTTCTTCTTCTTCTTCTCACTTAAAAATCAAGTTAGTCTCCTTAAATCTTAAACCCATAGGAAGGATATACAAGTTCTTGGGTAAGATTTTTGGGTTTGGGTTTGAGCTCTAAGGAAGAAAAATGATACTGTTAAAATATTATATTAGAATGTAAATAATTAGATTAGATGGGCTGTAAATATTCTGGCCCGATTAGTATTTCCGTCTATTTGTATTCCTTTTTATCTATATAAAAAGAACTTCCGCTGTGTAGTTGAAACACACGAGTTTTCAATATGTCTCTCAATAGTTTTCATATTCAACATGGTATCTAGAGCCTGTTGAGAGATAACCCTGATCGTCAACTACCCGGTGGACCTACTGTCTCCGGTGAATTTTTTTTTCCGGCAAACCGTGTCCTCAACTCCGGTTTCCTCCTTTGATACACTGATTCCAAAATCTGTTATTCATCCGTCCACGCACCGCCGCCACTGCCGTCACTGTTGTTGCTGTCTCCGACGATTTTTTTCGACGAACGACCACGCCAGCAGTGTCGCACACCCCAGATCGGCCTACCCCTTCAGACGAGCCACCAGAAACACCTCCACGCGCCCTCACGCGCCTCCACGCGCCACCAGCCTTCACGCGCGTGAGATCCACGCGCCGCCAGCAGCAGCCGCGCGTGACGGCGCGTCCGGCAGCCGTTCACGGCGCCGCTTCTTCCGTGGCACTCGCCTCGGCCTCCTGCTTCCATATCTGCCCTCAGTTTTGAGTTTCGAGTTACGAATATACGAGTTCCAGTTCAAACAACCCCTGTTTTTCCGGTTCCGACGCGTTTTCTGGCACTCTTTATTGACCATGACGTCTCAGTCTGAAACAAAGAGCATTTTCACCAACTACATCACTTCTCCTCTCTCTGTCGAAAAATTGAATGGGTCAAATTATGATAGTTGGGCCGCCGACATCAAACTATGGATGCTTGGTCAAGGTTACGAGGACCATCTCACTCAAAATCCTGAAAAGGTGGTTGCGACTGAAACATCCAAATGGAAACAGATAGATGCTCAGCTGTGTAGTGTCATTAAGTCTACACTTCATCCAGATGTCAAACCGATTTTCCGTCCACATCTCACGTGTGAATCAGTTTGGAGTCAAGCAAAGGCACTCTATACTAACGACACTCAACGTCTCTATGGAGTTTGTCACCGCTTGCTGAATATCATTACTCCGAAGACAATAGATGGCTCGATTTCTTCATATCTAGGCACCATTCATAGTGCACTTCATGATTTTAATGAGCTTCTCCCTCTTGCTGCAAGTAATCCCGTTGAACGGCAGAAAGAGTTGGAACAACGCAACACCTTCTTCATGCTCCTTGCACTCTATGGCCTACCCCAGGAGTACTCTGCAACTCGTGATCAAATTCTGGGGTCTGTTACTGTTCCGGATATGTCTACTACCTCAGCGATCCTCCTTCGAGTACCAGCAAAGCATCCAGTTGAGCATTTTATGACTTAAACTCCAGGTTACACTGTTGCCCTTGCATCTCAGGGACATAATCAAAATCGCTCTCGTGGAGGACCATCCAACTCTAAGCCTCGTCCCAAATGTGAGCATTGTCATCGGCTTGGACACACTATTGATCGTTGTTGGAAGTTGCATGGTAAGCCTCCGTCTTCGATAAATGCAACTCAGCTTGATCCTTCTGCCACTGTTTAGACTACACCATCTCCATAAGGCTCCCCGGCAAATTATGAAGATTTCCTTCAATGGGTTCAGAGTCATCCGAACTCTAGTTCTCCTACTTCGGTTGCACATACTGGTAACTCATCTGTTTACCTCTCTCACTCATGTTCTCTTGGACCTTGGGTTCTTGATTCTGGTGCGTCTGATCATGTCACTAGTAATAAAGGTCTCTTTTCTTCACTCTCTACATCTAGTTTTTTACCTACTATAACTTCTGCCAATGGTACTCTAACCCGGTCTCAAGGAGTTGGCACTGTCCAAATTCTCTCTTCCATTTCAGTTGCATCTGTTCTCTATGTACCTGGATGCCCTTTTAATTTACTTTCAGTTAGTCGATTGACTCGGTCCCATGACTGTATTATTACTTTCACTAATGATAATGTTACCTTGCAGGACCGGAGTTCGGGATGGACGATTGGCGTCGGATGTGAGTCTCAAGGCCTATATTACCTTTCTACATCTTCCAAGACGTGCTCTGCAACAGAGTCCCCTCATACTATCCATGCTCAGCTAGGACACCCAAGTCTTACCAAACTGCAAAAATTGGTGCCTAGTTTGTCTAAGTTGTCTACTTTACATTGTGAGTCGTGTCAGTTAGGGAAACACACCCGTAGTAATTTTCTTGATCGAGTCAATAAAAGAGTATCATCTCCCTTTGCTTTAGTTCACTCTGATGTTTGGGGTCCCTCTCGTACTGTGTCTACTTTAGAGTCTAAGTATTTTGTTACTTTTATTGATGATTACTCTCGTTGTACGTGGTTATTTTTAATGAAAAATAGAGCTGAACTGTTTTCCATTTTTGAGCAATTTTATCAAGAAATTAAAACTCAATTTGGGGTTTCTATTCGTACCTTAAGAAGTGATAATGCTTGAGAATATTTGTCCCATCAGTTTTAAAGTTTTATGGCTTCCAATGGTATTCTACACCAAACATCATGTCCTCATACACCCCAGCAAAATGGGGTAGCCGAACGCAAAAATCGGCATCTCATTGAAACCACACGAACCTTACTTATCCATGGCAATGTTCCTTTCTGTTTTTGGGGGGATGCAGTCATAACGGCATGCTACCTTATCAATCGTATGTCGTCTTCTGTCCTTGATGGCAATATCCCTCATTCGGTCCTCTTTCCCCATTCCCCTCTTCACCCACTACCACCTCGTGTCTTTGAGTCCACAATTTATCTCCTGGTTTGGACAAATTGTCACCTCAATCACTCAAGTGTGTCTTTATCGGTTATCATCGTTCCCAAAAGGGCTATCGTTGTTATTCTCCTACACTACACCGCTACGTTACATCAGCCGATGTTACCTTTTTCGAGTCTGTACCATATTTTAAATCTACCCATATAGCTATTGAGCCCCATCAGGACATTAATCCCGAACCTCCTCAGATAGTTATCCCTATTCCACCCACTCTTACTTCTATCGAACCTGTCGAGTCTGCCCCCCAACCTCCACGACCACTACAAACATATCAGCGTCATCACCTACCCTCTGTTGTGCCTGTTCCTGTTCCCATTCCAGACTCTCCTCCGACGCCACCTCCGGATCTGGCCCTGCCACCTGAGCATGACCTTCCCATTGCTCTTCGTAAGGATATTCGCACAACCCGTAATCCATCTCCTCATTATATTGATTTGTGTTATGATCGTCTTTCTCCTTTGCATTACACTTGCTTGTCCTCTTTGTCTTCTGTTTCTATTCCTAAAACTACAGGTGAAGCATTATCCCACCCTGAGTGGAGGCAAACAATGCTTGATGAGATGTGTGCTCTACAAAGCAGTGGTACTTGGGAACTGGTTCCTTTACCTCATGGGAAGTCTTTAGTCGGGTGTCGTTGGCTCTATACAGTGAAGGTTGGCCCTGATGGTAAGATTGATCGATTTAAGGCTCGATTGGTAGCCAAGGGATATACTCAGATTTTTGGGTTGTATTACAGCGATACATTCTCACTTGTTGCCAAAATGGCATCTGTCAGACTGTTTTTCTCCATTGCAGCAATTCGACATTGGCCTCTCCATCAACTTGACATTAAAAATGTTTTTTTGCACGGTGATCTTGAAGAAGAAGTTTATATGGAGCAACCACCAGGGTTTGTTGCTCAGGGGGAGTTTTCCACCATGGTTTGTCGGCTGCACAGGTCTCTTTATGGTCTTAAACAGTCTCCTAGAGCTTGGTTTGGCAGATTCAGCTCGGTAGTACAAGAGTTTGGTATGATTCGTAGTGAAGCCGATCACTCTGTATTTTATCGTCACTCAGCCCAAGGGTGCATCTATCTTATTGTTTATGTGGATGACATTGTTATAACTGGTAGTGATCAGCAAGGAATACTCCAGTTGAAACATCTCTCAAATCAATTTCAGACTAAAGACCTTGGTAAACTCCGTTATTTTTTAGGTATTGAGGTAGCCCAATCCAAGGATGGCCTTGTAATTTCACAAAGAAAATATGCTATGGATATTCTTGAAGAAACAGGTCTGTTAAATGCCAAGCCAGTTGATACTCCTATGGATCCAAATGTCAAACTCCTACCTAATCATGGGGAGCCTCTATCAGATTCAGGAAGATATAGGAGATTGGTTGGGAAATTAAACTATCTCACAGTTACTCGTCCGGACATTTCCTTCGTTGTCAGTGTGGTAAGCCAGTTCTTAAATTCTCCTTGCCAAGAACATATGGATGCTGTAATTCGAATTCTGAAATACATCAAAAGTGCACCTGGAAAAGGCCTCATTTATGAAGATAGAGGACATACTCAGATAGTTGGCTACTCAGATGCCGATTTGGTAGGCTCACCCACAAATAGAAGATCCACTTCCGGGTATTGTGTACTTTTGTTGGAGGAAATTTAATATCTTGGAAGAGTAAGAAACAAAATGTTGTTGCAAGATCCAGCGCTGAGGCAGAATACAGGGCCATGGCACTAGTAACATGTGAACTCATCTGGTTGAAACAGTTACTGAAAGAACTTCAATTTGAAGAGGCCAGCACAATGACACTAATATGTGATAATCAAGATGCACTGCACATTGCCTCAAATCCTGTATTTCATGAGAGGACCAAGCATATTGAGATCGACTGTCATTTTATTAGAGAAAAGATTGAATCGGGTGACATCACCACCAGCTTTGTCAATTCCAATGATTAGTTGGCAGATGTTTTTACAAAGTCATTACGAGGTCCTAGAATTAGTTATATTTGTAACAAGCTGGGTGCATTTGATTTATATGCTCCAGCTTGAGGGGGAGTGTTAAAATATTATATTAGAATGTAAATAATTAGATTAGATGGGCTGTAAGTATTCTGGCCCGATTAGTATTTCCGTCTATTTGTATTCCTTTTTATCTATATAAAAAGAACTTCCGTTGTGTAATTGAAACACACGGGTTTTCAATATGTCTCTCAATAGTTTTCATATTCAACAGATACCAATTCATTGAGAGTTGTTATTGAGACTCTTTGAGGTAAATCACAACTCTTATGTTAATAATAAATCTCTAGGAAATGTAGTTTTGTTTCAAAATCTTATTTTGTGCTTAGAGTAGATTTAATGAATTTTTATGGGTTCCTAGAGTT
This sequence comes from Cicer chorassanicum, assembly GCA_037974735.1. Taxonomy (NCBI): domain Eukaryota; kingdom Viridiplantae; phylum Streptophyta; class Magnoliopsida; order Fabales; family Fabaceae; genus Cicer; species Cicer chorassanicum. The sequence continues at coordinate 25,002,155 of JBBPBP010009779.1, forward strand.
AGCTAAACTTTAGAATAATTTTTTTCTAAAGTCTTAAGAATATTTTTGATACTCAGATTTGTCAGCTGAGGTCCTGCCGGCTACTCTGAAAGTTGTTGGAGAACAAACGTAGCCGATTCTCCGTAGTTGTGAGTTGACGACGGTTATCGTCATTTATTTTTACGCTATAATTATTATTTTACTCGTTTTCGATGTTAAAATATTTATTTAAAAATTTGAAAAACACAACCTTTGAAATTTTATCTCGACTTCGTCATTTATTTATTTTAATGCTCTTTATTATATAATATGTTATTAATTCGATATACGTATGCGTTAAAAGTATTTAAATTGTGAATTGTTATGCGATTGAATATATTTTCCATGAATTACAATGAATTGAAAGATGATTTTAAATACGTGTTTTGGGAAATCGTTGCTATGATTATTAAAGGCGTTAGGTGCACCTAGTTACCTCGTTTTGATTAGGGAGAGTTACCCGTTAGATGGAGCCGCCCCTATGTGAAATGTCATCCGTAGGAGGAGAGGGCTATCAACGAGATGTAAGCTCCCTAATTGATGTGTGATGATGCGTTTCGGGATTGAGAGGAGAGGGCTATCCGTTAGATGGAGCCACCCCTAAGGGAAATGCCACCCTTAGGAGGAAAGGGCTATCAATGAGATGAAGCCGCCTCTTGGTTCTCAATAATTATTATTTTTACTTGTTTGATTTTCTATGATGATTTTAATGTTATTCATTTTGATTTCGCTTCACTATTAATTGGATTTTTAATATTTTTATTCGAACGGTTAAATTATAAATTTAGACGATTTTATTACGTGAATAACATAATCGTCTCAAGGTTATAAAACAGTTATTCGTGCCTTTTTGTGTTTCCCTTCTAGTTGATGGTGATTGTTGTCTCCTCACTAAGTCTTTGTGACTTACTCCTTCATGTTGTTTATTTTTTTCAGATTCACAGGCAGCTGAGTAGCAAGCTGATAGTAGGCTCAAGTCTCGGTCGTATTTTGTTTTGGTAGGCCTCTTTGATCGAGGACCATTTTTTTGTAAAGTCGGTCGAGTCATATGTATTTTGCAGCTATTGGAGTTTAGATAGTCTTTTGGGTAATGTTATGAATGTTTAGATTATGTTGTTTGAATTTGGCTGAATTTGATGTTTAAACAGGGACTTTGTAAATTTGGAAATGTTGAAATTACAGAGGATACTCTGTCGAAATTTCGTGAAACATTATATATATATTTTTTGAAATGATTATTCAGAACTATTTATTTGGTAAATTGTTAAGTCAGTTGATAGGCTTGCCAGGCTAGGGGTATAGCTTGTGCGCCGGTCACGGCGTTTAGTTTTTGGGTCGTGACATCTATGGTTGGGCTCTGCCCCCTCTGTTTTTGATCTGTTTGTCGTTGCATCAGGTCCTAATATTGTAAACCTTGCGTCTTTGTGCCCTGCAGCTTTTTCTTAATGAAAACTATGTATGAATTTTTAGATATGTGTATTGTTGATCTTGCGAATGATGTGATGGCAGAGGATGAATAGTTTACCAAATTTTTCTTTTGACAAATTCATAACTTAAATATTACCAATGCATCTTAAAAAAGTTTTTGAAGCAATGATGGGGACGATGTTGATCCTTATTATAATTAAAGTTCATTGATATTGTCTTGAAATAAAAAAAATATATATGTAGAAAGTGTCAATTTTTATAATACTTGTTCTGCTGTTGGTTCTCAAAAAACTACTTAATATGACTTTATTCTTGTTTTGTCTTTTTTCCAATCTCTTTTTCTATTTTGATTTCTTTTCTTTTCTCCATTTTTAAGGTTAAATTTATGTTCCCTTAAGTTTTATTTATTTATTTTCTTTAATTTATTTTGAACTATTTTGAACTTTATAATGTTGCATAATATACAAATTTGATTATATTTACCTTCGTCATTTTTTACATATATTAAAAAAGATATATTTAGTGTATAATGTATCTATTTTGTTTATGAGCTTTCTTAAAATACTATTTTATGTATAAATAGGTCCAACATTGACTTCTCATCTTCCAAAATAAATTCCTTGTCTACTAAGAATTATATTTTAGGAAAAAAAAATAAAGATATCTAATAATTTAAAATCCGACTTATATTTAAGACAATAAATATCAAAAGAGATACATGATGTTTTGATTAATTACATCTAATTTCAACAAAGGGTGAATTAGCTATCCATTGTCATGAGAAGTAACAAAAAAATTATAATCAAATTGGAAGAAACAAGATGAAATTCCTCTTAACCCGCTTCTAATATGATATAATCTATCAAATTTTTCTTCTTTTTGCTTCTCAGATTGTATGCTTAAAAAACCATCATTTTCCGTTATAAATGATTTTGTTTATCCTAAATAAGGGTGACCTATAAATGAATTTTCGCTTAGCGTAAGCTGAATTCTTAGTCATGCAGAAAACTAGATTCGTTTAGTTCAAATATTTTTGCAACGCCTAAGAGAATTTGAATGATTATCTTTTCTTGAATCCTCCAACTAAAGATGGCAACAAAATATACACCCACGAGTACTTACTCAAACCCGTTCAGATTTGGGTGGAGGAAATCAACTTTGATTAGGTGTGGGTGTGGATTGTCTCCGAAATTAAAACTCAGAGTGGGGGACGGGTTTGAGGTGTTAATATTCATCACGTCCTCGTATCCGAACCCGTCTCGCTAGTAATTTTATTGTCATTTTTAAATTTTATATTCATGTACAAATTCAATATATTTAATATTTTTTAATTATTAAAAATTATAATATTCTCTCTATAGAAAATATGATTTTAATATTTTTTAATTTTATTATTGTATAATAATAATTATTTTATTATAATAATTATAATTAATATGACTTTTAAATTTATTGTTTTATATATAAAAATGGATATGCGAGCGGGGAAACCCAAATTCCATTGTAGGCGGAGATGGAGACCTAAATTTCACATAAAAAAAAAACGAAGACGGGAGCAAGTTTCTCCGACTAATTGGGTGCGGGAGTAGAGAGGCAAAACCCGCTCCAGCTCTGCTCCGTTGGCACGTCTGCTTCCAACTTTCTCCATCCATGCCCATATATCCAAAATAACAAAGATAATATGATAAAATCTCAAAAACTTTAGAGGCTGTTTATTTTTTGAAAATATTTTTGGTTTTCATTCTTTAAAATGTGTTTTCATTTTACTTTGATGAGAGACTTGAAGTAAAACCGTTTTCATAGAGATAAGATGAAATGCTAATTAATGAATATACATTTTTAAAAATAATTAAAACAATTTTTTTTGGCATTTTTATTGTTTCTAGAAATGAAGACAATTATTAACTTCAAAAGTCTTTCACTTCTTTATTAACGAATAAAATTAACATTTTGAAATTTCGTTTTTAATTTCTATAAAAAAGATAACATTTTTTAGTCCCTAAAAACTTATTTCACAAGCTGTTTTAGTCTTTGGTGGAATCAAACATCCTTCAACTTTTAAATTTTTTAATGATATTTTGCATGCATGTTTAAAACATTATTTAAAGCTTATCCACACAAATTTAATATTTTTTAACTTGAGATAAATTAAATATAATTTTTTTAAAATATCATATGTTTAAGATAAAAGCCCTTAAAATATGGGCATAGAAATTGAATTTTAAACTTATTTTTTGTGGAACAATTTTTTATGGTGTTGTAAACATATATAAAAAAGTTATTCAAAAATATATGTTGATGTTCCAACTAAGGCTAAAAATGTCTGCATAATAATTTTATAAGGAATAAAAA
>JBBPBP010009779.1:25011412-25044382 GCA_037974735.1 Cicer chorassanicum
GAGTAAAAAGGAAAAAAAAAAAAAACTTGTAAATTGAATGCCAATTACCAAAGACACCAAAACATGCAATTTTTTCAACACTTCCATTTTAACCGCATTCAACTTCGCCTCGTCAGGTAACAAACGTCACATTCTTTTGACAAAATAACAAACTACACTTAAAAGAACACAAACACACACAAAATATAGTAATACCATCTTTCACTCTCCTTTAGGGTGATCCGAACAATTCTGAGATTAAACTTTCTTTCTCCATTCCAAAACTTGGAAGCAAAAATAGTAACTCGACAATTCTGAAAGAAAATTGAAGAATCCGAAGAAAAAAAAAACAATTTACATCAACTTAACTAGAACTACCAAATGCAATCTTTATACAGGCAACGTATCATCCCTTGGTTGATACTAATCATGATAATATTATACATTCTTTACTCTTCCAATCTTCTTTTATTAACCAATCGAAAGCGCGATTGTTCCACCACTGTTCATTTAGATGCAGCCACTCATGAACAACTTGAGATGATTGGCACTGGTAATTTATCCACAGCAACATCTTCTATCATTGAAAACACAGTTCTGAAAGAGACAAAAAGGAAAGCGAACAAAAAAGTAAAGGAGGAAGAAGAACAACAAGAACAAGATGAAGAAGAGTTGTCAATTGATGAGTTGTCTCAAAGACAAGACACAGAGGCCAAACACATTGTTTTTGGGATAGCAGCTTCATCCACTTTGTGGGATATAAGAAAGGAATATATCAAAGTTTGGTGGAAGCCTAATGAAACAAGAGGGGTAGTTTGGTTGGATCAAAGAGTGAAGACACAATCAAATGAAGGGTTACCAGAGGTTAGAATTTCAGGGGACACAACAAGGTTTAAATATTCGAATGTTCAAGGAACAAGATCTGCTTTAAGGATTTCAAGGGTGGTGACAGAGACATTGAAACTTGGGATGGAGGATGTGAGATGGTTCATGATGGGTGATGACGATACAGTTTTTATGGTTGATAATGTTGTTAGAGTTCTTTCTAAGTATGATCATACTCAATTTTATTATGTTGGAAGCTCTTCTGAGAGCCATGTTCAGAATATACATTTTTCTTATGCTATGGCTTATGGTGGTGGAGGATTTGCTATAAGTTACCCTTTGGCGAAAGAGCTTGCAAAAATGCAGGATCGTTGTATTCAGCGTTATCCTGCTTTGTATGGTAGTGATGATAGAATGCAAGCTTGCATGGCTGAGTTAGGGGTTCCATTAACCAAGGAAGCAGGGTTTCATCAGGTAATTAATTAACATTCCTAATAAGTCAATTATATGTCATTTTCAATGGAAAAACTACAGTAATATCAATTACTAGGGTTGATTGGTGATTTTGATTCTGTATTTTTGGAATGAATTGAAATTTGCCTATGTATATCTTTGTTGCTTATGCAGTATGATGTGTATGGGGACCTATTAGGCCTTCTAGGAGCACATCCAGTGGCCCCACTAGTGTCATTGCACCACCTGGATGTAGTGCAACCAATATTTCCAAAGATGAACAGAGTACAATCCCTGAGGCACTTAATGAAATCAGTGAAGCAAGACTCAAGTAGCATAATGCAACAATCAATTTGCTATGACAAAAAAAGATATTGGTCGATATCTGTTTCATGGGGCTATGTGATTCAAGTTTTGAGGGGAGTGTTGTCCCCTAGAGAGTTAGAGATGCCAACACGCACCTTTCTCAATTGGTATAGAAGAGCTGATTACACTGCATATGCTTTCAACACAAGGCCTGTAACCAAACACCCTTGTCAGAAAGCTTTCCTTTTTTATATGAACAGAACTCGTTATGATCCTGTTAAGAAGCAAATTGTTGGTACTTATTCACGTTACAAATCTAAACCTCCTTATTGTCGGTGGAAAATGGACTCGCCAGAGGATATTGATACCATTGTAGTTTCAAAAAGACCAGATCCTCTTCGTTGGCAAAGGGTAAGGATGTTTTGAAATTCAAATTACTACACTAGACATACAAGATATATATTGAGATTCAGATATCACTATGTAGCACTGACACCTCTGATCGAAAGCGTGTCTCGGTGTCTGACATTGACATGACGCTCACACTTTAATTACATTTAAATAATTTATTTTCTCAAATTATTATCAGTGTTTGACGATTTAGTGTCAATATCAGATCCAATATCTACGTTAGTATTTGTGCTTCATAAGATATTAAGGAACCTCGTTTAATTTTTTTCCATTATATACTTTATTTAGAATAAAATGTAAACAAAAGATAGTTGAAAAATTGATATATCTAACCTATTTAAATTAGATAAATCAAGTTTTGAAATACACTTTTTGTTTATATTTTATTCTAGAGAAATTAGTGCTTTATTAATATTTGAAACCAAACATTTTAGTGACCAAATCATGAACTTGTTTTTGCAGTCACCAAGGAGGGATTGTTGTAGAGTTCAACCGACACGTAAGGGAAAAACAATGTACATATGGGTTGGCAATTGTCGAGAGGGAGAGGTTAGTGAATTGATCCTTAAAGGTGGAAGTTGAACTTCAAAATTCTAATTATTGTTTTCTTAATCTAATTTCATAGCTGTATTTGCATGAGAAAAATCCACAGATCACAAATTGAAGTTGAACAATTGTCATTGTTCATAATGTCACAAGCTACAGTTCTTAATCCCTCCTCCCCTTTCTTCTATGTAATTGTAAAGTCAACAAAGGAGACTAAATTGCATAGCTTTTTTTTGGAATGCATTCTATGTGAGAAGTTCATTATTCTTCTCTAATGAAATGAAAATTACCATAGTTTCATTTCAACAAAGCGCAAATTCAGATCATATCTCTATTCTATGTCATCTAATGAACAACCAAAAGGAGAATTGACTCAAAAAATCTTCAATCCTTTGCTACGATGTCCTAGTTAAAAAATTGTTGCACCGTGTGAGAGGATCTGAGTCCAAGAAAACAGTATTTGGATCCTCTACGGTTGTTGTATTCAGTTAGGTGAATTTGCCGGAGGCAAGTACATTTCATCCTCACCTGAAATATCTTGATGAATTGAAGGAATTGGCGAAGATGCAGCAACGGCGAGTATGGTAAGATCAATTCGAGTATGATCGTTTGCAAGTGGTGTATCAATTTGTCGTTTCGTTGTAATTCTACCATCCTTGATCTCCACGTCAACTGTTTAAAAAAATATCAACAAATTGAAGTTAATCATAAGATCATCTTATCAACAAAAAATTGAAGTTAATTATATTAAATTCCTAAAAATGCTTAGTGACAATAAGATTTAATTACACTTAATCTTGCCCTTGCACATTAAATTTCAACTTTCGTTTTCTATTTCTGTGATTTTTTTGCTTCTTGTTTATGGATAACAAACCTGAAGTCAATATCTCTAATCCGAAAATTTGAAAACAAGAATGTGGTTAATCAGAAAGCGTAAAGAATAAAATTATGATAAGCACAAAAGAAAAAGCGCGTGAAATATGTGATTAGGGAACGAGCGCGTGAAAACGGTACCTGGAAAAGAGAACCACCAGAGAGTGAAGAGACATAGCACGACAAGCAAGGGGATAGCGTGAATCAACTTGTCTGACGGCGGTGAACGTGACCGCGAAACTTCCCTCCTTCCGGCGGCGGTTCGTAAGTGATAAAGAGGAAGGACGTCGAGCGAATCATCATCGGCGTTCCTTCTCCGTTTTGCGTTTTGCTGCTGTTCTGCGCCGATGTTGATGGCTCTGTGCTCGTCGGAGGAACTTCTCGAGTTTGAGGTTGAAGATCTCTGCTGCATTTTGAAAACAAAGAGAGTGATTGAAGAAGAAGAAGAAGTTACGGTGCGATTCAGAGGAAAATTTGTTCGGAGATGGAGGCTGGCGATTTGTGTCTTGGTTGGTTTGGTTCGTTAGGCTCATAACAGAATTTTGGCGGGAAGAAGGGAAGTGTTTGCTCGTGACACGCACGTGCTTTATGCTCACATTACGTAATATAGTTTTCATTCTTGCACGAGGATATCAAATATTTAGAAGAAAAAAAAGTTGATCCATTTAACGAATATTACGCAATATTTGAAAAATGTCATGTCAATTTAATATTCATCAAAAATAGTTTTTTTTTTTTTCATCATGAAAATTAGTTTTTGAGGATTTCGTGACATTTTGTGAAAAATTGTGAAGAAGATATACGTAAAGACTTAAATGATCTAATTTAGCTTTTAAATTTGAGAGGCTTAGTTAAAGTAAATAATTGTTAAAAGATTAAATTATATAAAAAAAAATCTATTAGGAATCAAGAGTATAACTATAAATAAACAATTTTTTTTGATAAAAAATACATCCATTGTCATAAATGATAATTATTTTTTCTAACATCAAATTTAGATGCAATGATTTCCTCATAGGTATATAAAAATATAACACTTAAATTTTCTTGGTGACAAGGTAACACTTAGAATTGCGGAAGTTAATATATTTATAAATTACCATATTTTAAATTAATAAAAAAAAATTAAATTACCATTTTAAAAATATTGTAAGCATTAAATGTTAAAATTTATTTTTAATCAAAAATATTATTTATATTTTTAAAATAATTAAACCGCTAATTTTATCAAATATTCAATTAATTTAATCGCTTTCAAGGCAACTATAAGTTAATTTTATGAAAGAGAGAAAAGTGCAGCGAAATTCAATTTTAACAAGCAATCATAATTAGAGTTAGAAGTGTGCAAAATATATGGTTAATTGAACCGTATTGATAAATTAGATTGCATTGGACACAAAAAACCAAATCAATTAAATGGTTCATAAATTGAACCACATATTTAAATAAAACCAGTTAACCAAATTTTTTTAAAAATCGGTTTAACAATTTTAAAACCTTTTTAAATTAAATTAATATTTTTTTATAAAATTTATTTTTCTCGAAAAAAATATAGAAAAATTATTTTTTTTAAAAATAATCAATTTTTTTTTATATCTGTTTTTCTTAAACAAATTGAATTTTTTTTTGTCAAAAGAATTTCAAATTTTTTTCCCGAATAACTTGTTCAAAACCGATTTTAACTTCAAATTTGTTCAAAATATTAAACTAGTTAATATTTATAAATTAGTTTCAAACAAGTTTGGAACTATAGTAAACTTGATTCAAAAGTGATTTTTAAAAACCAAACCAAACCATTAATGTGGTCTAATCTAGTGCCGTTTTTGCACCATACAAACACCCCTAATTAGAGCCAACCCATAATAGAATTGATATGTGCAATATTATACAAATCATTTATTGCAAACATTGAGAATGATGAATAACTGCTGCTCTAAATTCTGACCAAAGAAGAAACTTATTGGAAGGCATTTTATTCTATGAAACAAAAACAATGTAATCAACTTCCTAGCTAGTTTGTTACTTTTGCTTTGCCCTTCTCTGCAGCTGTAGATCTTTTTCTCACTCTAATAAAATGTGAAGAACTTTCTGCTTGATCTTTACACCCTTTGAAATAAACGTATTGTAGAGCATTGACAATATCAGCTATTTCAGGCCTCATGTTAGGACGCACGTCAAGACAGAATGAGGCAATACCAATAATTTGGTATAAACCTCTCCATGGATATTTATCTTCGAGCAATGGGTCAACTATTTCTTTGATTCTGCTCCTATCTCTTATTATAGGCCTTGCCTGAAAAACATTTCACATGTATCAATAAGAATATAAACAAATCATTTTTTAACTAATACAAATTAATTTTTGGTATAATTTAGTGCAACTTATATACAACAATTTGACAAAGAAAAGTTTCTTAAAAAAAAAATGTAATTAAATCAGCATTGACATATATACATACCAATGAAACCAGATCTTTTTCATAGTCAGGTTTTGAAATATCAACAGCTCTTCTACCACTTATAAGCTCCAAAAGAACAACTCCAAAGCTAAAAATATCTGACTTAAATGTCAAATGACCTGTGTTAATATAATCAGGTGCACAATATCCATATGTGCCCAAAATCCTTGTTGTAACACGTGTCTTATCACCAATTGGGCCTATTCTAGCAAACCCAAAATCAGATAACTTTGCTTTATATCCACCCCCTAACAAAATGTTTGAGCATTTTAGGTCACGGTATACATAAGGAGGATTCATTGTCACATGCAAATACTTCAATGCCTTTGCTACATCAATTGCTATTTTTATTCTTGTGTTCCAATCAAGAACTCCAAGTTGTTTGCCAAGTGGACGACCTATAGTATAATAAGAGAGAGTAAATTAGGTAACAATTATGAAGAAGAAAAAATATTATACAATTAAATATATTTTTAATCTTTATAATTATTATTTTTTTGTTTTTAGTCATTTTATTCACAATTATGTAGTTTTGTAATTTGATAGAAATTAAGATATGTGATGTTAGTTATACCAAACAAATGGCTTTCCACAGATCCCCATTGCATGTACTCATAAACTAATAGCTTGTGCTCTCCCTCAGCACAATATCCAATCAATTTGACTAGATTTTCATGCTTTGCTTTGCACAATGTCTTCACTTCAGCAATAAATTCCTCGGTTCCTTGTCCACCTTTTGGGTCAAGTCGCTTTATAGCTACACTCTAAACAATAAAACATACATTAGCAAATAATAATAATAAAATAAGCAAACTAAACAAGATTTCCATGTTAAGTCAATATTCATTCGAGCGTAAAACTTCTAATTTTCATTAGCAAATATTAAATTGACGAGACTTGCAAATCATAATTCATTTATTTAAATAGTCCAGCGGTTTAATTGATTAACTATTTAATTCGGTCCAATTGTAAAAAAAATTATAAACGTAAAACAAATTGACCAAAGCAACCTCACACAATCAATGCATTAATTAAAATTTTCAATTTTGATATTTTTTTTACAAACCTTTTCTTTTGGCAAGTACCCTTTGTAAACTGTGCCAAAACCTCCTTGACCCAAAACGCTACTTGACCTAAAATTGTCTGTTGCAGCTATAAGTTCATCAAAAGAGAATTTCTTTACCGACGGTTCACCGGAAACCCCTTCGTTTAAAGTTAAATTCATCAATCCCACAGCGACTTCATCATTTTCCATATTCACCTCAGACTCCATATTTCCATTTCCTGTAGTACACAATAAAACAAAGAATAAATATTACTCTCTAAATCTTTAAATAATTGAATTATCCGATTATTTAACACGTATTTAAAAAATGTATAAATAAAATATTATCATTGTTATAAATATAAATTAAACGATATTGCATTGAAAATTATGAAGTAATATTAATTAAAGAGTAAAACTAAAAAAAGTATGTTGAAAATTAAAAAAGTCAATTATTTTGTGAAATTATAAAAAATTAAATAAATTATTTAAAAAAGTAACAAAAAAAAAAGGCGCCAATTGAAAAACGATTGTACCAGATCATGTTGCAAACTAAAGAGAAACAAGAAACTTAATACAAGTAATTTTTAAGTTGAAGCCATGAAAGTTTGCATTACGATATTCAATATAATTTCAAGAAGAGATAAAAGCTTACGATATCAAAAATAAATATTCAAATAATAATAATCTTGAGTCAAAAAAAAAAAATGAAAATCATCTTTTGATCAAAATATAAACTTCATGCATTGATAACTATACTATAGCATTAAAAAAGAAGATCTTTTGATATTAATTGCGATGACCCACTTCCAAAAAGATGATCTTTTATAAGTTTAGAAGAAACCCATCACAAGAAACTTCATATAATAAAAAAAAATGAAGCGTTACAATCAATATGATCGAGAAAGAATGGTTATGGAACAATAGAACTGCATTTTGGGAGTGAGATATACTAAAATGCATTCCATGCATGATAATCATTGAAAAGTTGAAAAAGAATTTACTTGCGGAATTGGAATTGGAAATGGTGGGGTTTTGGGTGTTGCTTTTGACTTGGTTCTTTCCGGTACCGCAAAAGCAATTCATCTTTTTGTCTCTTAGCTTCAACAAGAAAACAGAGTCAAGAAAGTGAAGAAACAGAGCAAAATCAAAAGAATATTATAAAGTGGAAAAGTGTCAATAATGAGAGAAAGAAAAGAGAGAGACTCTTTTTATAAGGAAACAATCCAGTCTTTTAATTTATTTTCGGAAATAGAAATGAATTTTCATAGTCAAAATAAAAGATTGAGGGTATTTTTGTCATTTTACAGAATATAACTGTAAGTGTTGGATGAACTGATTTTTTAATTTGTATATATGAATTTTATTTATTTATTTATTTTTGAAGATAATTGATCAAAAGATTAAGTACATGAATTTGAATGATATGTTTTTAACATACTATAAAATTTATTATAATATAGAAAAAGAAAAAGAAAAAAGAGCTATTATATTTATTTGAAACTTTCGTCCTTTCTCTCTCTCACTCAATATCACATGCCCCTCCCTAACCCTAGCCAGTAGCCAACATACAACTTCTTGTTCTTTAACAGTAGTAAATGGAGGTGATGGTAAAAAAGTCTTGCAACAGGGGGTTTCCATGACATTGGGGAACGACTATTGTTACAGAAAAGGATCGTGGATTTTACGATGTGATGAAGATTAGTTTTCGTTTGATTTTGTTTAGTTCATTTTAGAATTCACCACCCTTATTACTGAATTGGCCTGTTCATTGTGAACCTCTATTTTCATAGGTTGAACCTTTGAGATTTTAACCCTAGACATCATCCTATTGTCTATGTCCAAACCTCGTTTCATTAAGACTTGAAATAAAGAAATAAAACATATTTTGCTACTTTTTATGCTCATGGTGGAGAAAAACTCCTCAGGGTGAATATCGGCAGCAAAGCAATGAATCATATGGGGAGGAAGAGGTGAAGAAACTACCAACTTTAGAAAAGTGCAATTAATAAGATAAAAAAATGTGCAAGGATTATTATTAATCGGAAGATCAACAATTGAAATTTTTAATAACTTCATAAATAATAAGACATGCACGTGTATTTTATCATCATATTAACCGTTGATAAGATATTACAATCAATAACTATCCTTATAGAGTACTACATTTTCTAAGTGCACCTTTTCATTATAGAATTACTAAATCCTTGATCTTTATATACACAAATACTACGAATAGAATACAGACATGAACAAGGTTGACACATTACAGACATGTAAATAGATCCATTGTAGTTTTTCAATTCAAATAACAACCATAAATGGACTCTAGAGCATTGTCTTGAAGTTTCAAATTACATGTCAGTTTTTCACGTAATTAAGACGCCTACCTACTCAAAGAAGCTAGATGCAGTCGCTGGAACAAAATCAGCATTTTGATTGGTGTTGTCGTGGGACATCACTATAATTTTCCGTAGAAACACGGTCCTCACTTTCTTTATTTTCTTCTTTGCTATCAGACCTGCAGGAAAAAAAATTGGACAGAAGTTAAACCAGTACTTGTACAGGGAAACATAAATATACTCGAACGACAAGTACAAACATGCAGCAACATACACTATTTGTTTAACAAATTGTCCCCTAACACGTGGCCGCTGTTCTGCCAATTTTTTCCTGCTGTGATATCTAACCTGAAAAACAAACAAGCGATCCTAAATATTGAACAAGTCAAATTTATGTTGGCATATATAGCATCATGTGCTTGTTCGCGATGAAGATCAAGTCATCGACTCGAGCATTAAATTCATACGTGGAAACTTCAGAAGGCTGAAAATGTTTTAATTTGAAATAACCCAAAATAATTTGATAAGTTTGCTGAAATATAAAATACCCAGAAATAAGTATAGATCACTATGCACATAAAGATAATAATGAACCACTGGCAACATACAATTTTCATAGGATGCTTTAAAATAGTTAACTAGATTATATTATCAGAATCTTCCATCTAGGTGGGATCTCGACAAGCCATTAATTCAATTATAGAAATTATAGGAACACAATGAGCATGGAATAACTACGTGTTTATCCTAAACTATCTAAATCCACACATGATACTACAATCTTCAGTAAACACATTATGAACCAAGTAATTAAAAAATAGATTACCTTCTTCTCAAAGCATCTCTCTTTTCTCTTTTGACGAAATTTTGTCAAGGCAGCTTCTCTCAATGCATTTCGTCCTTCATACGACCCACTTCCAATGTTTATTCTATCAATGCCACCAACTCCAAAGCTCCCAGTTGCCACATTGCTATTTTCCATATTTATCATTCTGATTGTCAAAGTGTTGCTTCCATCCTGTCCATTGCTCCCATGACCACTCTCAGCTGCACTTCCTTCCAAACCATAGTTTTCAGCATTACTTTCTGCTGGCCCTCCAAATGCATTAGATGACGTACATTGCTGAGCATCTCTGGTCGTGCTTTTCAGTAAGAGATCATGAACTGATCGGAGATCTACTGCAGCCTTGTGGTCGATGTGATTACAATGTTGAAGTTGATGGTGAGTGTGCTCGCCTTGGAATCCTTGTTCAGAGCCTCCCACATGTCCTTCAATGAATTCTGCATTTTCTTCTTTGGCAGAAATCTGCTTCTGAGATGCAGAGATACTATTATTTTGCACAGTTTGTAGTTCAGAAGAAATAAAAGAGCCAATCCCCCTGGCAGACTCGGGTTTCTTGTCAAAATTTTCAGGTTTGGTGCTACAATATGTATTAGTGGAAGCAAGGTCATTCATGTTGTTGCTCCCATTAGACTGTTGATTTGGAGGAGTGGCATTTGAATGAGATGTTAAGTTGTGTATTGTCTCTGTATTTGGTGGTGCAACTGAGCTATTGTCTAGTGGGGAACAGCTTCCTATATTTCCAGTTTGAGCCTGATAACAAGCACAGATAACATAAGGTTTGCTCATACATTAAGATTTGGTTCTACACACTATTCTCCAGCAATTGGTACATGCATTTACTCCCTCCGGCCCCAATTATAAGCAACCAAATGCATGCATTTGTTGGACTCAAATATAAACAAATGTCAACTAATCTATCCACATTTAGTGTCATTGTTTTAAAAATATTCTTACATTAATTCCTTAATGTTGTGAGGAGATGGTCATTATAATTAGGGATAGGTTAGTAAATGTATTTCTTTTTTTACATGAAATCAAGTAAATGAAATGCACTTAAATATCATCCTTAATAAGTGTGAAAGTAAGTATTTTTGCTTATAATTGAGGCCCAAAGGAGTAAGTGTCACTGTAGATGTCTAAAACCACTGAAAAATAACAAAGACATGCAGAAAGTTGTCATTTCTTCATGTTAATTATGAAATGACTGGGATTTGGGGTTGAAATATACAAAATCTTGATTTTTCTCAATATATAAAGCTCCAGTCCGGCTATCAAAGGAAGAGGACCATAAACATCACCTGGTAAGCAGAAGCTGTATTATATCTGCAGAATGTAGAAAAGAAAACACATTTTATTATTGAAATGTTCTTAACCAATGTAATGTAACAACATATGCTTCCATTAGAAGGTGGTTATGCTTGCAAAATTGCCTCTTACTTTGAGAATGCTGACAGATTTGAATGTCGCAAAACATTACAGTCATCACCTGTGACATGTGTAGCATCTTTTACTTCTCCCATCCTTTGCAATGTTAGTTCAAGTGATGGATGCTGTTTGAAGCAACGACTTGCTTTTGTTTTTGCGAAACCAGAAAACCCATTTGGAGTGTGTAAATCTCGGCTTTCAGCCCCGGGATTGCTTCTGTCAGTAACACCAACATTCATAGCCTGATTTTCCTGCATCCTGGTTTTATCACTGTCATCTTCCAGTTGTACTTTTCCACCGACATTACCCTGTCCTTTAGTGAGCTGCATACCATCTATATCAGAGGTCTTATTATTCCCTTTAAGTATTGGATTGTTAGATAGTTCCTCATGTTGATACTTTAGTGGCACGTTTGATGATATTCCCATAGCCAAATCTTTACCCATTTCAATATCATCTGGAAAATAGCCAGGTGGTTTAATTGGGTGAAAGATCAAAATCAAAACAGATGATTAAAAAAAACTGAAAAAGGATACTACCAAGGCATACCAGGATGATCAATCGGTTCATGGAACTCTTTGTCTGTGGAATGGACCCACATACCACTACTGTTTTCAGGCTTTGTATGCATCACTTGGCCACACGTGCTATCAGGAGCATCAAGCAATTGTTGATGATATGAAACTGGACGAGGGCTGCTGCTAACTTGAGCTTGACATGTAGTCCATGAACTCTACACAAAATAGGAGCTTTAGGTATTTAGATAAATAAATGATTTAGGAGAAATCACAGTCTAGGAACTCCTAACAAAAATATATATGGTTCATTTGTGCAGGAACAATCACATAGACACGTAGATAACTAAGCCAACATATGGTTAACCATATTCATACCAAAAACAATTTACTAGAAAGGAGAGAGCAAAACAAGGTGTCAAAAGACATCAACCAAAAAATACACATTACAACAACAACAACAAATGAAAATAAGCAAATAAAAAAAAAAAATTGAGGCAAGGCAACAGCCACAAGCAGAACAACAAAGGAAAGCCATAAACATCACTACATCCCATAGAAAATGTAAATGCAAAAATATACCCTACCCTTAATGATGCATGTGTTCCACTCCAATCAAGATCATCAAATATTTCGAAAATTGCACACTGCCATAAAATTTGGGTTAATAACAAACCCATCAAATTTTCTTCAAAGTAGGACACATCAAGTGCTGACAAGAATCCCAAAATGGGTGTTCTGTACGAAAGTACTAGTAATCCTGCCATTTTTACAAAGTTACAGAGCAAAATAAGTGTCATGCCAATTTTTAAAAATTGATCTGCATATAACACACACAACGGGAAGAGTGGGGTTGGGACATTATCCAAACAAAAGCATCGAATGTAGAAGGAATTCACAGTCTCTAACTGATTTAAGTTTTCTCAGGTAAAACTCTAATTTAAATGAGAGCCCTGAGCAGAATTTTGTTTTAATGAAAAATTTAAGCCATTAATCACACTCCAAACACTGTTTCCATTCATGAGTAAATCGTTCCTGAACTGAAAAATTAAAATAACTATGCCAAGAATTTCAAAATATAACTTATATTTCAATCTAAATCAACATACTGATTTCAACAATGTGATTCAAAACTTGTGTAGTATGAGTCATGAAATAACTAACAGCATGCATCATGATATCCTATTCCTCAGTTCCTAACGATAAGAACATAAATGACTGGATTCAGGACAATAGAATGAAAAAATGCTATAGATGACAAGATAATTCAGTGACACTAGCTGCAATAGCTAATTCTTAGGGGTGAACCCAATCAATGAAGGATATCCATTATTCTTCTCTTCTTTATTGATCTTTCAAGTTAAATTTCATAAATAACAACTCATACTATTAAACTTCTTATTACTGTCCACTATCCCAGCCCTAACGTTTCCTTTTCAAAAAGGTCTGTACCAGTATATTCACCCTTGCTTTCAAGACTCTTATCTATATAAATTTAAAACCCCACTTTTCAGAAGCTTAAACCAACTATATCAAATATCTCCAGTTCAGTATTCTTTCTTTTTTTAAAACACCACATAAAATTACTATAATTTTTAAACTCAACACATGCTGGAGTTTCAATTCTGAAAACCATAAAATCATCACTTTTGATAAATAGATAGATAGATTGATCAATGACTTTGATGCACACTAACAGTTGTACTCTTCCCTGCTGGCTAGTTTCTCATTTCTACACTAACTAACAAACAGTGATGACATTTGGGTTTTACACATGAATAAACAATGACATTGACACAGGATATTGCTATAGAAATGCCTTTAGATGGGGAAAAATACCTAAGTAATTCAGTTAATAAAAAAAATATACACATGTGAGATCTGTGTAATACCTGAGTTCCACTTCCTTTGTCACTTCCATCTTGAACACTCAAGCCTCTGCTTCCATAATCATTCTCATCGCTGCTATCACTATTGTTTTCATATGCACAGTTCCTTGTTGACTTTGCAAATTTCCGTGTGTGTGTTCCACTTTCACTCCCACTAACGCTAGACTGAAAAAGTGTGATAATCCATATTAAGCAAAAGATTCATGTTGATGAATTAATTTGATATCTAAGTTTGTCAATAAAAGTATAAAACAATTCATAAGATAAATATCATGCTACAAAAATTACATAAGCTATATTGTTTCACTAATACTAATTTAAGGCATAGATCTCTATGCAAAAAGAAACTTTAAAATTTGCTGGAAAGGAAGTAATAGAGTAAATATCTTATGCAAATTCCTTAACTGATCCTTACATTAATAAAGAGAGTGATATTATTATTTGAAAACTGAACTGGATAATTGAATATTCAAGTTGTTCAAAGATAAGACCAACAAAATAAAACTTGATGTTGTAGGAACTATTAGTATATTTGGATACCACTCAGAAACTCAAAATCAAGTTCACTTTGTTCTGAATGTGATATCATGAAAGTTTTGATGTTTGCGTGTTTTAATTCAAAACTGGATTTTGCCTTCAAACCTTGGTTTGAAGTTCAGATGTTTTGACCAAATGTGTTGGGTAGAAAATTATACACTAAATTTTACAACAAACTTGCTTTTAGAGTATTAACATACAAACATAAATTGCCACTGTACAACTGTAACTCAAGAAATACTATTCATAAATTAGGCTTCCACGTTTAACATTAAGTCATAACTGCTTTTTAAAAGAAGCTTCATGTTTACTAGAAAAGAAGAATTGAAGTAATTCCCTTGGATAAATTCCTAAGTTAATCCTTAAATCAGCTGGGAAACAACATTCACACTTGTTTTACCACATGCCTGAAACAGAAATGTAAAGCAACTCACGTTTTGGCATCTTCTCCAAACATGTTGCCAGAGGATTTTAAGTTCATTCCTCCGAATAGGTTTCACTAGAAAATCGACTGCACCTTTTGACAAACACTTAAAGACTATACCCATAGAATCATGAGATGACATCACTGCATGCATTTCAATATGTTCAGTAAAACAAAACACCAAATGGGCAATAGTCATTGAAAATATGTGCTGAAATACAGTTCAAAGTAAGGCTTTGGAATGGCACTTACTAATTACAGGAATATTCTTCAGAGTTTGGTGGCTCATGATCTTGCACAAAAGAACTATTCCAGATACAACAGGCATAGCTACCTCTGTTAGAACAAGATCAATGTGATTTTCTGGATCTTCTAGGATTTTCCACGCTTGAAGACCATTTGAAACAGTAGTGACTGTAAATACCAAAGGTGAAGAAAATAGATTTTTAAGAATTGTGGCCTATAAAACTACCCAAGGCCAAGGCTCGAGTTTGCCAGTTCATTAACAGTTTTGCAAGCAAAATAATTGTATTTAATCGAAGCATGAGAAACTAGGAAGTCTAATCCTCGTATTTCAGCTTAAAATTTTCCATTAACACAGGATTATTCCCTCTATGTATCAGTAACCATATTTCAACATGAAACAAAAAAATATATCTCAAATATCAGTAGAACAGACTCAGCATATAATACGTGACTTCAAAGGTAGAATACCAACACTGCAACCTCTCTTCTAGATCCATGCAACTTAGAAAATAATGCAAGATTTCATTAAAATTTTAAAAATAAGTACGAGACACAGAACCTATCAAAAAGTTGGAACTTACTGACATCATAGATGTCACAAACTATAATTAATTAATTGGTGCTAAGTGGTTGAATTTCCAACTTCAAGTCTCTAAAAGAAAGCACAATAATAGGGCAAGACTTTTCTAGTAAGTTAAATAAACCAAGTCCACATGCAATATAAAATTGTTTGGATGGTTTTTGCATTTCAATCATGTTGGTAGTTATTATATATATAATAAAACCAGGAACTTAAATTCAATGGCATGATTAACAACAAAGAGAACATCAATACCTTCATAACCACAATTTCTCAACAGAGCACACACAACATTGCGTGTTGAATCATCATCGTCCACCAGCAGAACTTTTATTGATTGAACAGGAAGAAATTTTTCCCAGAATACAACTGAACTTTGAGGAGGTTGTTGTGAAATCTGCAACCTCTCGTGGATTTGAATCGGTCCCTTCAACTCATTGTTTCCATCTTTGGTTACCTTACTAAATCTTGTGTTATTTTCAGTTGATGATTCAGAGCCTAAACCTTCATTAACAACTCTCTTATTGAGATTTTTTCTGTCAACAATCATATGATTTTGTTCTGCCAAACCTTTTTTCCCAACATTATTGTTCATTGGACCAGACTATATCAACCGCACTAAAAAAACAACGCAGCGAGGATTTATTTATCATGAAAACACAAACCCAATCTCTTCGTCAAATGAATTGTCAATTCTCCATATCATAAGCACTTCACCCATTAACTTCTGCATACAAAACCCTATCTATCAGTCAAATAGGTGCTTTTTCCATTTTCGTGATTCTAAAAGAGAAAATACCCTATACCTGAGGGTACTCGACCCAAGAGACCCAAACAAATTTATACACACACACCCCGCCACACTTAACATGGGGAGTACAAGAAGTATTTGCTTATGGAAGTTATGGTAATTGTTAACAGATTATAATCCACACTTGATAATGAAAACATGTCTCTCAGAAAAGTTAAAATAGAGCAAGAGTTCAAACATGGTGAAGGAAAAATACTAGCTTAACAACTAATATACTAACATATGTCGATAAAAAAAAAATGTTAAGATATAAAAGTATAGATCCATACCTCCAAATTCCAGCCCACAAATAGAAATGAAAAGCTCAATAAAAATTCATAGCAAATTAAATGAAATGCAACGACAACCTGTTCCAGCATCAAAGAACCCTCAAAGCTTCTGTCTCAGCACAAGGAAGAAGGTAATACTTTCCATAACATCATCTTCTTCATTTCTCATCAAAGAAATGTAGCAGCGATTCTAATAATCTGATACAACAACTGTACTTATTTCAAAACTCTTCACAGACAATTATATTAAAACCTTGTTTGGATAAACAGCTTAATTATGCTATTATCATATAAGTGTTTATATATAAGCTATTTCTATAGCAAAAGATAAAATAAAGTCAAACTATTTTCAAATAAACTATAAACTAACCCGGAGAGCTTATGGAAATAATATGAAAACAATTTAGTGTATGTTTGGTTATGCGGTAACAAAAATTGGTTTTAAATGAATTGATTTTACTTAAAAGTGAGTTGAACGTAAAATGATTTATGTTTTGATACATTTACGTAAAAATGAGTTGAACAATAAATTGCAATGTAAAAATCACGTTTAGACTTAAAAGTTACAAATCCTAACTTCAAATTAGAATCAATTCTACTCAAGAGTAACCAAACATGTTCGCACCTCCAAAATCAATTTCTAACTGCTGCAAACGTGGAACCAAACATAGATTTAATGACATATCCTAAATTGTTTCCATAAACTCTCTTAAACAGTATTACAAGTGTTCATATAAGTAAATAAGCTCAAATAAGTCAACTCAAACAAACCCTAAGACTCTTGGTCGATTATTTAACACGGAGTAATTGGCACAGGGTTCAGAAATTTGGGAATAAAACCAAATTCAGATAAAAATTAAATTAAAAAATAAATAAAATAAAACCTATAATATCCAATGTAAATATAGCAATGAAAATTCTATATCTGCACCAAATAAAACAAAAACAAAAAAACACAAACTAAAATCGCGTTATCTATAATAATAAATAAATAAAACAAAAGAATATCGAACTTGAAGAAAACAAAACAGCATACTCATAAGATGATGAAACGGATCTTCAAATCTTCATTCTCAACCTCCATGCAACAACTTAGAAAGAAAAAAATAAAAAAAAATAAAAAAAAAAAAAACAATAGTCAAAGTCAAAGCTCCAAATCAAGTTTCCAAAACAAATATAAGAAATGAAAACAACAGATTATTAAGCTAACAAGAGTCTAACTAACATTTCTTAATTTTTGTTCTTATTCCGTATAAGGAAAAAATCGGTTGGGGAAAAAAAGGAAAACGATTTGACTGGTGATGGTGGTAGAGAGAAATGGGGTAAGGGAAAGTAAGAGAGAGAAAGAGTGGGAGAAGATATTATTGTGAAGAAGCTGACGTGTACAAAATGATGGTGTGCATGGGTCTGAATTCCATGTGGGATGTTGGGCCCACGGTGACGTGGCGAATCGAGTGGCTTTGATGATGTGAGGTGGATATGATTAGTATCAAATCAAAAGCTGTGAGGTTAGATAGATGGAGCAATTCGAATCTTGATGCCATGATCTTATTATACATCTGGATCCCACCATGTGGTTCACTCCACTCTCTTGTAAATACGGGCTCTGTTTTGTAGGCCGGGTCGTTTTATTTTTAGGGTATGTGTGGGCCAAATTTTGAAAATTGTTGGTCTATTTAAAGTAAAAGATATGTATCTATAAAAGAAATTTTTATTTTGTGTTTGTTTAAAAAGGGTAATTTCCAACAATTTATAGTGATTGATAGTAAGAGGATTTTACAGTACATTAGTCAGTTTGATATGTACAGGCATTTTTTTAAAATTAATAGTTATATGATTTTATTTGTAACAAAAATTATTTTTTATCATTTATTTAATTTTAATATATAATTAAATATCGACTCCTTGAACATTTTACTTGAATCTTGGTTGATTTGAACATGAAGTATGAGTTAAGAGATTGCATTCTAGTTAAACTTGAAGGGTATGAATTTTTTGTTTATATTAATTATGAAAAAATTGTCGTTTTGTAAATCTTGTAAGTTGCAGGGCATTCTATAGATAATTGTCTCAAATATTCTAATGGTCATGGAAAACACTCTCATATATGCAACATTGAACTTGGCGGTAACACTATTATTTAATAACATTCTTCCATTGATCAGGGAAAAATTGACAAAAAAAAAAAACCGTGAAAAAACTTCTAACTCATAATCAATTGATTTTGCATAATCAAAAACCATTATAGAGAGACTTCAAGAATTTGAGACTACACTATGTCCTAAAAATGTAATTCGTGAAGTTTTTTGTTCCAGTTTGTCTAATTTACGAGAAAATCACCAATATCCCAATATGTGTGTTGCTAGTTTTTGGAGTGATGCAATGTCAGGGAGAACAATAGTCAAAATCATCAAATATCTTCTGATTTGGAAGACAACTCAAAGGCTATGTTGCCAATTATGTCACCTTCAAAGTACAGATGCCAATGAAGCAAATTGTAAGAGAAATACTAATGACGAAGAGTTTTTTATTGAGATGATTTCTAATGTAAAGAAAATGCAAAGAAAAAAAATAAAAAAAATAATCTATATTATTGAGTTGTAGGAGTTGGATTTGTGTATTTGCGTGTGGAAAGTAGGTTCAAAGAATATATGGTTTGAGATTTTAAATTATTCTAATTTAATACCAAAAAAATTTACTAAATAAGTTTTAACAATAAATTTTTACCATTATATTTTAGTAATACTCATTTATTTTAATATAATTTATTACGTGAGATTACTTAAAGTATATAGAGAGAAGAAGTTTGTATAGCTACCATTGCTTAATAGACAACCATTTCTTTTTCATCTTAAATAGAAGTGGCTAATAAATAACAGTATTTAATGAGAAAAATAGATAAAGCATTCCTATTGGAGATACTCTTAGTCTTGAAAAAAACCTTTTGAGAAAATTCTTAAAATTCAAAATCATATGAACAATGTTAATGTTTAATGAGTAAAAAAAAACAATGTAAACGTCGGCTAAGCTAATGTGACATGGTTAATTTATGTTATGGGACAACTCTATTTTTTAGATTTGTTTTGTCATTTTAATAGGACTGCTTTTAAATTTTACATTAAATTAAACTTGGTCTCTCTTGTGGAGATTCTTGGAAAGAATACTAATAATAAGATAGTTAAATTATTATATCAATAAATATAAGGATGATTTTGAAAAACTGACATATTATTGACACTGTTTTTTTTATTAATCAAACTAACCAGTGGTTAGTAACCACCTTTTTAAATATCGGTATCACCATGTTGGTTTTTAAATTGTAATTAAAGATAAAACAATTTGATCTCTCAATTTTATATACTATTGGTCAATTTAGTATCTCGTGAATGTAGTCACTCTCTAGACTAATAACAATAAGGGAATCAAAATCATTTGGTGATCATTTCTTCTTAGTTCTTGTTTACACCTTAATCCTAATGCCAATAATCCTACTATTAGATTCAAGAAATATTAAATTGATCGATGATTTTCAAATTAAATGATAATTTTGACATTTCATATTTTATCGGTGAATTAAACTATTCATTTAAGGGTTAAATTGATGATTCACGATGGACATTCCTTTCTGTCTTTGACATTCTTTTATTACCTTTAGAATATCACATGTGTATGATAATAATAAGAGTTAGTTTATGTGAATTGAGAAGAAGAAGAAAAAAAAAAGTTTCACGTAAGAGGGACGACACACACTAATAGTGTTTATAAGATAGAGGTATGACAATTTTGTGAAGGGGTAAGAACGCACACAAATAGACTACCACACTCGCGCCGTCCGACCAAGCTCGGCTTGGGCCTGGGCTAAGTGGTGTGTTATTTTTTAATATCTAGAAAATTAAAAAAAAAAAAGTTTTTCTCTCATTGTTACGTTGTACATGTGTTTGTCTTCCATTGAGTCAACATTCTACATTTGATCTGTTCAATTCCTTCCCTAAATTCGTGCATCAGTTTGCCCCGGTCAGAACCTACCACTTTTCGCGTTTCAGTTTTATGTGGATTCGCGCATCAGTTTTTTGCCCCGGTCAAAACCTTGAAATATTCAGATTATAGTTTTGTGTGAATCTAGTTTGATGGATTGCGGATTTTTCGCTCCTTCAGTTGCAGAGTTTCTCTATAAATAGAAAACTCTACTTAGTTAGAAAAGCACACCAAAAGTTCTCCGAAAATCCGAGACTTTTCTCTGCTTCTTCTTTTCTCCTTCATCTTCTTTTCTTTCTTTCGAGTGGTCATTAGTACCATTACGAGTGGCAGTTTTTAACTGCCATATTGATAGTGTAATTATAAAACGATTTTCTACGGTGCAATAAAACTTCAATACAATTTGTCTGGATTTTTTATCATGGGAACATCGTGGTTGATAATCTGTCTAGCACAATTTGGACTGTGCCACGAAACGTTTTAAAGAGAGTGACCTAGTCCGCGACTCAATCCAGTAATATCTTCGGTGGCATAAATTTACTTTGAAACAGTTTTTCGAAACTCAAAAATAACAAAATCCATATATGCTCAACTAGAATAGCATATTCTTTGATTTAGAAGACGTAACCAAAATCTAGTGGATGCCCACATATAAAGCTAGTGCACACAAAATGATTAAGCAACCTATTGCATTTCAAACTTTAGGTAGATTTCACATGAACATCTTTGAGTATAACATGGCATTTCTGCCTCCTTTTTAAGGAACAATGCTTTCATGAATTTTTTAGATGACAAATAATTTTAAACAAATTAAAAACTAAAGCAATAATTATTTTGAAACAAAAAAGATAAGTATGTTCTTCGTTTGATACATTTGCCTTTTAATTTCATCAAGATGAGTCTATCTCATGAGCGAAAATAAGCATATACTTTTTTTGTGAAATTGTTAATGTTAGAATATTAATTGTTAATTTGTTAGTATATACTAATAAGCTATAAAAAAAAAATCCGAAAGACCATTAGTTGTTATATTAGTACTTTTTATTTCCTTGCCTGGGTTTCAATCCAACTACTTAAATTCTTTAACCCTTAACTCAAACCAATTGAATAAGGTAGATTTGTTGACTACAAAACTGAACCAATAAACAAAACTAACCTCCCTTTCCCACCTGAGATCACCGGAGGTTCATGGAGTGCCAAAGAACATGACAGACAACAGCCAATTTTGCTTGGTTTCTCCAACTTGTACTCTTGTGTACATAACAGTTACAGGGTCCATCCAAACTGTGTGGTACCCCATTTCCCAATCCTATTTGGATTTAATAACCATGATCTGCATTCTAAACTCCAAAGTTTGGCCACCAAGTACAAGTGTCATATCGGATTAGAATTAAGGTGCAATGTGCTGATTTGAAGGTAAATGTGATACCAAACACCTACCAAGAATCTATAAGCCTGGAAAATATCACCAAAATGCCTCCAAATTTTAAGACAGTAGAAGTA
The DNA here is from genome assembly GCA_037974735.1 of Cicer chorassanicum. Lineage (NCBI taxonomy): Eukaryota > Viridiplantae > Streptophyta > Magnoliopsida > Fabales > Fabaceae > Cicer > Cicer chorassanicum. The sequence continues at coordinate 25,033,670 of JBBPBP010009779.1, forward strand.
TTGGGTTAATTTGATCAGAAACAAGTTAAAACAGAAGTACATCGATTGTATTATTGAAAGGAAAATAATGAAAACGAAACCAAACCACAATTAAGCATATCTAAATAAAAGCCACTATATTGTGGCTTATCTTAACAAATTTTGGATGACTACTATATTTGGATTTATACAATATAAAGCCAAAGACAAAGGCTTGGAGGCATAAGCCCCTCTATTATGTATATAACAATCACCAAGAAACAAAGGAAAAGAGAAAACATTGCTCTCTCATGACAACAGGACTGGGAGAACCAGTCTTTCTGATCACTCTGACTACAGATAACAGGATTACATGCACCACTCATTCTTGCAACTCCAAACCTATAATAAACCTTCTATAACATGTTCTCTAGAATTAAACTTTCTAGCCCAACCACAAACCTGTATTTCTAGAAAAAGACCATTGCGCCACGGCTATTCCAATATCTGCTCCAGGCTGAAGTTCAGAGACTCCCTCCATATGAGCTCCTTTATATCATCTTCGTTCAAAGTTGCCTGTTCAAAATCAAAGACAAATGGGGATGGACAAACAGGCTCCTCGTTGATCTCATGAAGACTTGACATATATGGGTGATTCAGTGCTTCCTCAACTATGCAATCATAGAATAAAATTAAGACTTGCAAGGAAATGAATAAGAAAAATAAAAAGGGAGGGGATATTTAAAATAAAGACACATACCAGTTATGCGTTTGGAGGGATCAAAAACCAACATTTTCTCAGCAAGATCAATTGCTAGTGGGGATATATCAGGAAACCTCTCTGCAAAGGGCTGCTTTTCTACGTGCGGTAGCTGCTTAACATATTTCTTAGCATTATCACTTCTGAGGAATCCAAGATCAGACTCATTTGGTGAACCTAACAACTGTTTTGAAAGATAATTATCAGGAACTTGTCAGTAGGATTTCAGAGGGATATGATCCTAGCATACAATATATTGCAAATTTGAAAGGCACTAACAGTAACAGCCACTAATGAAGTGAGAGGACAAATACCTCAGTTATGATCGCCAATTGCTGAACATAATCTTTACCAGGAAATAGAGGCTCCCTTCTAATTATCTCCATCAAAATGCAACCAACCGACCATACATCAATAGCAGCAGTATATTCTGAACAATTTAGTAGCAATTCAGGGGCTCTGTACCAACGAGTCACAACATATTCTGTCATGAAATCTGTCTCAGAGGTTGTTCTGGCAAGCCCAAAGTCACATATTTTGAGATCACAGTTTGCATTGAGAAGTAAATTGCTTGGTTTTAGATCTCGGTGCAAAACATTTGCAGAGTGTATGTACTTCAATCCTCTCAAGAGTTGATATAGAAAATACTGCAATGACATTTAATACACGACTTAAGATTTATTCGATATTTCAATTCCCTTGCTACATGTCAAAACCATACCATCAAATGCGCTGGATAAATTTATAATTATAAGCTAATAATTCACTATCAACTTCTACGGATAATATCAAGGTATCTGATACTGAAAAATTATGTAAGGTCCTCAGACATGAGACAACAATAGGTTGCATTATAAATAGATACAGCACTGCATTAGTTTCACTGTCACTGAAGCATTGTGAAGAACAAGTTTCTCATACCACTTTCGTAATTATTAGGTTGCATTTACAAATTAGAAGCATTTTTTGATATTTTGTTCTTTGATTCCATCAAACAAGGTTATCTAACAATCACTTTAACATTATGCCAAACTTCAATACAATAATTTATTATGTACAGTGATAGCACCGAGGTTTGAACCTATGACTTCATACAAACAACCCAAACCCCTTACCATTACCCCAATCCTACTGGCTTGCTTTGCTAAGACATTCAACCCAAAAAATGGGCACTCAAAAGTTCTGTCATGTATATTGCTTTATATAACAAGTGTTGGCGTATAACCCTTTTCCCACGTCACAAACTCTTAGTTCACAGAGCAAATGAGAACTGCATGAGACTTATAGGTGGTGTTTGTCTCAAGTCATATGGTTATATTCCAAGGAGTTATATTCCCAAGGAAACCATAACCCAAAATGTTATTCTCGGGTAAACTTAAAAACATGTTTGGTAAATTTAGAAAGAATGAGATGGAATGAAATGGGGTGAAAAAATACCCTCCCCTCAATCAATATGGGAATGAAATGTAAGGTGAGTAATTTACTTCTGTGGGAATCAATAATATCCAAAAGAAGTTTTTCAAAACTTGTACCATCCTAGGAAAAAAATTCTACGAACCTTGTAACAAAAACACAAGTCAAAGCAAAATCAACATAAGACATTTACCATTGTCCATTCTATGGCCCATATGCACAAATCCAAGAACGAGATGAGAATATATTTAAGCCGAAGGGAGAATTCACTATCTTAATGCTCTATGTCCTACAAATATCTCATCATTATCCCATCCCTGCACTTATACAGAACTCTGAGGATTTACCACTACCCCCTTAAAAAACTTCTCTATTTTTAGCATTCTCATATCATTCCCCTCTCTTTCTCATACCAAACCAATGCAAACTTAACTCTATTCATAAAGATTCTTCTCTACTTCGTCTTTCTTCTGCTCAAGCTACACATTAACCACAGTCTGCAGCCATCAACATCCTTTTCTTCCTTTTTCTTGACTTCCTACATACAGCACCCTTTTTTGTCGTTCCTTTCTTTCCTACACACGCACACACACACACACATATCACTCTTGTTACAATTCAGTATTCACTCTAGCTATTCACTTTTACGCACAAAATCAAACATTATATTGTCACCCCCGCCAACTCTCATTTGTTACATCCATTTCCTCACAGACTCCCAGCACACTTGTCATTCAACCACTATATTTTTCATATTCACATTTCACACCCTATCAACATCAAGCACACCAGAACACTTCCCTCACTTGTACACGCTTCTACTCTCTCTCACATTTAAATTTTAAATTTAACACAAATATGTTAAACAGGTAGTACCATTCAGCTACGTTTGTACTGACTTATCAACAACATATTTGAACTTATCAACTGGTATAAACATTTATCAGACTGTTAGAGAGAGCTTATAAAATAGCTTTCAGTCATGTTCATAAGCTATTTTTCGTCTATTTCAATAAGTTTTCTAGGATAATTTATAAAAAACAGCTTACACCTTAAAGAAAACAAATTAACTGCATTATTTCTTTCTTTCTTTAGTTATAGAAATAGCTTAAACACAAACATTTTTTAACTATTTTATTTTTAAAGTGATTTTCACTACAACAAACAAACATATAATAGCTTCTGATTAAAAATCTCTAAAAAGTAATCTGAATTATTGAAGACCAAAATCACTATTGTTATAATTGGTAACAAATGGGCCCTATATGATAAACGCTTACTCGATAAGGCTTAATAAGCTATTTATCCAAACTCACAACAAAATCACATTAACACACAACTACTTACCTGACAGTGCTCATCCGTGAGAGCCTGCTTAGATTGTATAATCTGATGCAAATCAGTATCCATCAATTCATACACAATATACACATCATCAAAGTTTTCCTTATCAGCTGGCTTAATTATGTCCTTAATTTTAATCACCTGCACAATAACACCACTTTAATTTACCTCTAACTCAAATCAACTAAAAAAAGCACAATCACAAAATCACAATTAAATATTTCAAAATAAATCATGAAATTAAATACATTATCATGATCCATGTGACGGAGAAGTTTGATTTCCCTAAGTGTTCTCTTAGCATCAATTCTATTATCAAATGCATTCCCAATCTTCTTGATCGCAACACCTTCTTCGGTTTCTGAGTTCGTTGCACAGCTACACCGACACAATAATAAATTTGAATTACTTTAAAAAAAAAAGGAAAATAAATATAATTCGAAAAAATTGAATGAGGGAAAAGGTGTGAACCAAACGACGCCGTAAGCACCACGACCAACGGGTTGAAGAGGGGGAATGTATTTGGAGTAGACTTCGAAAATGTTGCCTAATACGTTATATTGTACGTATTTTCCACCGTGAATTGGAATTCCTTTGCCTTTTGTATTCTCAGATTCAGTGTTGTTTTCCATTTCTTTTGATTATTCTGTTGTTACTCACTCTTGGAGACAAGAGTGAAGCTTTTTTTTTTGTTTTTTGGGTTTCTTTGTTTGTTTCAATTTCAAGTTTTAAAAAGAGGGGGAAGTGGTGAATTAAGATTGAGATTGCATTATTTTATAAAATATTAATTATTAATAATGAGATAGTGGCCAGTGGGAAAGGGATACTTTGGTGTTGGGTAAATGGGTCAAGTTACGCGTGATTTTTGCTTTTTTTTGGCGTTAGGTGACTACGCTTTGCAAATTCAATTTCAAATGTCTGATTTTTTTTTTTTCTATGAAGAATTTCAAACGTTGAATTTGAAATTTTAGCACGACGTTAAGTTTTTTTATAAAACAACAATTTTTTTTTTTTTTATGATAGTGAATTATTCGAAACAATGGCACGTTATAGAAAAATAAAGATAAACGAGAGAAACAGAAGAAAGAAAGTGGATAATATTATTTTCTTATGGCATAGTTGTTGGGAAAAATCAGAGACAATTATCTCAATAATTGTCAAATAGAAAATACAATTGCAAGAGCAATAATAATTGGCAGAAATTTAAAGATGAGACAAACACAATTTTAACGTGGAAAACTCCTCTCAAATTGAGAGGAAAAAAGAATGGAACCTACTCCAATAAAAACTTCCACCTATAATAATTAATGGGTACACCAGAGTCTTCCTAATAATAATAGAGAATACCAATACTCTTCTTAATAACAATAGGGAATATCAAACAACAACAGTCTTATAACAATCTTCTACTAAAGTGGCTATGTCAAAGTAACTCGTAAAACTACTCAACTGTTACCACCACTAGAACTAAATTCTTTTCCTTTTGCATTTGCATTTGCATTAGGGATTTGACATCATTTTCCTTCTTTTTATTTTCCTTTACATGAGTCAAGCCCAATAAACCATATATTTTTTTTTCTTTTTCTTTTTTTTTTCAATATTAATAATAGTACTAATAAAATTGGTGGGTTCCACTTGGGGAGTGAGCCCACCCAACAAATCTCCCCTTCACGACTCAAGTGAGAAGGTACTATTCAACCATGCTAGCCTTCTTTCTATAGTATATCATCTTCGACACAGGCAAGGTCTTCGTCATCATATCTGAACCATTCTCATCAGTATGAATCTTCTCAATTAAAAATGATTTCATTTTCAATGCATCACGTATCCAATGATACCGCACCTCAATATGCTTCAACTTTGCATGAAAAGTCGGATTCTTGCTAAGATGGATTGCGCTCTGACTGTCGCAGAATAACACAAACTTGTCTTGCTTGAGGCCTAACTCATGTAGGAATTTATTTATCCACAAGAGTTTTTTGGAAGCTTCAGTTGCTGCAATGTACTCAGTTTCAGTAGTGGATAAAGCAACACACTTTTGTAATCTTGATTGCCAAGACACAGCTCCCCTGCAAACGTTGTCATATATCCAGAAGTAGATTTTCTAGAATCAAGATCACCTGCCATATTTGCATCTGTGTAGCCATCCGACACAGGTTCACCACCTCCTTTGGAAGTTCCTCTGAGGTATCTGAGAATCCACTTCACGGCTTGTTAATGATCTTTACCAGGATTAGAGAGAAACCGACTAACAACTCCAACTGGATGAGCAATATCTGGCCTTGTGCATACCATGGCATACATCAAACTATCAACTGCAGATGCATAAGGAACCTTCTTCGTCTCTTCTTTGTCTTTCTCACTTGTAGGACATTGATCAGAATTCAATTTAAAATGAGTAGCAAGTGGAGTAGTAACAGGTTTACAATTGCTCATGTTAAACCTCTCTAACACTTTCTCAATGTAATTGTATTGAGAAAACCACAATTTATTATTCTTCCTATCACGAATAATTCTCATGCCCATAATTAGCTTTGCAGGACCCAAGTCTTTCATTGCAAAAGACTTGTTCAAATCTTTCTTTAAAGATTGAATCTTTTTAGTGTCATAACCAACAATCAACATGTCATCCACATATAACAGGAGAATAATATAATCACCATCAGAGAATTTCTTGACAAACACACAATGGTCAGAAGTAGTTTTACCGTACCCATGTTTCTCCATGAAAGAATCAAATTTCTTATACCATTGTCGGGGTGTTTGCTTGAACCCATACAAGCTTTTCTTCAATTTACACACAAGTTGCTCTTTACCTTTGACTTCGAAACCCTATGGTTGCTCCATATAGATCTCTTCCTCCAAATCACCATGAAGGAAGGCAGTTTTCACATCAAGTTGTTCAACTTCTTGGTTCAAGCTAGTTGTTAACTCAAGCACAACTCGGATAAAGGACATCTTCACCACAGGTGAAAAAATTTCATCAAAGTCAATACATTTTCTTTGATTAAAACCTTTCACAACCAATCTTGCTTTGTATCTTGGTTGAGAACAATTATCTTCTACCTTTATCTTGTATACCCATTTGTTCTTGAGTGTTTTTCTGCCATTAGGCAACTTAACCAAATCAAATGTGTGATTCTCATGCAAGGAATTCATCTCTTCTTGCATGACCTTCAACCACTTTTCTTTATCAACATTTGTAATAGCTTCTTGATAGTACTCTGGCTCTCCACTATCAGTGATCATCACATACTCGTGTGGAGGATATCTTTGAGAAGGTTGACGTTCTCTAGTAGATCTTCTCAACTCAAACTCGTCTGGTGGCTCAGCTGGTACCTGCTCATTTTGGTGAGGTACATGATCATCAGTTACATTCTCATCATCTACCTATATATCTCCCCCATCAACAAAAGTTTCTGCATGGGGCTTAAGCGCAACATCAATGTAACTTCTGAAATTTGGTTTCTGTATCTCAGATTTATCAAAATCTTCAATAGTCTGGTCTTCAAGAAATATCACATCTCGGCTTCTGATAATTTTCTTGTCAACCGGATCCCACAATCTATAACCAAATTCTTCATCACCATAATCGACGAATATACAATGTTTGGATTTACTATCAAGTTTGGACCTCTCATCTTTTGGAACGTGAACAAAACATCTGCAGCCAAACACTTTCAAATGACGGTAAGAGACATTTTTCCCCATCCACACTCTATTTGGAACATCACCATCAAGTGGAATAGAAGGAGAAAAATCGATCAAATCAACTGCAGTTTTCATTGCTTCACCCCAAAAAGATTTCGATAATTTTGCATGGGAGAGCATACATCTGATTCTGTCATTATTCGTACGATTTATTCTCTCGGCAACACCATTATGCTGAGGTGTCTTTGGAACTATTTTCTCAAACCTGATTCCATGTTCTCTACAATACTCTTCAAACGAACCTCTGTATTCACCACAGTTATCTGATCGAACACATTTCAATTTCCTTCCCTTTTCTCTTTCAACACTTGCATGAAAATGCTTGAAGACTCCAAGTACCCGGTCTTTAGATTACAAAGGAAAGGCCCACACTTTTCTAGAGTGGTCGTCAATAAAAGTAACAAAATATGATGCACCACAAAGAGATTTACTATCCATCATACAAACATCAGTATGAACTAAATCAAGAGTATTTTTTACATACTCCTTCATCTCCCATTTTTACCATGCAAAAATCACCAACACTGTAAGATGAGAAGAAATCACGTCTAGGAGTAACATGATATGAGGCACCCGAATCAATAATCCAAGTTGAATCTTGATATGCAAGGTTTATGGAATTATCATCACAAACAATGTAGACATTACTAACAGATGCAATTGCTGTTGTATTTTTATCATTTTTCTTCTCTTTGTCTTCATCTGTTTCCCTTGATTGATCTCTCTTAAGGAACCTGCAATTTCTTTTTATGTGACCTGCTTTGCCATAATGATAGCATATCACTTCTTTTCTAGTCCTCGACTTGCTTCTTGACTTGCTACGACTTTCAGAGTTGTCGCGTCTATGGAAGTTTCTAGATTGACTTCTCCCCCGTGACTCTGTAACTAGTGCTTCTGACTTTGAGGAAGAACCAATCAAACCACATTCCTTTCTTCGAGCTTCCTCATTCAACATACTCTCTTTAACTGTTGAATTTTCAGCTTTCCACTTGGAGCTGAATTGGTCAATGTCACAACAAGGACTTCCCAATTATCATGCAAGGAACTCAACAATAACAACGCTTGCAACTCATCATCTAATTTAATTTCAGCGGTTGTCAATTGATTCACTGTATTCTGAAAAATACAAATATGCTCTTCCATCGAATCGCCATCTTTGTATTTCATATTCCCCAGCTTCCGAATCAAGAATGTTTTATTTTGCACATTCTTTCGTTCATACAACTCTTTTAATTTTTCTCACATGTTGTTAGCATCTATTTCAGTTTCAACATGTGGATATACACTAAGATCTAGCCACTGTCTAATCAGCGCCACTGCCTTTCTGTTCATCTTCTTCCAATCAGCATCAGATTTATTTGTGGATTTAGCAGTGTTACCCTAAATAGGATCATACAAATCTTTACTGTATAGCTTGTCTTCTATGAGAGTCTTCCGAAGGGTATAATTAGAAGAGTTGAGTTTAATCATATTTGGACCTTTATTTTCCTCCTCCATTTAAATGCACAAATCAAATCAACCGAGCTCTAGATACCACTTTGTTGGAAAAAACCATAGATAATTATCTCAATAATGCGGAATATTTTTCCCCCACCTGTGCAGATAAATGGCCAAATAGAAGATACAATTCCAAGAGCAATAATAATTGACAGAAAGTTAAATATGAGACACACCATTTTAACGTGGAAAACTTCCCTCAAATTGAGAGAATAAAAACCACGGGACGTAGTCTAGTAAAAACTTCCACTATAATAATTAATGGGTACACCAGAGTCTTCCTAATAACAATAGGGAATATCAATCAACAACAACAACCTTATAACAATATTCCATTAAAGTGGGTATGCCAAAGTAACTCTCAGAGAAAAGTAAAACTACTCAACTATTACCACCACCGTAACTGAGTTCCTTTCCTTTTCTCTAGTTGTCGTGCGTGTGGTTACTGTTGTTGTTTTGTTTTTTTTTTTTTTGCATTAGGGATTTGAGATCATTTTCCTTCATTTTATTTTCCTTTATATGGGTCAAACCCAATAAACCATATATTTCTTTTTTTTTCTTTTTCTTTTATTTCAATAATAATAATAGTACTAATAAAATTGGTGGGTTCCACTTGGGGAGTGAGCCCACCCAACAATAGTTTTTATTATAATATTAGTTTTATTTATAGAACACAAGTAAATAGATATTTATTAATGTGTTTAATGATTATAATATTCATAACACTCTCCTTCAATGTTAATCGAAGATATGTCTTATTAAAACCTTACTAGAAAAAGTCTGTGAAAAAAACCAAAACACCTCTTAGACTTGTTTCATTTTGTTCTAAAATTTCGTAAATGATATTGTTGTTGTTGTTTGTTTCACATATCTCTATTAAATAGATGTACTTTCTGTTGTAAAAAAATCACTTCTTTCCAATCTATATAATTATGAGAGTTAGACAAATAACATTTATATGTAATATAACAAAGTATATACTTGACCCTGTACCAATTTGTTGTATATGTAAAGAAGTTCATTTGTCTAATAGATTAACAACAAATAATTAGCAAGATATGTTATCATTTGATTGCACTAATACATAGTACTTCAGGACTAAGTATAAATCACCATTTTCTCGAGTTCGAAAAAGACATTTGTGCATAATTGATGACCTTATAACATTCAAAATGCACAACTATTTGACTTGTTCATATGTAACAATTTTAGAACTTTTGTTGTATAAGCTTCATAATTTACAAAAATATTCTTCAAATTATCATTTTGTAATCTCAAACAAATCTTTTTGTCAAAAAACTTAGACAAATGATGTCATTTTCATACCCTTATTTAGCAAATATTCACACAAGAATATTACACAATGTTTATCTAGATTGTTTAATCACATAAAGAGACTTATTCATTTTAATTAAGTCATATCTTCAATAGTTTGAATGTATGTCTCACAAAAATTAAGTTCCTCAAGGAGTTTTGTATAATTGTCACTAAAAAATGAGTCATACAAAGACATCGTAACTAACCCTTCATATAAATTCAGTCTTTCGTGGCCACTAACATTAATCATGTATGAAAAGGTTCTTGAATTCACTTCGGTTGAATATGTATTTCTTCATTCTCATGTTCTTATTGCACGAAAATTCAACCATAATTAATTAGCTTTACATCTTCAGATGTGCGGATTACAAGTCCAAAAGTCTTCTTCTTTATGAAGCGAGTTTAATTTAACTTCAATTGTTTCTTTATAATTTCAAAGCATTTCTTTGTCTATAATTTATACTAGACTTAGTTCATGATCCTCATTAACATTGATCACACATAACACTATATTATATGCAAAAAAATGTCATTGTTGACTTCTTTTCAGTTCCATCATATTTGATTCATGACATAATTTATTGAGTTCTTTTTATTTTCACAAGTTCCAGTAACACGGTCAGTTCTTTTGAGAAAATCAATTATGTCAAACTTACTCTTTTGGAGTTTTCATATCCTTACTTGGGCCACTTTTTTTTTTTTCCTGTTAACTT
>JBBPBP010009779.1:25055290-25070175 GCA_037974735.1 Cicer chorassanicum
AAAAGTTGCAAAAAAAAAAAAGACATATTTGATATTAAAACAAAAATATATAACCGACTGCATAAATACAAAAAAATTAAGACAAATAAAATTGACGAAAATTTAGAAAAAAAGAGAAAAACTAGGAATATACTCTCTAAGATCAATAATATTTGATTTAAATTTGCAAAAGATTAAGAAGAATAATATTCCGTTGGTCTAAAAGTTCTTTCACTTTTGCACTATTTTTTTTTATGTGCATCACATTCTTCCAGTTTTTTTTTATGTGCATCACATTCCTCCATTCCATGGTGGACTTTGTAAGAATCTCGCGTGTGTCACTACATCCCTCACTTTAAGAAAATTTTGCTTTATAATAAAAGGCTTAGACATCAACAATGATTTATGTTTTAACTTTTTAAACTAAACAAATCCCTTAATGGTAAAGAATACATTTTGGATGACTATGCAAGTACTCTCTCCACTTTTTGAGGGCTCAACAGAATAAATTGTATCAAAAATAAATTATTGTTGTTGAAATATAATGATATAGAGTTATGAGTTAAATATGTCTTTACTTCTATAAAATTTAAATATTTTAATTTTAGTTTTCGTGAAATAAAAATATAATTTTTAGTCCCTACAAATTATCCAACAAACCGTTTTAATCTCTGTTGAAATGAAATATGTTTAATTGTCCTTCAACTTAAAAAATTTTGAATAATTTTTTACTTGCATGTTTAAAACATTATAAAAAGTTTATCTACAAAAATTTATATTTTTTAAACTTGGAATGAATTAAATATTAATATTTTAAATTTGAAAAATTAAAGATAAAAAGTGACGACAATATGGACCTACAAATCGAATTTTGAGTTCATTTTTTGTGGAGGATCTTTTTAAAATATTGTAAACATGCTTGGAAAAAGAGTAAAAAATATATGTTAACTTAGCAGCAGAGATTAAAATTGTATGCATAATAATGCCTCTCTTTACCAAACATAGGCAACACATTCCCTTGCTCATTCGTTCATCTTGATGTTTTTTTTGCGCCCTTTATATCCTTCTTGGTGATCTCTCTTGTCTCTTTTTTTTTCCGTTAAATTCAAATTTTTAGTAAATAAATTTATGAGATTTCGTAAAACTTATTTGTGGATGTGCGTTTTGAGAGTGAGAATCATATTACATATGAACAGTGGTAGATCTTGCACAAAATATTGGGAGGGAGCCAGATAGTGACAAGTATTAATTAAAATATTATAATTGAAATTTATAAAAATTGTATAGTTTTTTTTAGAGTTTCACACAATTCATACATAGTCGACAAGTTGAAAAGTTATAATTTCAATTCTCACAAGTTTTACAATTTTCATAAGTCACACAATTTACACAATTCAATCAAATAAAATACACCCGTTTTACGATTTTCATCTTTGTCGAAAACTTTCTTCTTGAAAAATGCATCAATTTTCTTATATGTTTAAAAATTGTGTCACTCCTAATAAAATATACAAATTAATTAAAACAATTCACAATTAACAAATATTATCACACTATATCATATATAAATGGTTAATATGTAAAAGTTTGTTAATAGGTAGTAGTTGAGTTGCTAATTAAGGTGTTAGAGTTTATCTATTCGAGATTATTTAGCTTATCATTCGATATTAAGTAGTTTATCTATATAATTGAATGATTACCGATTTTTAAAATACGTGTATGCGAGATTTTTTAAGGCCAGCAAGTTGGATCCAAACAAACTACTACATTAGGAATAGTTTATGTAAGTACAGATGTGCACCTAAGAGGGGGGGGGGGGTGAATTAGGTGTTTAGGAGTTTTCCTTGTTTTCAGCAATTAAGTGATCGATTTTTGCGTTTAAGGATAGTAAGTGATGAAAGTAAATGGCAGTAAAGAAATGAACACATCAGAATTATCCTGGTTCCCCTTATGACTAAGGGTACATCCAGTCCTCTTGCACACCACAAGAGATTTCTCCACTATTGTTAGAAAATGTACAAGTCCCACCTAGGACCTTTGCTACAAACTTCTAACAAATCTTCTAGGATAGCACACTACTATCTTAGATAAAACTATTTAAAGAAAGTACTACTTTCTTTTTACAAACATTGTGATTTGATAAGAGTATAGGAATAAGAAAGAGGTAGAATGATAACAATCCAAGATTGCTTCAAGTACTTTGAGAACCTTAGTTAAGGATATGAAAATGATATGCAAGTACTCGAATTTATGAAAAATGACTTTGAGAAAAATTCAGAAAAGTTGTTCAAAGTCTTTAAAGTTGTGTAGTATGATTGTTTTTGTTGAATAATAAGTTATAGTGTATTTATAATCCATAAACATCTCTTTAGATTCGTGGCTATTGATCCAAGAGGTTTGAGGAACAATTGCAATGATTTAGAACCATTTCAAAACTGAAAAATTGCATTGCTTCCAGTTGTATTCGAATACATGATGTATGAATTCGAATACACCTCTTTGTAACGTTCAGAAAATTCAAAACTTTTCAATGTGTATTCGAATACAAGATGGTGTAGTCGAATACACTTATATCAATTTTGCCACTGTCTTGCTGGTTGTATTCGACTACATCAGGGTGTAGTCGAATACAGATGAGAGGCTTTTGCTACTGACTTAGCAATTTTCATCTGTATTCGAATACACTTATGTTGTATTCGAATACACCTTTGTATTTTGTCAAAAAATATTAATTTTAACACATTATAAATGTAACTTTGACTTTTGAAAATACTTTTTATGCATATGCAAAGATGTGAGGTTCTCATTGTATTTGAGCTATGGGTTGTATCGTTTACCTTTACATTTAAACATCTATTATGAGAAGATTATTAAGTTATCAATTCTTCTTTTTGAGCTTGTTACTTTGATCATCATCACCATTGGTCTTTTGTATCATCAAAAACATCTATTTTATAGTTTATAGTGTTTAACCTCTTTTTATCTAAATAAACTTGTTTGATAATGATTTTATCTTTTGCAGTATTTTTTCACAACCTTATAACAGTTTTTGATGTATTATTTTAAATAGTATTTGAATTTATAATTTATAGTGTGTTTTTTTTCTTCCATTTTTACTGTTGTTATTTTAATTGAAAAGTTTAAATAATGATTGAAAATATTTTTTTTATGTCATTTGATTTTTATGAATTAGTTTAACCACTAATTTTATAAATGCTTCAAATTAAATATGCTATATTATATACAATATTTGTTTTGGATATCAAGTAACTACTGAAATGTTAAAAAACATATATATTGTTGCACCACTTTAATCTCAATATATTATATTACAAATTTGTGTGTATATAGTCATTGAATAATCTTTAAATAAGAATGTTTCATCACTGAATACCATTACTGGACTTGTGTTGACAACAAGGAAATCGCATTCTTAGATATAAACTAAAATGATCTAGTTAATTTTGATGGATTAGGAGTTATATATTTTATTTTGATTAATTTGATGGATTGAGTATGTAATATATCTTTTGAATAATCAAATAAGAATTTTGGTAGCATATTTATGGATAAAAAATAAAGTTACAAAAAAGAAGAAGACATATTTGACATTAAAACAGAAATATATAACCAACTACGTAAATACAAAAAAATTAAGACAAATAAAATTGACGAAAATTTGGAAAAAAGAGAAAAACTAGGAAGACACTCTCTAAGATCAATAATATTTGATTTAAATTTGCAAAAAAGATTAAGATGAATAATATTCGGTTGGATCTAAAAATTCTTTCACTTTTGCTCTCTATTTTTTTTATGTGCATCACATTCCTCTATTTTTTTATGTGCATCACATTCTTTCCTCCATTTTTTTCTGTGTGCATCACATTCTTTCCTCCATTTTTTTCTGTGTGCATCACATTCCTCCATTCCATGGTGGACTTTGTAAGAAGCCCGCGTGTGTCACTACATCCCTCACTTTAAGAAAATTTTGCTTTATAATAAAAGGCTTAGATATCAACAATGATTTATGTTTTACCTCTATCTTTTTTAAGTGCATCACATTCCTCCATTTTTTTCCTATGTGCATCACATTCCTCCATTCCATGGTGGACTTTGTAAAAAGCCCGCGTGTGTCACTACATCTCTCACTTTAAGAAAATTTTGTTTTATAATAAAAGGCTTAGACATAAACAATGATTTATGTTTTACCTCTTTAAACTAAACAGACACCTTAATGGTAAATAATACATTTTGGATGACTATGTAAGTACTCTCTCCACTTTTTGTGGGCTCAACAGAATAAATTGTATCAAAAATAAAAATAAATTATTGTTGTTGAAATATAATGATATAGAGTTATGAGTTAACTATGTCTTTACTCCTATAAAATTTAAACATTTCAATTTTAGTTTTCGTGAAATAAAAATATAATTTTTAGTCCCTACAAATTATCCAACAAACCGTTTTAATCCTTATTGAAACGAAATATGTTTAATTGTCCTTCAACTTAAAAAATTTTGAATAATTTTTTACTTGCATGTTTAAAACATTATAAAAAGTTTATCTACAAAAATTTATATTTTTTAAACTTGGAATGAATTAAGTATTAATTTTTAAAATTTGAAAAATTAAAGATAAAAAGTGACGAAAATATGGACCTACAAATCGAATTTTGAGTTCATTTTTTGTGGAAGATCTTTTTAAAATATTGTAAACATGCTTGAGAAAAAGATTAAAAAATATATGTTAACTTAGTAGTAGAGATAAAAATTGTATGCATAATAATTTTGTAGGACTAAAAATAGCATTTTTATTTTACAGTGACTAAATTTGAAAAATTGTAATTTTAGAGAGACTAAAAATATATTGAACCCTAATTATAATATTTTAGTTAGTACTTTCTAGTCTACCAATATTTTGGACAAGATACGCCAATGCCTCTCTTTACCAAACATAGGCAACACATTCCCTTGCTCATTCGTTCATCTTGATGCCTTTTTGGCGCCCTTTATATCCTTCTTGGTGATCTCTCTCGTCTCCTTTTTTTTTTTCCGTTAAATTCAAATTTTTAGTAAATTAATTTATGAGGTTTCGTAAAACTTATTTGTGGATGTGCGTTTTGAGAGTGAGAATCATATTACATATGAACAGTGGCGGATCTTGCACAAAATATTGGGGGGAGCTAGAGAGCGACAAGTATTAACTAAAATATTATAATTGAAATTTATAAAAATCGTATAGTTTTTTTTAGAGTTTTACACAATTCATACATAGTCGACAAGTTGAAAAAGTTATAATTTCAATTCTCACAAGTTTTACAATTTTCATAAGTCCCACAACTCACACAAGTTTTTTAAACTTCACACAATTCAATCAAATAAAATACATCCGCTTTACGATTTTCATCTTTGTCGAAAATTTTCTTCTTGAAAAATGCATCAATTTTTTTATATGTTTAAAAATCGTGTCACTCCTAATAAAATACACAAATTAATTAAAACAATTCACAATTAACAAATAGTATCACACTATATCATATGTAAATGGTTAATATGTAAAAGTTTGTTAATAGGTAGTAGTTGAGTTGCTAATTAGGATGTTAGAGTTTGTCTATTCGAGATTAGTTAGCTTATCATTCGATATTAGGTAGTTTATCTATATATAGAGCTTGTTGTATTAATTTTATTATATTTTATCAGTATAAATTTTAATAAATATCTACCTCATTTTTGTTTACCACTTCAATTGCATAATTTCTAATGAATCATCTCTTTACATTGTGGTATATATAAGAAGATTATTGCTAACAAGAACAGTAAAAATATGAAAAATACAAGAAACAAATTTAGATAGTCTGGGGATCAAGATCAATTGATGTTGGTTGAGAGACCAAGAAAAGGGGCGAGTGGCGATGTCAATTTCTCAAACGTGTGAAGATATTTTAGTAATTTAATTTTAATAATCTATCATTATTATTTATAATTTAAAAAATATATATATAGGGGATGTCGTGGGCCGCTCGTGAGAAGATCCGCCACTACATATGAATAAGTTATTAGAAGATATCACAAACATTTAATAAATGTATATTTTATTTTAGCATGCCCAAAACAAATATCTGAAATTTTCATTAAAAATAAAATAAATTTAGTGAGGAGATGATTGTCTAGGGTTTGAATCGTAGTGGGAAAAGAGTAGCAATATGGAATTATATAGAGGAAGATGGGTTGTGGAAGGAATGATGTAGAATGAAAAGGAATGAATTTTGGGATTTTAATTAGGGGATAGCGTGTCAAAATGAATTAAGAAGTGACAATTATATCTGCCTATTTTAATTGGATTCCACTGTGCCCTAGAACCCACTAAATCTGACCCAAGTCATATGTAACCAAACTCCCAAACAGCCCAAGGTATAAGAATTTCCTTGACCCAAAATAAAGACACGAAGAAAGAAGAAATACCCTAGACAATCCATAAAAAGTTAAAAAAATTAATACCTTAGTCATAAAAACATAATACCTTAGTCTACTACATAACATGATGTACATAACATAATGAATCAAATTGTCAAAGAGTATGATTTTCTTTTTCATGTAAGCTTTTCTCATCCATTGAGGTAAAATATTGTTGCCTGGAAAAAATACAAATTGTGTGACATATACAAGAATTCTCATATGGAATTATCTATATTAATCCTAACAGTTCTTCATTTTATATATGTACATTAGCTAAGGTTGAGGGGCATCACCATTTTATCTCTTATATATTGATGCCAAATGATAAAGGTTGGTTGTTCATTGTTACTTTTTATTTTTTCCTAAAAGTATATTTCAGTTGGCATATGAAGTATTTTTTTTTACTAAAAAAACCAGTTTATTCATTCAAATCGATAGAAATTAAATCAATTAACAATACAATTCAAAGTTGCTAAAAACAAAAAAGATAAATTTGAAAACAAACTCACAACATTCAAGTTAATAACATAAAATGACATAATGTCTACAACTGTGATAAAGTCTACAAATATGACAAAAATAAAGTGTCTGAAATATCCATGCTTCCGAGGCTGCTACGTTGAAGACGTCAAAGTCATTGATTGATTTTGCACTGAATCGAAGTTGAACATCAAAGTTGGTATGTTAATCGGAAATCATCGCAACAAGTCCGGAAAACGAAACTAACGTCGCACTAAGACGACAAAATCAGCAAAAAAAAAAACAATACATGTGAAAATCACTTATTTGAATAAAAGATAATGAGAAAAATAACTTAGAAGGTAATTTCAGATCAAAAATTGGTCTTAAACCACACCATCTTTAGATGGAGAAAAGATATAAAAATTACAAAAGAAAGGAGAGAGGCGGCTCTAGGAACATTTAATATATTAGAGCCCGAGTACCAACACGATATACCCCTCTTGTTCTATATTCATTGTGTAGAAGTTTCTTCACTAAACTCTATAAAACAAAAAAAAAAATATTTCTTTTTATTAGTATCACTCCAACTTCTTTATCTCTCCTCTAAACTATCAAGTCACCTTATCAATCCAATCCAAGCAACCTTGGTATAGCAAAAATATCATTTAGATTTTCAAAAAAAATCAAAAAAAAAAAAGATCATTCTAACAAGTATCCTAAGTGCACTTGTTAAGCAACCAAAACAGGAAATAAAAAATAGTTTTATATAAAAAAACATTACTTTTTGAAATTTCAAAACATTGATGAAATAAATTTTAAAATATTATTTCCTTGTTAGGTTGTTTAACAAATGTCCTAAAGACACTTTTTAACAAGTGTTTTAAGGCACTTGTTAGCATTTCTCAAAAATTAAATGTTAGTCAAAATAGTTCAAAATACAACATCCCTAAAAAATTATCTTTCATGTAAAAAAAAAACTAAAAAACTACTAATGAGATTATTTTAGTGAAAAATTTGACATTTTTAAATTTTAAAGGACTGTACAGATCTTATATTTATTTTTTTCAATTGGAAAATGTATCTCTTTACTCTTAAAACTATGTTTAACCTACCTTTTTTTAACAAAAGCGATGGAAATGACTAATGTGGTTGGTGTAACACCCCAAATTTTATAATAAGTTATTTTATTAATTAAATATTATTTTAGATAATTAATTTTGTGTTAAATTATTTTAGATATATGTTGATTAGTTTTATGATTAATTTTTTTATATGTGTGTTTTATATGATGTGTTAATCTGTACATATTTGACTAAATGAGTTATATAAATAATAAATATCATATTTTATATATTTTTCAAAATAGTATTTTAGTGTAATATTTTAAATAGTAAGATTTTAAACGATACGTGTATATACGCGTAGGTAATTAATGTGATATTTTTATATGCATTTGACTAAATGATAAATATGTGCACATAATTATATTTTAATCATTTCTAATTATTTTGAATATATTATGAATAATTTAGAGTATCTATTTTTACTATAGAAGTGTTAAAACATGTTCTTGAAGTTAAAATCCCTTAAAATGCATATATTAGTAAGTGTATTAACATACTCTAATTAATTATTTTGAGTAAAATATTGGTTTTGAAATATGAATAATATTCCGCTTAATTTTTTAAATACTTGTGCTTGTTAAGTTGTGCCTATTTTATACATATTTAATTGATTTAGTGACTTATATAAAATATTGAGGTTATATTTTTTTTATTTTCATTTTAACTATTCTCATAATATAATAATTTTTTAATATGATATTTTGGAAGATATTATTTTAGTCGCAAATAAATAAATTAAAATAAATGTGTAATTAGTTGGGTCTTGTATAATATAAAATGGAGTTGAATGAGTTAGATGAATATTAACTAATACAATGAGAAAAAAGAAAATCAAATATAACGTAACATACTAAGAAAGGGCTTCAGTAAAAAATAAATTGAAAGATGACAAGCAGCCGCACAGCCGCACCTTTAGAGAAAAGGAAAAAACAAATTGGTATCGATGATCGATATATATTCAGAAAACTTTCTCCGTTTTTGTCTAAATTTATGTACGTTGTTTCATTCATTTAGCTAGTCAATTAAACATACTTTCTTAAATTTTTAACCTTCTCAATTTCTTCCTAAAATAACCGACTTCTCCGTTTGTGAAATTCGTTATTTTACACTGTTTTTCTTCATCGTAAGTACAATTTGAGTGAAATCAACGCCAAAATGATCGTGTGAAAAATGACTATATTATCCACGGATTGGTTTTCTGATTTATGGTAAGTTTTCTTGACCCAATTTTGAAATTTAGTTTTTAGAGTGTGTTCTCATAATTTGCTTTTGACGTTTACTCATAAACTGTCGAGTTAGATGATTGAAAGACAAGGAATCAAAGAACAAAGGTTGTTTGCTCGTGAAATAGTATTCGTGTGTGAAAGCTTCAAAATAAGATAAGGGGTGAGAGAGCGTTTGAATTCATGAGTATAATATATATTGAGATGAACGGGAAAACTGTATTTCCCAACGATTCATCCGGGGATCGCTACGTACGACATTAGCCCTTTGAGGGAAAAATTAATTAATGTGCAAATATGGAAATCGTGAGCATAAAATGTGGAATAGAAATATTTATAAGGTGTTGATTGATTTAATTTCATTAAATGTGTGATATTTGATATTGTTGTGATATTGAGTGTCGAATGAATTTTATGTATATGTTTGATTAAACGGGTTTATTTGATGTGATAATAAAAGGTGGATGCATTTTGTTAAGTATATGTGATTATGATGATGTATAATTAATAATAATGATGTTATAAATTTGTGATAAGTCTATGTGATGATGTATGATTGATGATAGTGATGCTATAAAATTGTGATGAGATATGATTAATGATAGTGATGAGAATATTGAAGTAACCCCATAATTGATGAAATAATGATAATTCCAATTTGTGCTAAAGATGATGCTCTTAATGGAGTAGTCTAGGCTAACGAGGGGAGAAAATAAATGTTGAGAATATTTGAAATTGATGTGAATTTTTGAAGTGAAGCTTATTTTGTCATCATATAGGTAGGGTCTAACAAGCATAGTGATTTTAGCGAAGTACAACTGAATTGAGTCTGATCGTGGCGGTCTACTGTTGAGCCTTAAGGCAAGATTGTTAGATCTTGGAGGTAGGGAATTTCTTGGAGGTAGCATTCCAAATGTCGGGAGCTACCAGACAACACACGTTTACCTCGACTAACGTGTATATGTATCTCGGGTTGAGTTGATGGGATCTATAAGGACATGAGCAATTTGAATTGTCCGTCCACCCGGGTGGTGGCATAGTGTCAAGTCTCCTAACAAGTATTTCAGAGTTAGAATGGTACCACATTGTGAAGTAGAGTCTAAGCTCATGCATAGCTTTGCATTTTCTTGTGATTGTTTTGTATCGTGTGCGATAATAATTTCTCTTAGATGATTTGATGTTATAGTGAAATGTATTGATTTTCCCTGAGTGATTTTGACTTTATAATGTTTTTCCTTGAAGAATGTTTGTGTAATGAAACGGTTTATTTATGATTAATTGTGTGTTCTTCTTACTTATATTATACTATTAACATGATTTCAAAACTCACCTCATTTGTTGTTTGTGTTTGACTGACTTGGTCCCGCGTTTGCGAAATCACATTTATTACAGGTTAATGAGTCTTGAAGTTCATGTTTCAGAGAAATCCCGCTCTGATAGGTGATACCAAGAATAAGAGTTATAAATTGTATTTTACTTTTACTTTTACTTTTTTGTTTAGAAACGATTTTTGGTATGAAAATCTTATAAATACTAATAAGTTTTTTAAATTAAATTAAAAAAGTTATAGTTAAGTCAAGTTCACTGAGATTGCCCTGTTTTAATTGAGTAATAAAGTTGCATTGTTACATGTGTATTTAGAGGAACACGATATTCTAAATTAATTATAAAAAAATTATTTCCTTAGAATAATATTTTCTTTTTCGTTGCGAATGTACTTCAAAAATATATAGTATAAATTATTTTATATATATATATATATATATATATATATATATATATATATATATATATTATTTTGGGGTTTATGGTGTCACATTAGTAATATTTTGTCCAATCAGGACGAATGAATCGGGTGTCGATTTAGTGTTAGTAAAATGTCAGTGTCAATTGTTTTTCTTGTGTATTAACTATTTATTGTTTGCTTATTCTAACTGTATTGTGGATTCTAATATCTTAATTAAATAAAACATGAAATTATTTGTTAAGATTTGAGTTAATTTGAATTGTTGACATGATTAAATTAATTGTATATTGATTTGTCTTGTGGTTCTAACTATAATTTTATGCTTTTGAAATTATTAATTTCATCAAGATAATATTGGCTCGAATCTCACGGAAGGCAAAAACTCACGACCTCACGACCTTCTCGCTCCCCCCTTTCCCACCGTGAAATCTAGGCAAAAACTCACGACCTCACGACCCTAGGTACCGTGGAATTCGAGCCAGCTCAATTGGTAGTGGGACTGTGTGGAGGCGGTACTTATCCCCTAGGTATCGGGCTCGAATCCCACGGAAAGCAAAAACTCGCTAGATTTCACGGTGGGAAAGGGGGGAGCGAGACCGGTAATGGCCGGGGTGTTACATAAGTCGTGGATTTGAATCATTAGAAAATTCTTTTTATTAGTAATAATAATTCTTGAATATTACAAGGTGGTAGAAGTTTAAAGTTAGAACTTAAAAAAAATGACATTTTCAAAGAGTTAAAAGTTGATTTATTTTTTAAAATAAAAATAAATTTTATTTGAATTACTCTTGTTTATTTTAAAAAAATTAAATTGTGTTGAATTTTTGTTGATTTATAAAATAACAATAATTCTATACTACTAATTTAATTAATGTTTAAAATAGCTGAAAATTTACACCGTATTTTACTATGTTTTATTTTTAAGAAAATCAAAAAGAGTTGTTATGTTGGTTTAGAGGGGTTGGTGTGAATATTGAATAGATGTTGGGATATTTGTTTGAAATGATTGATTTACTGATTTTAATATTTAACTTGATGTTAGAGTTTTAGATTTTAAGAACTCATTAGTGATTTATAATGGTACTAATAAAAAAAAGTCAAACGATAAAATGTCTACTAATTGAGAAAGAGAAAGAAAACAGAAGAAAAAAAAACAAAGTTTTTAAAAGAATTATCTCAATGGTGAAACTCTTTTTGAGAAGTTATCTAAATTTTGGAATCTATAATCGATGTATTTTATGAGTAGAATATTTTTTTTGAGTAGTGTTATGTTATCATTGTCGAAATGTATATTTGAGTTTAATAGGAGAAGGTGACATGTTGTTTGTACATCTTTTCTTGTTACATGAATTAACCTAACAAAATAATATGCATCATGTAGATTAGTACGTGTAGAGTGCATCATATAGATTAGTACGTGTACATACTAAAATTTATTTTATCATTTTTTTTAATTATAAAATTGCATTTTTTATTAGGGATCCGATTTTTAAAATTAAAACAGGCCTCCAAAATCTTTAAAATTGATGGTGTGTTATGCTTTAGACCAATTTTGTGGCTTGATAGAAACTGATGATGTATCTATAGACATGATAAGTAGCTCGTGTGAGATGAGGCTGTTATTTTGTAGATTTATGAATTAGTGTAATTCATTATCATAACCAGTATGCCTTATGTGTCATATGTACTACTTGTATATAAATATACAATTTATTTTTTTTTGTTTTGTATATTTTTTGAGAAAATAAGAAAATAAATTGGAACTAATTTGGAAGTGTTAATTTCGTAGAAAATTTTCAAATCTATCTATAGATATACATTAAATTTTCTTTCAAAATATAAGTTGGAAATAATAAATTTTATAGTGTTTAATTATTTAGAAATGTATTTTGATTATTAAAGTACAAGTGAAATTTTAGGAATCTTATAAATTTTTAAAGTACACACGATTTATTTTATTTTTAATATATTTAAAAAAAGTGATTTATTTATTTTGACATGTGATTTACTTAAAAGTAATTTAAGGAAAAATTCTGAATTTTCATTGATTATTTTTATGATGCTAAATGATTAGTGACACTTTTTGATAATTTAAGTCTAGAAATCAATTTTCATAATGTTGTGTAACCTTGAAAGTGGTTTTATGCACCTGATTCAATTTGGTTTGATAACGTGTTGTATCTCCAAGTAAATAATTATTTATCTATCTGCTACTTGGAAAATATCTGTCATTTCTTTTTTGTTGTAACTAGTTGTAAATTACAAATAAATTATCGGGAATGTGTAATTAAGTGGATTTTTAACTAGAAGTAAGGAGTGAGAGTTGTGGCGTCGTCTTCGCACTCTTGAACCACGTTAAAGATACTTTTAATTACCAATGTTTGAATTTGAATAATTGCAATTATAGTTATCTTAAGTAGTTGACTACATGAGTAAGAGAGACTAGCTACCCCGATGACTTATCGTCGATAAAAGAGGCGACAATAACCCGTTGTCATTACTGTTAGAAATACTTGTTAATTTTATTTTTGAAATAGTTAAATATCATGTTCATCTCTTAAACAATTTTGAGTGAGTACGAGTCTTATATGACATCAATGTTGAATGCGGATAATTGTTTATGTGGCGTGAATATTAGGTCGGAGGTGTGCACTTAAATTAAACATTCAGCTAAGTATATTTGATCTTCTAAATAACTTGCTTAAAATGAATAAGGATATTGTGTTAGTTTATTACTTATTCTATATTCTCTCATTTCATAAGGACTAGAACTATTGTATGAGTTCTATAAACGAATTTTGTTTATAAGACTTTGAAATTAAGTTGGACTTTGAGTGTGTTTAACTATATATGAAAATATTAATTTTATTTCACTATGATTATACACACAATTTTTTTTTTTTAGAAAAAAAAATTACGTGGTTGTATGTCATTAAGTTGTTATATGCATCTCTATTCTTGAAGGTGTGAAATGTTTTAAATGTTTTTCTATATGGCTAACTTTTGTGAAACCTGTAGAGTAATTGTTGTTAGAATTTAAACATCTTTCTATGACAGTAAAACTAGTAAAATATTGTTTGAAAAGTTAGTCGAACTTTAAAACATATTTGAGATATGTGTTATTTGATTCAACTGAATGTAGTAAGTGTTGTTGACTAAATTCACATGTTTAGTTTTATCTATAAACGATAATGATTAAACATAATATTTCCTTCATATTTGAACTGTTGAATGTGATGTGTTTAATTAATTTGTTGTGTCATGTTCACCTATCATGTCAAGCTAATTGATTTTTGACATGTTGTGCTTAATTAAATAGTGAATGTCTTAAACATGTTTATAGACTAAGTTGAATATTGAGGGTGGTAAGTTAGATATTAGTTCACTCACCACAAATTTCGAGGACGAAACTTCTTTAGCGACGAGAGAATTGTAACACCCCAAATTTTATAATAACTATTTTATTAATTAAATATTATTTTAGATATATGTTGATTAGTTTTATGATTAATTTTTTTTATATGTGTGTTTTCTATGATGTGTTCTGTACATATTTGACTAAATGAGTGATATAAATAATAATAATTATTTTTTTATTATATTATATATTTTTATAAATAGTATTTTAGTGTAATATTTTAAAGAGTAACATTTTATGCGACTTTACGTGTAAGTAATTAATATGATATTTTCATATGCATTTGACTAAATGATAAATATGTTCACATAATTATATTTTAATCATTTCTAATTATTTTGAATATATTATGAATAATTTAGAGTATCTATTTTTACTATAGAAGAGTTAAAACATGTTCTTGATGTTAAAATGCCTTAAAATGCATATATTAATAAGTATAGTAATACTTTTGAATTCGAGGGTTTTTGTTATTAT
>JBBPBP010009779.1:25078836-25088857 GCA_037974735.1 Cicer chorassanicum
ATTAAATAATACAAAAACAAATTATGAAATGTAATTATTCAATTGATTATTTTTTTAATTGAATTAATGAATAGAAAAAGTCATGAGTAAAATTAATACTGTCAAGTCTACAAAAAATAATACTAATAAAATAAATAATATTAATTAAATAAAAATAATTTGAGGTTTTAAAGATTGAGACCTAAAATAGTTGTTTTATTCGCATCACTCTTGGACAGACCTTATTAAATATGTAAAATTTATTTAAGAGCATTTGAATAAAATGACATCGGTTGCATTCATTTAAACTAAGGTCTCAAATTTGTATCGTGAAAATATAGTAATGTTAAAATTTTGTTGTTGATGTAAATCTACCTAACTCCAGAGTTATGATATCCGATTCATCTAGACATATGTCAAATTTATTTTCGGTAAACATATTCATATCTTATTTGATAAAATTTAGATTTAGATATGTTTTAATCTTTGTAAATATACAATTTATTACATTTAACTTTTATAAAAAAAAAAAAAAGAATTATTTGTAATCCATACAAATATACAATTTTTTGATAATTAATTTTATTCCTTCTAAATTTGTTTATTTTGGAATTAATCTCTATAATATCTGTACAATGTTCATTTTAGCCTATAACTCATATTACGAAGGAACTAAGCTCAAATTAAATATCATAAATATTTACATGTAGATAGTGTGTATTTAGTATCTATATTTTGTATATAAATATATCCTTTTGTAAATAGAGGTATTCGATTTTGACATCTTATCTTTTTTAACAAAAAAAAAAAATCTTTAAGTTTTAGCTCAATTGACAAATGTCGATATTGTTAAGTTGAACATCTTATTTCAGATTCGAACCTAGAATCTATTACGTTTGATGTCTTATTATCAATTCTAACTCAAAATTTCACAATTATGTGAGTTAATTATAGTAATTTATCATCTCTACTAACGTAATTTTTTTTTCTTCCAAAAATACTATTAAATAAATATAATATCCAATAATCTGGTTTGATTGAGTACACCTAGTACCCAACAATTAGTTGTTTGAAGTCAAGGTATTTTTATATTTATTTATTTTTTAATTATTTAAAATTTGTATTTATTTTATTTATGGACACCGGCTTCCACCATTTTTTCATGAGTTTCAAATAATTTATCTTTGTTTAATTCGATTTTTTTCTTCTACATTGAATAATTTAAAAATAAATAAATTATAATTTTAATCTTTAAAAATATAAAACATTATTACTTTAGTATTTGGTTTGGTCAAAATTTAAATTAATTATTGAATTATAAAAATATAAGTGAATTAATTTATTAACGTTATAATTATTATAAATAATTTTGACCATAACATATACTTTTTAAGAACTTTATAGTTATAATTATTATAAATAATTTTGACCATAACATATACTTTTTAAGAACTTTATAATGATAAATTCATCTTTTAAATATTATTTTGATGATTTAAAATTTACATTAATTTTTTAATTAAACTAAAGATTAAAATTATTGTTCTACATTATTATAGACAAATAGAATGATGGATTACGCAATTAAAATTTGAAAACGTCGGTAAAAGCACGCACCAAAGAGGAATTCATTGAGGATTGACTATTACATTTGTTTTAGTAATAAAATGCCATGGAAGTTTTTTATATAATATATAAGTAAAATGGAATATCCCTTTCGGTACGTGGATTATGACGGCCAAGTGAATTGAAAAAGAATTGCCTGACATGCAGCTTCACGACAGTTGCCTAAAAATTAACAAGCAGCACTAAACTTTTTTGGATTTTGGGAGCTGGGAGGAAAACACATGCAAATAATTTGAGAAAAACCAAGGATTTTTTTAATTATAATATCTTTTTTTTCTTAAATTTTATACCAAATTGTTCCATATTAAAATTAAAATATTAAATTATCTTACTTTTTGAACAAGGTAGTAGGTTGACGTAACGTGTTGAAGGAATTTTTTTTTTATTTCAATAGAAGGTTGTATCTTGGGATGCGACCATGTACTGGGCCAAAAAAATTTCTTTCTTCTCATTTTTCTAATTGGAAAATTGTTTATTTAATAAAATAAAAATAATTATAATATTTTAAAAAACAAAATATTATTAATAAATTAAAATAAAATACATTAAATTGAACGAAAAAATGCGGTTGACTAGATCTGCCTAAACAAATGACGTGTTATATTATTTTAACAACTCCTTTCTATTTTGTAGACAAATTATCAACTTAATTATATTTTGTTAACGGCTTCCTCCTATTTTTCTCCGGATCAAATAAATGAAAATTAATAATTAAAAAATAAATTATATTAATAAAATAAAATACATTAAATTGAAGAAAAAAATACATCAAATTTGAGTAGATGTGCCAACACGGTTTGGACAATGTTTCCTAGTATGACCAGAAACCTGACATAATCCGTATTTTCTTGGTACTCTTTTTGTAGTGTCCATTTATGTTCTAATGCGTTTGCTCTTTGGGCGATCTTTCTCCGCATTACAGGATTGTGACACACTTTAACACTTTCATATTCTAGCCAATATCCTTTGTTTGGTATGAGTTTGAACATTTTGTCGTAGACTTTTAGTACCGTTTCCACCTTGTACACATCAGGTATAAGGCTCCAATAATCATATTTGATGTTAGAACATGCTGCTATCACATGTGAACAAGGCATATGTATAGCTTGATATTTCCCACAATCGCACCACTTGTTAGGAAGGTTTACACTGAAATGACCAATTGGTCGCCCTTCTCTTGGATTCACCGTCTCATGGACCATGAAATTATGGTTGCTCCGATCAAAACTATCGACTTTATGACTATTGGATTTACGTATTTCAAATTTCATAAAATTTATGCATTTTTCTGTGTATACCTCACCATAAGCTAAAATTGATGTGTGTAGTTTTCCCATGGTTGGAAACAGTGTCCTTGTCTTATAATAAGTTGATTGGACCAAAGCAGTGATGGGAAGGTTGCACATGCCTTTTAAAACTCCGTTGATCGACTCCATAAGGTTGGTTGTCATATGACCACAATTGCTACCTCCATCAAATGCTTGAATTCAATTTTCTCGCGGAATGTTGTCTAACCATTTCAAAGCCTCTGGATTGACTATGTCGATTTCTCTGCAGTAATATCGATAAGTAGGCTATTAATTGAGTAACCTGTATTGACACAATAAACAATGCATTATTACACTAATTATAAAAAGTAAGAATGAAATTACTAAAAATTACACTAATTATAAAAAGTAAGAATGAAATTATTAGCCGTAGAAATAACTTTTTTCTTCAATGCATTATCCTTGAATTCCCTTGCAAAATTTTGTGAAATATGTCAGACGCAAATTACATCATTTGACGGAGGATCTTGCCACCCATTATTCGGATTATTATAAGCACTCTTAATGGATTCGTGTCTATTTGAAATCAAACAAATGTTGGCTTGTGGAGTGACATATTTTCTCAAATTTCTCAAAAAGAAGCTCCAACCCTATCTTGTCTCACCTTCTACAAGAGCATAAGCAATAGGAATTACATTGTCGTTTCCATCCTGTGCAACTGATACCAATAGAGTCCCCTTGTACTTGTCATACAACCAAGTCACATCAACTTGTACAATTGGTTTGCAGAATTTAAACGGAGATATGCACAAAACGAAAGCCCAAAATAGTCTATGAAAGATCCTTATCTCACTTATCAAACTATCCACATGATAAGTTGGGATCGTTTCCATTTCAATTTTGGTTGCTGGAGCAAACGTTTGCATAACCAACAACCATTGTGGGAGTTGATTGTAAGACTCTTCCTAATTGCCATAAAGTTGCTCGATTGCTTTATTTTTTCCCATCCAAGCCTTTATATAACTTACTGTGTAGTTGTGTAAAGCCTGAATCTGAGCAATAATGACATTCATTTTGATTGAAGGGTCCACTTTCAGAACTTGCATTACACTTTTACATATCATGTTAGAATCGAGCTTCATATGATCTTGTGACAATGCATAATTTGTGCATGTATGAGGCGCATTCAATTTACCAATCACCCACAATTCACTTTTTTTGCGTTTTGAAGCTCTGCATCTAAACAAACAATTTGGACTTGAACAATTAACAACATACCTTTCTAAATCTGATTTTTGTACCACAAAATTCAATGATTGTTTTAAATGGTAACATTTGATTGCATGTATGCATTCATCCTTGTTTTGAAACTTCATTCCAACTGTAAGAGTTCCATCTACTGCTGGGACTTCGTCAATGAACATGTGATCAAATTCACTTGATTGATTTGCAGTATCTCAATTGATGTTCTTCAGGTGAAGTGGTGGATCGAATACAGGTAGGATAGGTTGATCTTCTGCTTCCATATCTTCGTCAACATCAATGTCGTCGTCAGAATCACTTGATGATTCATCGAAGTATGTTTCATCCTCTTCACTAATCGCCTAATTCTTCCTCGTTGATATTATATAAGACACTAAGTGGAAGATCACACTGTGGACTTGTTGGGAGAGATTCATGACAGAGTTGAAAAATTTCTAGATGAGTTTGTTCAATTTGGCTAGAGTATGGTTCATAGTGTTGTGATGGAGAATATAAGTCGGGTTGATAAGGGGTGCTTTGATCGAAAGATGGGATGTAGTCGGGATTAGGTATGTTTGAGGTTGATGGTTGATCAATGTTTGTTGACGTAGGACCATCAAAT
This sequence comes from Cicer chorassanicum, assembly GCA_037974735.1. Classification (NCBI taxonomy): domain Eukaryota; kingdom Viridiplantae; phylum Streptophyta; class Magnoliopsida; order Fabales; family Fabaceae; genus Cicer; species Cicer chorassanicum. Next base: position 25,083,574 of record JBBPBP010009779.1, read on the forward strand.
GTAACATATAACTCGATGGTGCCGAGTTGTGACCACTGTGCATAAACATCAAACATCAGTTGATGCCGAATAAATCCAACAATCGTGTATATTTAAAATATCTTTCACTCTTAGGGGATTTAAGTAAAGCATCCTAACATAGTTGAGGTTCGGCAGTTTTAGCAACATTGTATAGAGAATTATGTCTTGTTACGAAACCCGGTGTAATGCCTATAGAATGATGTGCATTGTTGTTGAAAAGCTGGGCATGGTATGATTTGTCTTGTGTCGCTCCAGAATCGCCCAGTGCATGGATATTTCTACTTGCACAAAAGTAACTATTTCAAATAAATTTTATATATTTTTCTTTTTTTAAAACTAACTACTTACCATATTACTAATTTTATTATATTTTTTATTTTTGATGTATTCGACAGATTTAATTCTGGTGGTTTAAATTTCTGTAGAGTTCCTCACAACGACATAGAAGGATACTGAAATACAATCGATCACATGATGGTTCAGGAAGTAATATATTCATTCACATTTAGTTGCACTTTTTTAATTATATTTTTTTTTAATACCGCTTAATGTTTACTTTAGCCCATTTTTAACATATCAGTTTCATTGGAGATTGTACCTCAAGTTCCAACACGAGATTTCCGAACAAGAGATGAACACATGGACTGCATGTACTTATCTGCATTGTTATCATATTATCGAAAAACATCATACAGATAGAGTCGCACTTCTGTTCGACTTCCATCAACAAATTCCGCAACCACCAAAGGATATGAAAATCTACCATGAGGCGTGACATTGATGATAATTGGAACTAGGTTTGGAAAGATGAGATTAAACATTGGAATGAACGTGAAAATTACGTATTGCAAGGTCAATTCGTAGAAGGTGTTTTATGCCATAGTAAAGAATATATGAATTGGTTTAGACATCACACCAAAATTATATATATATGTGTGTGTGTGGAAAGACATCTGCGTGATCCACGTTTGCAATCTTCATCATATCCTCATGTGCACTCAACCCCACAACAACAAACCATGCACCAAACACCGTCTTTATCATCACCTCACCCACATGCCCCTACAGAAGTTCCATATTATGGTACGTCACCACCACCACATCTACATCAATCTGCAGATATACCGACTCATTGTTACGTTCCTTCAGTGCCAACAATACCAACCCCGTTCATCCGGGATTTTCTATAATTTTTTTGGAACTAATTGCACAACTCCTAAATCGGCTTATGTTGTTTTTGACTCCATGTATAACCCTAAAACTCAAAATAATATGGAGGCAGGTGGTAGTGGTTCTAATCCACGTACATATTGTAATGAGGATAATGATCAAAATGAGGATCAACCAGAACAACCTCAACTCGTTCAAAGGGCTAGACGAGTTCGACGACCGCTTAGATGTGGAACTGAAGGACATTTACATGGAAATCATTAATTTAATTTTGATGTATTTTTTTCTTCCATTTTAATGTATTTTTTTCTTTACTTTAATGTATTTTGTTTTTTTAATTTAATGTATTTTATTTTATTAATATAATTTAATTTTTAATTATTATTTTTATTTATTTGATCCGGGGAAGAAATAGGAGGAAACCGTTAACAAAATATAATTAAGTTGCTAATTTATCGGCAAAACAAGAGACAATTGTTAAAATAATTTAAATTTATCTACAAAATATGAGAGAGTTGTTAAAATAATATAACACGTTATTTGTTTAGGCACATCTAGTCAACCACATTTTTTCCCTTCAATATAATGTATTTTATTTTAATTTATTAATAATATTTTGTTTTTTAAAATATTATAATTATTTTTATGTTATTAAATAAACAATTTTCCAAATGCAAAAATGAGAAGTTTTTTTTTTGCCGCAGTACATGGTCGCATCCCCAGGATGCGACCTTCTATTGAAATTAAAAAAAAAAAAAAAAAAATCTTTCAGCACGTCACATCGCCAGCCTGCTATCACCTACTTGATTCAAAAAGTAGGACAATTTGGTATTTTATTTTCAATGTGAGACAATTTGGTGTAGAAATTAAAAAAAATGGATATTATAATAAAAAAATCCAAGAACCGCAGAAGTAAAAAATAGGTAAAATATATTATGGTAATATTTATGTTTTAAAAAGTAATAATTTAGTCTTCTATTTATTTATATGTCTTTTTTAAGTTTATTTCATTTTTCATTTAGGTGTTAATTTTTTTATTTTTCGATTTTAGTCATTTAAATTATATTTTATTTTTATAAGTTATATTAAATCACTCATTTAGTCCATTAAATTTAATAATTTTATAGAATTAATATTAAGATTTAATCTAAACAAGACGTTGAGTTGACTATCGATTTTACTTTACAAGTGAATGAAGTTAATAATATTGATTTTGTAGACAAATTTTTATCATCAAATTTTTAGATACTATATATGTATTTAAATGGTCGTAGAAAAATCAAAACATATAGATTATTTATAAGGTTTGATGATTGTTTAATAAAAGATTAATATGAGAGATTTGTGTTGAAACATTTTTAAGGATAAGATAATTTCAATTATATTAGTCGTTGTTTAATAAGATAAATGACTAACTATGTAAAGATTATTTATTTAAAAACATAAATCGAAAAAGGTAAAATTTAAAAGACTTAAGTAATAATTAAATTAAATTCAAGAACATATGTGTTACAACAAAAAGTATATAACTGACTAAATTGTTATTTTTGAAATATAAATAATATGATGATGTTTTTCCTTAAAAAATAAATAAAGATGATTAGTTTGTTCATTGTGCATGAGGTTATATATTTATTCCTTCGACAAAATATCTCCAGTATGAAAGGAAACTAAAAAAGAATTGAGGATTGCACCAAAAAAATAAAAAAAAAAATTGAGGACGCGGGTTCTAAAATGTGATACTCATCTAACTACATAGTGTATGTGAGTTTTATTATTAAGCTTCAAAATAAGAAGAAACAAATGATTTTATTTTATATGTTAGATAAACTAAATAAATATACGAAATATATTTTACATAAATGACATAACTATTCTCATAAGAAAGTTATATTTATTTTAAATATTCATATTTTTATAATTTTGAATAATAATTTTATTTTTAAATATTCTAACATTAACAAATTTTATATTTATTAGATTATAGGTTAAATTACATTTTTGATCCTCTAAATTATTTTTAGGTTTCACTTTTGTCCCTTAAATTTACTTTGTTTCATTTTGGTCCCTTAAATTATAAATCTTAGACACTTTAAGCCCTAAAATATTTTTATTTTGTTTTAGTCCCTTAGGTTATAAACATTAAACATTTTGACCTTTTAATTTACAAAAAAATATATTTTTATCGCTTGTTACAATGTTAACAATATCGACATTTGCCCGTTGAGTTAGGAAATTTAGTCATACTTCAAATGTGGATAATGGAAAAATAAAAGATTATTAAAGAAATTATTCTAGCCATAATTTTAAGCGTGGCTAAATTTATGCCTAAGTTTGCCATCCTTATAAGTGGTGTCTTGTATTAATAATTTGCCACGGTTTAAACCATGGCTAAAATAGTTTTGTTGTCGTAAACTTACTTACATATCTTTTCCTTCGTTTACTGAAGTTTAAAAAAATAATTTTCTAACAAAACCGTAATTTCTTAGTTAGAGTACAACCATATTAATCACAGCAAAATAATTCAAATTAAGTAGGGTCAAATCAAACATTTTACACTATAAAATTTTTTATATAAAATGTAGTAGAAACATAACTGTATTTACAATATACCAGAAGACTATATAATTGATAAATATAGCAACAAATATGATAGCTAACATTATAAAATTAGAGCAAAAAAGTAGCCAAATTTCTTATGCAGAAACTAAAGAAAGCATAAAACATTTGATTAATATCTCTAAACAGATCACATCAATAGAACAATCTAACAAACAACACATGCCTTCCATTAGCAGTCCAAAAACAACATATTTCTTCAATTTCCATTCCTAAAAGCAGCATATTTCTCTCACTAGCTAGTTATCAGAACTAGAATCTATCAAGTTGAAGCATAATGTAAGCAAGTTTTTGCTAATTAATGCCAATGAATGAACTTCAATTGAATAATATCAATCACTATGTAACGCGATAGAACCTATCATTTGTTAGTACCCTAAAGTATTAATATGAGTGCAAAATATCATATTAACATCAATCTTTGTATATTCTAAGGAATTATATAACTAAAGTAGAAGGATACCTTAGTTGAGAATAGCTTACTCATCCCCAAATTTATTATGCAAAAATTTATGAAGAATTGCCAACTTATTTTGTGTTTGTGTAAGTTGCACTTTAATCTGTTCATATCCATTTAATTTTTCTTCCAAAATGTGTATTTATTTGGTTTTTTTGTAAGTTCTCAACATTCTTTTTAGCTATAATTACTAACATTGACAAATTTATTGAAATGCCAATGTGACCCAAGGCAAATATTAACACTAAAATCACGCATATTTCTCGATTTTTCAACTTCGTACACTTTTTCAACAACATTATTTGGATAGACAATAATTTTTTTATGGAACACCTATATGGCAACACGTTCTTGATCTTGAGGAAATTTCTATAACATCTTTTCCTATTAAAAAAAGTACCTATGGATTTGTAATTAATGGTACGTTTAATAGATATGCATTTACTTTTAGGTTCAACAAACTTAGCCATTCCCTTAAAATTAAAAATGTTATTTGTAACTTTGCAAAATATAATTTAAACCAAAAAAAACCTGATTATAAGTTCCTTTAAAATATCCTTAAAAAATGTTCCTTTAACATAATTAACTGAATTACGAATTCTATTTAAGTGGTAATTTAGGAAGTTAAATATTGTAATACTACTTCTGTCTTTTATTATAAGTTCTTTTTGGAATTTTGATATATATTAAAAAATGTGTCAATTTTTTTTTGCAACAGTCAATGTTAATTAAAATTATTAGTAATTTGTTAGACGTGAAGATGGAACTTGTATTCTCCTTATTACTTTACTTCTTAACTCTCACTTCAATTATAAAATCAATCTTATATCTCCAACCAACCACCAAGTACGTCTTATATATATAAAAATATGTATTTATTCCATATAAATATTCCAAAATAATAGTTTGTACATGATTACATTTTACTTTAAACTTCTCATCTTTTAAAACACTTAATAGTATTAAATAAGAGTATATTTTTAAAAAATAATAAATAAATGTAATAGTAATTTTAAA
>JBBPBP010009779.1:25096445-25112236 GCA_037974735.1 Cicer chorassanicum
CAAACGCTAACTAGTACCCCAAAGGCATTGATAAGAAACTAAAAATGAAAAAAAAATCAATTAAAAATATATTAAAATTTGTGTTTTTAAATTTTTGAAAGTTTAAAAGTTGTTTATTTCGATAAACATTTTTGTTAGTAAAATATTAAAAGTATTATTTTTGTACTTTATCCATCTCAAAATAATTGACCAATTTAATTATTTCACATATATTAAAAATATATATAAAAGAAATAAAATATAATATTTTTATCAAATTAACTTGATTAACAGATGATACAATGTCAATATAATAAATATATAATTGAAGATATTGTATTAAAATTATATAAATAATTATAATTAAAAAATACAATAGAAAAAAGGTGAATTAAAAATTAATAAAAATCTATTATTTTAAAGGAATTGTTTTTTTTTTTTTTTTATCAAAATACGGAGGGAGCATTATTTATCAAAGATTATGTTTTGTTATGTTTATTCTTGTTCCTACTTTTTATTTCTCTTTTCCAACAAGAGAAATGTTTTCACAACCGGCTAAAACCCGTTTGGATGTCAAATCGAGCGTACCAGCGTAATATTAAGGTTACCTAAATTGGAAAACGAAAGTTACCAAAAGGTTTTAAGGTAAAGGAAGATATTGCCTTAAGAGGAAATACTACTAATTGTTGTTCGAATACTAAAAAAACAAGCATTATTGCCTCGTGAACCTCGTATTCTAGTTTTAATATTTATTGCAAATTTGTCAAGTATAATAACTTTTGCCTTTTTGTATGTTTCCACCGCCACGTGTAGGTCTCATTTTTGGCCTTTGGGCTATTGGCTATCCTTCATAGTTCCTGGAGGAAAATATGTGAAGAAAGGTGGCAACACGTATCTTTCAAGCCATTACTGTTTTGTCCCGTGATGGGACAGGTCACCTTATTTATACTTATTTTATCATATCAAAGATCATGCTTGACCCTCACACCAACGGTTACTTCTACTTTTATCCGAAATGGATTCTTTCTATTTTTATTAATTGTTACATTTCAATCACTGTGACTTCTAGGGTAATAGTTTAATTAAGTAACTCACATGTGGATCAAAACAAAATACCATTAAACTTAATCAATTATCTAGATTGTTATAGTTAAAAATATAATATGCACACATTTTCATAGATAGTTACATCATTATCTCGTCTCCATCAAAATCATCTCCTTTTCTAAAAAGAACCCTTAACATAACAATGAATTTTTATCTCATGTCTTATTTTAGTTTTGTCAATATCAAGAATAGTATTTATCATGGCATAATAAAAAATAATTAACACCATATAAAGATAATCAATAACCAATTTTTAGATGTGAACAATTTTATTTGAAAAGTCATAATCGAAAATAGTGGCTACATGCTAGTGATGTATATCTTGGAGAGGACTTTGATGGAAAAGAGAAGGTATGATTATATGCGGAAATGTAAACATGTTCTCATTTTAAATTGTAAAAAATTTCGAGTTGATTAAACCTAATGGTATTTTTGTTCTAGTCCACCGGTGACAGGCTTAATTGAATCATCACTCAAGAAGCCAACATCAATCATTAAATATAAAAGAGAAGAGGGGATTAAGTTTAAGATGAGTTCTTCGATGCATCATTTTTATAAGTTGTTCATCAAAGACCCGGAATATAAAAGTCATTGAAAATTCTAATGATGCATCATTTTTATAAGTTGTTTATCAAAGACCCGGAATATAAAAGTCATTGAAAATTCTAATGACGGACAATAATTTTTTTTAGAAGTATATTAGCTTGTAAACTAACTTATGTTGACTCAATACGTGATACATATTTATTTTTCTTTAATTTAATTAAATTGGTATTATTTAAGTCATTATATCAATCGTAAAAATGAAAATAACCACTAACATTCACTTCAAAGAGACGACATTTGTTAGAATCAACATCGTTGAAATTTTAAACGTTTTTTAAAACTTGTCAATGATGGGACATGGTTCATATTAGAATTTCCCTAAGTTTAATGGTTAAGATGTAGCAATGGAGAAAAATAGAGGAGATTTCAATTGAGAGAATCCATTTCCACTTTTGTTGCTAGTTTAGGGGTGGTATTTTGATAAACAAGTATTCCCTTCAATCACTTATTAAAGAATTCAAAATTAAAAGTTTTACTAATAAGGACCTCGCTAACAAATGTCCTTTAAGGTTTAGGAATTCAAAATTAGAAGTTTTATATTAAAAAAAATGAAATTTTAAATTTATAAAACAAAAATTGCAAACACGAATGCTGATATATTTTTAAGTCAAAATTTCAACAATTCGTTCTTTAGTTAGAAAACGTCCCAAAGACACTTGTTAGCATTTGTCAAACAAATATTAGTACAACCAAGTAATTGGTTTAAATGATTTATGAATCTTGTTAAAGGCACTTGGTAACATGAAAATGATTTTGAAAGAAGTCGAGTTTGAATCTGATTATAAGATCAATTATTGATCAGTCTTTACTTTCCATCTAATTGAATTTTGACACTCTGAATAGTAAAAGAAAGTGCAAATAATGAAAGTAAGAGGAAAGAAAAAGAGTGGAAAGAAAGATGATTGTTTTAGTTGTGCGGAAGGAGGGAGAGTGAAAGTAAAGAAAGGTTAAAGTTTTATCTTCCTTTGTTTGATTGAATAAAAGGTGAAAGGAAAGAAATATAGCATCTATTTGTGAAATGAAAAAAATTATTCCCTCTAAACAAAAATTAAGATGATAAAAATAATAGGTGATGATTTAAGGGTATTAACATAGTTGATATGTTTTCTCCGATATATGATATTTTTGCAATCTAATTATTTACTTAAAAAATATGATAAAAATAAATAATTTTAGAAAGCTAATAAAGAGTAAACTATAATTTTGAACATAAGTTAAAAATAAAATTAGAGAAAAAAAAAAGAGATTATTATAACTCTATTTCCATGTGAATCAAAGGTTAAAAAAGAATCTTACCTAGAATTTTCAGCAACAATGTTGAACAACAAGAACGATACATCTTGAAGTCTAACCTAGGTGTTAAAGACAATTTTGGTAGTGGCAAATATTTGGGGCTTCCATCTATGATAGGCAGGAATAAAAAAAATAAGTTTTTACTTTCATTAACAATCATGTTTTGATCCATATTAATAATTAGCGTGACAAATCTCCTTCAATGGTTGGAGGAGTTATTCTAATTAAATGAGTAGTGCAAGAAATCTTTGTAATTCCTACGTCAATACTAGTAAGATACACGTGGTATCAATTGATTGGATTGAGACAAAATCTCAATTCTTAATAAATATGAAGGTGTGAGGTTACATGTCTTCAAATCCCAGTTTGGAACTTGTTTTTTGATTGACTCCTCTGATTTGTGTATCCTTAGAAACTAGAATGCAATATGGTGTCTTGATGTTCCTCCATGTGTTGGACGATATACTATTCCTACGACCACATAACTTACTAGTAAGGGTATTCACTGTTCAATTTCTTGTGTCTATTGTAGTATCGGTATTAAGGATGCAAATGCATCTATCTTGTTTTCATTGGAGAAGCCTCAATTGTGTGAAAGGCCAACACTAGTGGACGTGTTTCATACTAATTCATAATATTTTGACATTTGTTTCAAACATTTTAAAAACGTGCATAAAACATTTTTCTCGAATGTAGAGATGAAAATTGAAAATCGTCATTTTATTCGGCAGATACCGTAGTTTTAGTATTCTCAATTTTTATATATATAAAAAATACTTTCTATTTTAAAATGAGTGTCATTTTAATAAAAAAAATTATTTTATAATGAATGTTATTTTTAATTTTTAACATAAAATAAATTTTTTTAACCGTAATTTTTTATTAATATTTCTTCAGACGGTCTTTTTTTATAAAAGATAAATATGATATAAATGAGTCAACAAAAATGATGTATTTAGTTTATATTATGCACTAAATATATTAATTTGTGATGATCTATTTGTATATCTATTGAAAAACACACCAATTATCAATAAGAATAATTTGGAAAAGTTATAATTATTCTCTCCCTATTATTTGTAGTCATTTTTTAATAGTGACTGATTCTTAATCAAAGAGAGTACCATATTATCACCGATCATGTTGATAATAATTAGAGTAGTCCACTCGGTTTTAACTGACCAAGCGTCAATTATATCTTTAACCAATTTCTGGAAATGTTGCGAGCTTTGCATACTCACTCGGCTTTGGTGCAATCTACCATTGATTAGATTTAGAGATGTAAAAGTTCTTTTTTTAATATAGGTCTTTACAATTGTTGTACCTTACAACAGAACAGTTGTAGATGATATAAATTCACTGATAATTAATTAAGGGTATGTCAATGTGTCATATTGGTGGCTCCAGAGTTCTGACACCCTCTCATATATGTTTTTCAATTTGTTTCACTTAAGTTCATAATGAGACAAATAAAAGAGAGTAATTTAATTAAAAAATAATAAAAATTGAAATTGAACTCATAATTAAAATTGAAAGGTGAAAATTTAAATTAATTTAAGTTTTTGAAAATTTCATGATTAACATAAAAATAAAGTCACCCCAATCGGAACTTTAACTTTGTATTTTCACATTACTTACCGCAAAATCATGAGTAATTTTCTGTGAGTATATACATCTTTTTCTTGTAGTGAAAGTGACAATAATAAATAAATTTATTGATTTTTATTTTTTTTTATTTTTGTAATTGATATCAAAGTGTGACAGAGAATTATTTTTTGACAAAAAAAATACTAACAAAATGCTCTAATGGTAAAATATAGAAATAATGTATTAAAATTTGTATATTTAATTTCTCAAATTCCTTACATTTTTTTAACCAAACACAAAACGGTTAAAGGAAAAATTTATCTCCTCTTCTCTCCTCCCCTCTATTAAACCAAACATATATTCACTTTTTTTTTTCCTTTCTCTTCTCATTTGCTTAAAGGAAAATTTTTATTATTGTCACGTGTGAGGTGGTACCACTGTAAGATTGGCCATTTGTGAATGTGAATGCAAGATGAGCCCTATTTCTAGTCAACGCGCAAACGAGGAAACGTGATTTGAATGTTTTTTATTTTTTATTTTCCAAAGGCAAAGTGAAATATTGAAAAGACTACAAGATGGACCAAAAGTATAACATGTTCACAAAAGAGTGCTACAAGTATACGCCACAAGTAAAACACGAAGCTAAGCTTAGATATAGCACCAAATACTATCAAATTAGTATATACTATGTTTAAAAAAGAAAGAGCATATACTATAAGCACATGTATATATCCAATACATTAACCTCTCCTATTCAATCTTATACAATCACCATAACATAAAGTCATCTCTCCCGTAACAGATCAGACTACAATCAATGCCTATCTCCCTTGTAATTCTTACGTATTTTTTTTATAAAAAAAAATTAAGTATATTTAATATTTTAAATTTTGTACATGGAAAAATTACACAGTATATGTAATACTTAATTTATACCTAAATTTTGTAGCTCCAACATATTATCTTTTTTGAGTAAAACAAACATAAAATTTTGAAGATACTAAAAAGAAAAGTCAACCATGAGTCTTTACCGGTAGACCAACAACATATAATCCAAATTTTTTTTATTTTTTATTTTTAAATTTATAGAGTTCCAAAAAATACTAACAAGAGATAAAAGCTTACCCTGCAATATAGTGTATGTCCAAAAACAAAAAAGACTAAGAATCCTACCATAATCAAAGTCTATGAACAAAAAATAAGATCTATATTTTTTGACAAAAAAATAGATTCGGATTGAGTTTGTCACGTATAAAAAAAAAATGGAGGAGAAAGAGCAAAATTTCACAAATTGTAAAACAAGAAACAAAAATCTGGTTTTAGAAATAGGGAGACTAAAAGTTAATTTTGAACAAAATAGATGAACCAAAAGTGCATTTATGTTTTTTTTTTAAATAGCCTATATGAGTACTTAGTTGTTAATTTTATTATAGAGATATGTTGAACTCTAGACCTTCTTATAATTTCAACTTTCCTAAATCACCAAACCACCTAACAACTCATAATTTATAATTGATTTTAACTTCTTTATAAAATAATTTTAAAATAAAGTTAAACAGCAAGTTGTTTTTTTTTTAAAGCCGCAAAAAAATATATTAATGACATTAATTTTTTTATTTTTATTTTAAAAGAGATGGTAAACATAACCATAATTAATTCACACAACTGTAATGTCTCGAATTCAAACTCGGGACATGACGTCCAACCTAACAATATCGATATTTGACAATTGAGTTAGAATTTAAAGACCACTAATAACATTCCTATCACATCATTAAGAATATAATAACAAAAAAATCATATTACAAAGTAAAACTCAAAAAAAGCCCCACTAATCTTACTATGGACACACCCCCCTCAAAAACATATACATTGAATACCTAAGACAAGTTGAGAACTCAAACACTCCCATGGATGCGAGCACCGCAAGTTAAAGTCATAAACAAATTTTGCATCTTTGACTTTAACCCACTTCCACGAAAGCATTTTTATCTTCTCTAGTAGCAAAAAACTATTATACTCCGATTGATTGAAAATAATAGTATTACATGCACACCAAATAGTACAAACACAAGCCATCCAAATAGTTCTAAATATATCACAACCTTCTTTACCTGTCGGACGAAGACCTAGGAATTGAAATGGGTGAAACTCCACCTCATGATGATACGCACCAACCAAACCCAACCCAACCACTTCAAATGGTCCATCCACATTCGGCCAAAAATAGGGCATGTAAAAAAAATGATGAACAGTCTCTTCAAACTCACATCCCGCCACACATAACAACAACTCTGATAACACAATACCCTTTGCAGCTAGATTGTCTTTAGTAGGTAACCGAAGATTGACAAGTCTACACATGAACAAAAGAACTAATTTATTCCAAACTAACGGGTAAGATTAAAGGACTCTTTCTATCAGGGCATTGCAAAGTAGATTATATACTTCATGGCATAGACTCCTCTTTGTCTACTGGTCCACACCCATCTATCTGAAAAACTTTCCTGCAACACAAAATTATCTAACAAAACAACACAACACACACCTCCACTAACTCCTTACCACATAGTCTTCCCCCTAGATGCCATATCCACTACTGAGATGTTTTTACCAGTAGAAAAATTATAAAGACGCCTAAACCTCTTACATAAAATACCTCGATTAACCCAAGGATTCATCCAAAAAAATATATCCCTACGATTCCCCACCACAGTCTCTATATTCTCATAAATCCAACTTCTACTTCCCCCACCTTTACCTTCTTAAATGGAATAAATAGATTTCCACCACATTGAATCTCTATTTGAACCTCCACAAATATTACCATTAACACACCCATACTAATAACTTAAAACCTTAAACCACAAACCCTTCCTATTACTCATCAACCTCCAACACCTCTTACCCAAAAGAGCAAGATTAAAATATTTTAAATTCCGAACTCCAAACTCACCCTTCTCTCGACTGTGACAACCTTTAACCCAATGATTTTTCCTAGCTACATAACTCTCTCTCCATAAAAAAGATTTAAATAAAGATTCAAGTTTAGAAATAATATTTGTAGGTGTTTTGAAGAAGGAAAATAAGTAAATAAAGGACGATGTTTATGAGTACAAGACGACCTATCATAGATATAAACATAATACTTAGTAACAAAATAATAAATTAACTATCCTAAAATAACCTAAACTAATTATTACAGATGAAATTATGAAATATAATTTAGTTAAGTTGATGTAGTTTGGTTAAGAGCCTCTCACAAACTGGAATGAATATTGAGCATTTTCAGTTTGGAAACAATCAAAATGAAAGGAAAAAGATGAAAGTGATTTGTTAAACGCAACCACAACTTGGTCTGGAGATGAGATAGGTAGTAAGTGCAACACTCTCTCTTGGATTTTGTTGCGAACTACATGACAATCATCTCTATATATTTCATGCCTCGATGTTCAGTTTCTGAAGATAGTATGGAAACTGTTGATTTTTTTCCTTCTTTTCCATAAGAGAGGAACCAAGGAAGAAACAAAAACGAGTGGTAGTTGAATTTGCCACTTGGTTAACGCGACGAAAGATATGCTTCATAGTATATTGATCTAGTTGATACAAGATATCTTGAATCTGAGTAACAAAAAAAAGGATGAGTAGTGAGGTTGCGTTACAACTCCATATATTTCGTGCAATCGTTAAAAACACGAGAAATTGATTCAGTTGGAGAAACACACATGTTGTCATTCTTTAGTGAATACAATTATGATTGATGAGAAGACAATTTCAAACAATCAGTCCCAACAACACCTTCATAAAAATAAATATTGTATTTATTTTTTGCTTGTATATATTAAGTTACCCCATATTTTAATTATTAATAAATCTCTATGCTTGCAAAATTCTCAATCATATTTAATTATTATTGGAGATAAAATCACTGACGTTACTAGTATTACATGGTGTGCTAATTTTACACTATAATTTTTGTTTTATTTTAAAAATATATTTTGATGATTCAAATCCATTTCAAATTGGAAAATGTTTGGGAAGCTTTCAAACACTCAATACACATTTGAGAGGGAAATAAATAGATGATGGTGTAATATATGTTTATGTTAGTGATGTAACGAGAAAAAAATGATAAAAAATAAAATAAAATATTAAATAAGTGTTGAAAAATTATGAATGCACAAATATAAGAGTTCTTTTAAATACAAACTTTAAATTATTAAATTGCTTAAACCCTAATCGTTTAACATGTTTAGATAGGATTTTGTGTTACTATATACATAGAAAAGTTGTGCTATGGTATTTGAGGAATTTGGCTATTTTAAATGAGAAATTCATAAACTGAGTGAATTAATAATTATATTATAACTACTTACAGGTCATACAAGTGAAATAATATTTGTTTCATCTTTAATAATCCATATTTTTCAATTTATTTAATAAAGCAAGTTGTTCACTTCCAAACAACCAAATTCTTTTTTGAGAGGAGAGAGAGAGGAAGAAGGAGCAACTAAAATATTAACTACTTTTATAAATACCGTGGACCGGTAACCGAACCAACTGGTCAGCACCATTGCACCATGAGAGAGAATATGTTTATATATTCCTTTCCCTCTTAAAACGAGTCACAAAGCAAGTGTTGCTTCCCACTTCTTCTCTCTCTCTCATCCATGGAATGGAATCCAGCACTTTGCGATGCGTTCACTCTCTCCGGCAACGAGAACTCATCGCCGACCAAATAACCTTTCGTTTCTTCCTTCTCAACTTCGTTCTGTGAGTTCCTTCCTTCTCCTCCTCCGTTTTACCGGTTACGGAAAAATTACCCGGCGTTCTCACACAAACCTAACAGCCTCGTGATTCTGTTTTATTCTTCGCTTTTCTTTGTGCTTCTCTCTCTCGAACGAATTCTTAACTGTTTCTCTTACATTTCCTTTCTCATTCGATTTTTTCGATCAGATTTCGGATCCATTGTTCCGTCGGAATCATCATCACCGGCGACGTTGAAAGTTAGTTGAACTTGAACTTGATTTTAGATAAATTTAAAAAACTTCAGAAATTATAAAAAAGGTTAGTAAAAATAATCTTAACAGTTCAGTTTAATTGAAGATAAAGCGCTATGTTAGATCTTAATCTTAACGATGTGAACTCGACCGATTCAACTCAGAACAACGACTCGCCAATGATTTCGGACAAGTTTCCCCAAAATTCCTGGAATCAAATGGTGGAATCAGGAACATCGAATTCCTCAATCGTCAATGCGGACGGTTCAAGCAACAACGCTAACGATGAGGACTCGTGCTCCACGCGCGCCGATGACGTGTTCACTTTCAGTTTCGATATCCTTAAAATGGAAGGTTCAAATTCAAACGACACCGTAACGAAGGAGCTGTTTCCTGTGAGTGGAGGAGGAGATGAAGGATGGTCTAAGAATTTGCAGTGGCAGAATACGTCGTCGTTTCCGATGAGAAATGGTACTTCAGTTGATCTCTCGTTTAAACAGTTCTGTGGAAACGAAGAGATGAAGATGGTTCAGGTTCAGCCTCAACAACAAGCTAAGAAGAGTAGAAGAGGACCAAGGTCTCGAAGCTCGCAATACAGAGGAGTTACTTTTTACAGAAGGACTGGAAGATGGGAATCGCATATCTGGTTCGTAAATTTCGTAGTAATATGAAATTTGTTTTGGTTGTATTTTTGTTGAATTTACTTCTATTTCTATTAATATTATTATTATTGATTATTAATTTGATACTGAGAAGGAAATAGTATTATAGTAGTATATCTAGAATTAAGATCTTCTCCTACTTTATTTTTTTTTTAGAAATTTATAAAAATTATTGTTGTATTTACTCACAACATAGATAGAAAAGGAGAGAGCAAAAAGCGAGATAATCATAATAAATGAAGTTTGTTTTGGTAATTTTGTTGTTGAATTGAATAGCATCTGACACGTTTTTGGGTTGTATTTTTGTAATTATTTGTTGTAGGGATTGCGGGAAACAAGTCTATTTAGGTATGGGTTATTAATTTTTGAATTAATTAATTATATTAAATGATTTACTATTTTTGGCATTGTTTGAGTTTTGACGAAATTATTGTTTGAGTTTTATAGGTGGATTTGACACAGCTCACGCTGCTGCTAGGTAAATCTTTGAACATATTTTCAGTTTTTTTGTATAATTCATATTTTGATTGTTTTTTATCTTGAATTGACTTGGAAATTTCAATATCAGAGCTTATGATCGAGCTGCTATTAAATTCAGGGGAGTTGGTGCTGATATAAATTTCAATTTGAATGATTATGATGATGATCTTCAACAGGTTAGAGAATTTCCAAGTGCTTTATGAATATGAAACTAGATGAATCATATGATGTAATTTTTCAGCATTTTCTTACTGATTGGATAGGCGAAGAATTTATCCAAAGAGGAATTCGTGCACATACTTCGTCGGCAAAGTACTGGTTTCTCAAGGGGGAGTTCAAAATACAGAGGAGTAACACTCCACAAATGTGGCCGTTGGGAAGCTCGAATGGGACAATTCCTTGGCAAAAAGTGAGGACCTATTTTTAATACAACTGAAGTATATACTATGATTACATGATTATACTATGATTATGAGATATTAGGAATTGAAGTACCTAATGGCCTCCAACAAAGTGAATCAGTTTCAGCATAATTCTCAATACATTTTTAGGCTCTTTTTTTGAGAAATGTCTAAGATAGTATGATGCATGTTTCTGAGAATCGATTGGAAAAGGTGTTTTGGTTTGGTTATAGAGATTGCAATCCTTTCCTGCTGCAGGTATATATATCTTGGGTTATTCGACACCGAAGTAGAAGCTGCAAGGTCCTAATCAATAATCAATAATGAATTACGTTCTACCTGTACTGAATTTATTACCTTGAATTATCAAGCTCGTTAGGATTGCATCCAACCCGTATCTCCCTTTTGATTTTCTGAAAATCAGGGCTTATGACAAGGCAGCTATAAAAAACAATGGAAGGGAAGCAGTGACTAATTTTGAGCCTAGTACATACGAAGGAGAGATGAAATCTGCAGCCATCATTGAAGGTAACAAACACTCTATAGCAAATATCTTATTTGAATTAAGGAGTGATTTATGGAATATTAAAATTTTCTCTCGGTGAAATAATGTTTGTATTTGCTTTCAACACAGGTGGCAGCCAAAATCTTGATCTCAATTTGGGCATAGCCACACCAGGAACTGCTCCCAAAGAAAATTTGGGGAAATTTCACTTCCCCTCGACCCGTTACACCATGCAAGCTGGAAGAAGTTCAATGGTATATATTTTAGCTTAACATCTTCATTTACTTTAGGTTTCTTCCAATTTGTGAGGAACAAAGGCTGGTAGTACTCCTCTTTATGCTCTGGAATATGAGCTAATGTAGTCTTAGTGGGTTCACTTATAACTAGTTACAACCTGTTTTACTTTGGCATCCTTGATTTTTGTAAAACTTTTCATATTTGGTATTAATGTATTAGTTCTTCATTTCCTACTGAGTTGTCATAATTGGCTGAGTTCTCTTCATTTGCAGATGGAAACCAATGTTTCAGGAATCGGTAATCCATCTTTGAAAAGGCTGTTAGTAACTGAAGAGCGTCATTCTTTATGGAATGGCATGTCTCCCGCTTTTTTTCCCAATGAGGTACTTCATAAAACCTTCTCAATTATCCTTGTTACTTACTACTGACTTTATTAATACACTGAAGAATGATTGGCTTTTAAACAGTGATAGATGATTGATATGTTTGGTGATAGAAACCAGAATTTACAGACCAATATCTATTGTCCTATCATTTAGTGATAAACTAATGAACTTCTATGAGTTCTTGGTACAATCTCTGTTGTTGGGCATGTCAGGGAAAATGGCTTGGGTTACATATAAGTGTAAGAAGTTTAATAACTATAGACTAACACTGTAAACTGATTATACATCTTCATATCATTTCTTTAGACTCATTTACAGCATGAAAAGAGGGTAACTTGTATTATTGAACTAGTTTACACTACATGTATGGTTATTAAGTTGTACTTAATATTTGCTTCATGTCAGTCAATCTTTTAAACAAAATGAGTTGGTCCAAAATATGCTTAAAATACGTGGAGTGATTAGTCCCTGAATAGATTGTTATAATGCATAGGTTCAATGTAAGTATGTAACAGTCTTTATGTTCATAAAATAAGATGAAAATGGAGTCTGGCTAGAATTTGCAAACAATTCATCATACGTCGTGGTTACGATAATATGTTCACTGAACATTCTGCTGCATCTATTATAATATTGCATTCATTTATTTTTAGTAGCCTAACTAGAGGTTATGGGCGATGCAATATTGTGCATTTTGAACTTTGACAGTAAAAGATTGTTCTAATATTTCGCAGGAAAGAGCAGAGAGTATCAACAAAGATCCTTCTAAAGGACTCCCCAATTGGGGGTGGCAAACTCATGGCCAGGTCACTGCTACCCCATTGCCAGCGGTCTCTGCTGCAGCATCATCAGGATTCTCAATTTCACCACCTTCCTTTCCATCAACCGCCATATTTCCACCAAGATCTGTGAACTCAATTCCCCAGAGTCTCTATTTTACTTCGTCCAATGCACCTAGCAGCAATGCATCGCAATATTATTATCAGGTTAATCCCCCGCAGGCACCACCCTAGCCTCATCATGTACCAAAGATTGAAAGCAAACCATAAAAGTTGTTTGCTTTAAAAATTCTTTGTATAGTGAGCTGGGATAAATCATCCTTTAAGAAATGCTATTTTTCGAGTGCACTGGTATTACAATGGTGCTGTTTTCGCCAAATTAGATGTTGGCAGTTTACATTGATGGTATAATCCCATTAGTTTTCGCTAATTGAAAATTCATAATATTTGCCCACCAATGTTGAGATTATAAGCCGCGATCATGCATCCAGAAATGGGACAAACGAAAGAGTTTCATATTTTACATTGCAAAACTCAACCTGATTTGAATGCCTAAACTATTATTTCATTTCAGATTAAGATTTCTTGGAATAGAGCAGTACTCAATATTTTCCACTGAATCCCCTTAACCTCTAGTATTTGAATAAATGTAATTGAGCAGATTAGGCAGAGATAGATAGGTCTGGCGGCTGTTTTCAGAATCACAGTAAATCAGTTTCATGAGACTGAAGCGCTACAATGGTATTTTTTAACCATAGACCTAAAGGGAAAATGGTTAAGATACTCTAATACTTTAAGCAACAAACTCATTTATCTTCGCCTTCAAACTATTTTAGCAATTGTTACTTTGAAATCTAAGTAAAAGAGTAATTGAAAAGTTGATTTTTCTAACTAAAAATTAAAATTAATTACTACCATTTTTGTTTAGGGAACCATGATTCATCACATGAGATTTGAAATAGAGGGGACATAAACTGAACCCCATGATGATCAGTTAGCCAACCTGCAGTTTTGTAGGATTGAGTATCAACCTCGTCCAATGGCAATGCCAATGGGTGGAAGAAATCACATTACACTTGTCGAGGTAACTGGTAGTACAGCAGCCTCATTCAAAGTTAGTACTACTACCCTTTTTAAAAGCATTCAAAGTTGGTACTTGATTGCAATTTGACCAATGAAGCATGGCATACCTATGAAATTGGATGTTAATGTTCGTATACGGCCTCTGTTTTGATGTACCGTCAATACAAACGATCAATGAGAGAGTTTGTTTTATTGGGACCCATCACTACATGTGTTAAAGTTTTTTAGGAGAGGGGAAGAAAATATCATTAAGCCTCACCAACAAACCACTAGGAAGTAGATTTCTAATTCATTTCACAGTAGTAATTTTTGGTGTAAAAAAATCTACTTCCTCTTCTTTTTGTGGAGGAATCATTCAACTCGCTATGTTCTTATCACTCAATTCTTTTATTTCATCAGCCTTACATCCCCTTCCTCTTGTCCTTAATTATAAGGCTCTTTTGACATATTTGCTAATCCTTAATTATAAGATCTACTTAGCATGTTTTTAGATACATTTATTATACTATTTTTCCAAATATATAATTTATTAATTTTATTAATATTATTAAATTGTTTTAAAATATATAAATTAATATTAAATATATCTATAAATAAATTATAATTTAATAATAATTATACTACCAATTTTTCTCATAACATAAAAAAAAAATATCATAAGGTCTTACGGATGAATAATCATGTGTTTTTTATAAAGTTATAGAATTCTCAATTTTCTTTTAAGAAGTAAAAAGTATCCTTACTAGTCTACTACTACTCCCCACAAACTTGAGCCATGCCAATTGTCAAAGGAAGGAGATTCATTAGGCCACTTGTCATAGTAGGGATGTTATGGAATTGGGGACCAGGGACAAGCTCTTAGTGTCTTCCGGTCACGAGGCCTCATGAACAATTTTCACAAATAAACATACGCTTGATGTTGCCAAAATTTCAGCTTAAAGTTACTCTCTAGATTTTTCTATTGGTAAAAGCAAAAAATTTATTCAATAAATTAATCCAAGTTGCACAAGGTATACAAGCTTAGGAAAGGACAAAGATACACAACACCTAATGACTAAACCAGTACAATAGCTCAAATTTAAAGATATCTCTTTAAAATATTACTCGAAGGTCAAAAGCAAAATTACCATTTGAGGTGTTTTTAGTTCCATTCCAAAGAAACCCCTAGATTTAAGTATGATACAGCAGTGGCTCAAATTTAAAGATATCCGATATCTCCCTAGAACATTGCTCCCAGGTCAAAAAGCAAAATTATCATTTAAGAATTAAGATGTTTTTAGTTGCATTCCAAATAAACCCATAAATTTAAATATGGGTCTCACGTTATTAATACAAAATTAAATTTTCATGATTTGATTGCAAGTATTATTGAACGGAAGTAAATGTTAAAAAAAAAATTTCGTAAGTGTTTATTGAGTCTGCTTATCTTCTCTGCCTTAAAATGTACCATCATCCTTCATCCTAAATTTAACTCAAAAAAGAATTTACAAAATCAAAAGTATTTGTTGAAAAAATAAATAACTTTTAAACTTTTTAGGACTTTTTTTGTAAATACTGTACATATTTTTATATTTGGCCAAATTACATGTTTTTATACTGTACATATTCTTTTGTAATTACCTTATTTATTTGTAACAGCTTGGTTCTTTAGCTTATTTTGTTTCTAGATAAATTCTTTAGGTCTTG
>JBBPBP010009779.1:25118170-25145274 GCA_037974735.1 Cicer chorassanicum
CACATTTTAAAATTGATTAATGTATACTCATCAAAAAATAATAAATAAACACACAAAAGTAAAAAAAAAAAATAGTATCAACATATGAATGATGTAAAAATAAAATGATTCAAATAAAATGCGTAGAAACAATAAAAAAACGATATGGAAAAATTGAAAAGGAGAAGGAAACTTGATGAAAAACCTATATCAGAGTTTTATAGAAAGAGAAAAACTGTCACTGCGTGAAACTGATGTATTATGGAGAAAACCCAGTAAAAATTAATGGAGGGTAATTTTGGATTTTTCAAAAAGGGTAATTAAATCATTTTCTCTTATTAGTGAGTTAAGTTTCGTGTTTTTAAAATTTGTGGCATTTTTCTCTCTCATCTATGGCAAGCGAATGTGAGAAGTTACTATTTTTAGCTTTTCATTTTTAGCCAAAAAATGATTTTTTTTTTTTACCAAATGATTTTAAAAAAATCTGAAACAAACACTCTTCAAATCCTATAAAATAATTTTTGATTTAAAAATATAAATTTTTTTATTAAAAAATTTGAAACAAATAGTGTAGAATTTTAGAATATTTTGAAAGAGATATTAAGTCCTCTATATGATTTTTATGCATTACACACAAACATTCAAAAGCAATGAGAGATAGATTGAAAAACCAAGTAGTAAGTTATCCATTAGATATAAATTAACATAGAGATCCACAACAATTTCATCAAAGTACTTACATAAAGGTACATAAAAAAAGTGGTTCATAAAATGGTTGGTATAAGCGGTAGGAATCATCCACAACAATTCCATCAGAATCATAAAATTAAGGTACATAAAAAAAATGTGATCCATAACAAGAGTCAAATGAGGTATGAGGTGAATTGTGAAAAGTGTGGTCAAAGTGGTCATTATAAGAAACTGATTTGTGGCCTACTTATAAAGGACATGCTAGATCAACCTAATTGTGTTTTTCTTTCCTTGACATGTATCCAAAAGATTAAAACAATAATTACTAAATTATATTATAAATAATGCATATTGAGATTTAACTTATGGAAATAATAAAAGCGTTCAGTTTGACTTATGTCAATTATAAAAATATTCTTTAATTAATCTGTAATTTATGTTTCCTATTAATGTTAATCGTTTACTCTATTTCTATTTAAATCCACTATGGCCGGTTGTAATTAATAATCTTTCTCTTAATTAGTTACTTTCTTTCTCATGCACAATAATCACTTATGAAACTCAAATAAATACCTACTGAAATAAAAAATTTGAGTTATAATTAGTCCAACCTCTCCTTACTAATTAATCTTAGAGAAACATTAGTAAGCCATAGTGAGATTACCTATTAAATAATTAACTATTTTTTTACAAATATTAAATAATCAACTTATTTAGATTAGTTATTCTTTATATATAGAAATTGAAACACAAATATTACTTCAAACAATATATAGAAAAGCAAGCATAAATCATAAATTAAAAAATATAATAATACAAATGACATAAGATCCACCATCATAGCATATTAATTACACATATAACACAAAACTAGGAATTAAGAATGTGTACCTTTAGGTTTCATGAGAATTGAGAGATACTAGGTTATAAAATTACAATTCACATAGAATTAAGAATGAGTAAAATTACTCTCTTTGTTGTCTAGATTTTCAACACACTATGCTGACATCCGCCGATGGCAAAGACACCTCATCAGATATAATATGATGGGCCAACTCGTTATGGTTCTCAAAACAAGACTTAATACATAATAACTGATTGACTTGTGTTTAATAATAATTGACTATAATTAGTATAGTAATAATAGTTCCTAACAATTAATTATATCAACCAAAGTAATTGATTAGCTAAGTTAATTAATCTTATGGTGTATATCTAAGGATTTTTAATAAAGATGTGGTGTTAAAACTATTAGTGTTGTCGTTCTTTACCCAAAGTCCTATATGTCGAGTATTTTATACTCCCCTTGAGATTCAAGGTTTGTTGTTCTTAGGTTAAATATTGATTAGTCTATATTCTACTATGGTACATATGTTTAATGGTATGTCAAAACAGGACACAACAAGGTTGATTTTTGAAATTTAGGTGTTTTAGACGAATATAAAAAAGATGTTTTTGTGACTATTTAAAATTAAATTTTTTATTTTTTTCAAAATCATTAAAATTCAATTTTAATCAAGATTTTTTAAAAAAATCATTTTTAATTGTTGTCAAAAAAAATGATACAAATCAAAACAAGACTATTTAATTTATCATGTGAATTAGTAAATTTCAAATAAAATTTTAACAATTTCAATTTTAAAAACTAATTCTACAAAACACAAAAGTTGAATGAATAATATTATTCTATATGATGTACATACATTGGAGAAACAAATAAATATTTTCAAGTAACTCAATATTACATATAGTTTGATTTTAACTCAATTGCTAAAACTTATCTAATGACTTATAATTCTTCAAACAAAATTTTGCCATCAAAATTAGAAGAATTATTACATCTTTGCAAATTTTATGATATTTATAACATATTTTAAGTTATTATCAAAAAATGATTTAATGTTTAATACTAGATAAAATTGGAAAAAAATCCAATTTTTAATTGTTGAGTGAGACATTTGTTAATTTTTAATTTAAATATAATTTTAATTATATATATTTTTATAATGTAATAGCTATATATTCTAATTAGTATTAGTAAAGTAAAACGAGATTTGGTGCAGGGCCGGCCCAATGGGGAGGCGCCTAAAGCCCTTGCTTTAGGCCTCGTCAAAAAATATTTTTTTTACTTTAATTTTTATACGGTATAGATGTCCAATAATATATTATCAAAACTCTTTAACCATATATAGAAACAAAAAATGCCTCCAAAAATTTTTTAATTAGCCAATTAAAATCGATGCATCTATTTAATTAGTCAATTAATACTATACCGTTGGAAGAATCTTTTAATATTAAATGCATTCCTTTTCACTAAAAATCATCTTAAATTAAAGGTAGTGTTTTTTAGTAAAAATGTCTCTTAGAATCATCCATCTTAAACTTTCCTGTTAACACGACAAAAAGTTTTTTCACCCTTGATCCTACTTCCTTATTCATGCTTTGATTTTATTTTTCGTTTTGAATTTTCATTGTGTGAGTAGCTCTTATTAGTGGACAAAATATATTAAGGTATGTGTTTTTAATTTATTCGTCTCTTTTTTATCTATAATCTGTTAAGTATTAAGTAAATATTTATATTCTAAATTATTAATCTTTTTTTCAATTGTAGGAGAGATCAATCTTTTCTATATATTTGTCTGGAGCATAAACTAAAAAAAAAATGGATTAGCTTTATTATCGATTGAAAAACAATTGTTAAATAAAATCGATTACAATAGTTCGATAAATGATTTTGCATCAAAAAAAGTACGAAAGATTAATTTTAAATAAAAATATTAATAATTTATTTATTAACTTTGAAAAAACCCCGTCTGATAATTTCGCTTTAGGCCTCATAATGGGTTGGGCCGGCCCTGATTTGGTGTCCTAGAAAAATGAGGAATATACCATCCACCCCCACACTTATACCTGCCACCCCCTCACGACACATAAAAATACAATTTTATCCTTTTAACAATTTATAATAAGTTTTAAAATTGATAGTTTCGGAAGTTTTAAATTTTTGAAAATTTCGGAAGATTCAAATTTTCGAAATAAGAATTACATTTTGAAAATTTGAAAAGTTTCGAAAGTTTCCAAATCTGAATTATTCCGAAATAAGTATTACGTTTCGAAAATTTGAAAAG
The DNA here is from genome assembly GCA_037974735.1 of Cicer chorassanicum. NCBI lineage: Eukaryota > Viridiplantae > Streptophyta > Magnoliopsida > Fabales > Fabaceae > Cicer > Cicer chorassanicum. Next base: position 25,121,968 of record JBBPBP010009779.1, read on the forward strand.
TTTCGAAATTTTTCAAATATGGAAAGTTTCGAAATTTTACTATTTCGAAAGTTTTGAATTATTTGAAAGTTTCGAAAATTCTAAAATTTTCTATTTCGGTTTTGAATTATTCTGAAATTTTCTATTTCGGTTTTGAATTATTATGAAATTTTCTATTTCGGTTTTGAATTATTCTGATATTTGAAAAATTTCGAAACTTTCCAATTTTTCGAAATGTAATATTTATTTCGAAAATTTTCAAATTTGGAAACTTTCGAAATTTTCCAGATTTGGAAATTTTCGAAACTTTCCAGATTTGGAAACTTTCGAAACTTTCCAAATTTTTGAAATATAATTCTTATTTCGAAAATATGAAACATCCGAAAGTTTCGAAAATTTAAAACTTCCGAAACTATCAATTTTAAAACTTATTATAAATTGTTAAAAGGATAAAATTGTATTTTTATGTGTCGTGAGGGGGTGACAGGTATATGTGTTGGGGTGGATGGTATATTCCTCTAGAAAAATAGATCGTGGGCGATTCAGGGCAACCACTGGGACACAGTGAATTCGTGAATTCTCAATATTCAGCATAAAATAGTTCATTAAAGAAGAAAATAGACCAAGTCTTGAGACTGAGCGAAGTAGCAAAGTAAAAGTCCAAGGCCTTTTTTGACTGTATTGTTGTAAAGGTCCAAAGACTTAACAATTCTTGTCTTTTGCATTTTGGTTAAATGATTATGATTAAATGTGAGCTTGCAACTTCTGATGCAATCTTTATGAATTTTTGTCTCCTCTAAAGAATGAGTGATGCCCCTTGATATGGTCAAAAAATGATTCCTCTCAAGTGGATCCAAAAATACCCAAAGAATGCATCTTGTCATGCACATGGGAGCAAGTCACTAGGAATAAACAAATGGGGGGCCCTAGGCATTAGAGTTTTACCTTATGAACCGGGAAATCCTTTTATTCCTTTCTAAAACTTATCATTCATCATGGAAAATACAAGTAGTTCATTATGGTTATTGTTGCTGCCAAACACCCAACTTTTAATATATCTCAAAAGAAAAACCTTAACTTAATTTTCTTCCTAACTCTAGAACAATTTCCTAGAGTGGACGGTCATTAATAGGATGTTTCAATCTTCGATGGACACATCAAATGATGTTTTAAGACTTTCATTTGACTCAAAGACACTGTGAAAATAAATAATTGAACATCATTTTCATCCTTGAAATTGTAGAGATCGAGTAATTTGATCTTCAAATTTATACAATAGTAAATAGATCTCTAAAATTATAAAATTTATCAATTAATTTAATCTTATCGTCATCTGACACGTACACTTAGTTTGAGTATTGTTCCATAAATTTGTTTATAGCCTCTGTTGAATTTATTTTACATCTCCCTATTTAGTACTTTAAAGTACACATCATCCTTCACACCACAAATAGAGATTTCTTCTTTTCAATATAATTTGGTACAAACAACCACATGGCGCAAGGAACACAACAAGATAATAGTTAGACCTTTAATTTTAATCACGACCCCTTGTAGGTTCGTAATAAGCTAGTTAAAGTTGTCAAAGATGATATCTTGCATGCATACATTTTCACATCCGCAAGTGCACAAATGTTGTTTCTAAAAACCGAGTAGTTAGATTTTTCCACAAACTCACAGCTGTTCACTCACGACTAATCCACAACCTCTAGCAACACAACCCACATTGGTAAGATTGATGAAGTTTAAACATATAAAATCATGCAAGCCATTAGGCTCCAACTCATTCGAATTTTCAGCATCAAACATGTATGAAAACATTGTTACTTTTTGTAGTTCGCCTTACGGAACCTAAAGCACTTACTGCAATTGTTATGGCAAGAGACATTAATAAATCATGTAGAAGATCATAAGAACAAGACACAAATTGTTCCATTCAAAACTAGAATCTTGCTAGATACAAGTTATAATTTAAGATTTAGAACCACGGCCAGTAGCAAGTGGAGATGAAAGGAGCTCACAACTTACTGATTCAGAATTGATTGAACAAGATTGAATGAATAAGAGTTGAATTTATATTTTAATTTTAAATTAAAAATAATTAAAAACAAACAAACATATATGAAATTGTTAATGATAAAGAAAAGAATTCACATTTAAAAAAGAAATATGAGAGAAGTTCAAATTTTAAATTGAATAAGCTTCAATGTTACATTATTAAGGGAAAAAACACCGAGGTTCAAAACAACTTTTAACCGGGTGACCAATTTTTAGCGAACAAGAACCAAGTATTAAACTTCAAACCAAATTACTTATTGAACTCCACACATTACTTAAATCTAATCTGGTTTTCAAACTTTGTGATTAAACTTGCTCGAAAAGGAGCAAATGTTATTTTGCTCATACCATAGCTAAGGAAGCTAGCTACAGGGCAAGTCGTGTTATTTACTCTTAACATATTGCATTGCCCCTTTCACTATTCTTGCAAATAAAATGAGTTTGTTTCTGTCCAAAAAAAATATGGAGTTACACTGTGAAAGGACCCAGCCAATTTGACAAGTTGGAACATGCAAAAGAACCCAGAGTAAATAATAACACGGGAACTGAAAATTTTGCCTCAACAACAGAATATATTTCCCTTAAATTTTACCTCAAATCCAGAACATGTTTCCCTTAAATTTTGCTGACTCAAATAATCACACCAAAATAAACCAGCGTTCTCACATTCAGCAAATTTAAGATCTTGGTCAAACTCGCAACAATAGCTTTGGGCACCCAAAACAATAGCTTGGTTAAAACCATCTACATTGATCTTAAATACATCTTTAGAATTCATTGTTGGGAGGCTTGCAATTGCAAACCCTTACCCAAACCGAGTCAGTGTTTTGTATGGGAGGAAACCTCCTGCCAAAATCACCGACAGTCGAAAGGCCAAGCACTATACACAACACTACAGAAAATTCTTACGAAATATACTCATCCACAGCACATGGAATAAATTATGCTTTAAAAAGTAAACAAAAACCTTCACATTCAATAGATGAATAACCAATCTCATTTGGGAAGCCCAAAGTCAACCATGAACATTAGGTTTATTTACAATTTAAGATCTCTAGCTGCATCACAAAATGAAGAAAACCGACATGCCAAGCCCCTAGTCATTCATGACAAGGTCCCTGATAGTTAAGTTAGTTTGAGAACTAGTAACAATAATTAACAGCTAAAAGCAAACCAAACAAGGAGAAACGATAAGTGGTTGACCGGAAAACTTACATGGATATCAAGGAAAAACTAATTAATCTGAAGACTTTTGGAGAACATAAAAACAAACAAACTACTAGGTGTGCCCAGTGCGCACCCATATTACTAATCACATGCAGCTTTCTGGCTAATTATTCATTTTAATCTATTGATTATCAAACTCCAAGATGTTAATCCACTAATAAAATAATTTCACCTTAACCATTTGGATCAAACCCCAACCTTCTTCTCACAAAGATAGTTAAAACTCAAGAAAATTGAAGTAATAAATGAGATTGATAAATTTGATATTGAATCAACAAGTTTTCATGCTCTGTACTTTGAAGGAAAACACTCAACTAAGATCTACCTGCTAATTTGATCGCGATAGCATTGGCAGCTGATATCTTAAAACCCCAAAACAGCTCACCTGCGAATCCAGAACTACAAAGGAAAAGGGGGCAAATGAGTGCACCGTCACAGAAAAGCAAACAGCTGCCATTCTTGACATATCGAAGATATGAAACCCAAACCCAGAACAAAAACAATTTTAAAAATTGAACATTTTTCCCATTCTTGTTTTAGCACCAGGTAGGTTAAGATACTTTTATGTGCATGCAAAATGAGCAATGCCATATAAGCCAATTAAACCAAGAAAACAGGTAGTTTACTAATTACCAACTGCAGCCATAAATTACACTGCTTGGTATTTTCATCATTAGGTGGCCCAAACCAATCATGAGGAAGTTCCACCATCCACAGCTATGCAAAAAAATTGTTGGTCCATTTCTGTTAGGTTTTACCATTTCCAACAGTAAAACATCAGAGCAACCAAAAAGTCACATCCCAAATGTTCTGTTGTATAGATCCCCAGAATTTGGCATCCGATATTTTGAATCATCATATCCTGAGTAAAACTTGTTAAATCCAAGTCTTTCATTCCTCAAAAGTTCGGCCACACCCAGACCATTCCCACTCTGCACCTCGTTCCACCCATTCCATTGGCCATTTGACAAGATTGCATTTGTAGACTGCTGCAGGGACAGCTGAGAGAAAGGGGCTAAGTTACTGACTTGGGATTGATCCAACCTCGAAGAAATACCATATGAATCGCCAAGTTGAGAAAAATTATTCCCAATTTCAGAAAATCTAAGGTTTTGCTGCTGTGTTAGAGATCTTTGCATCAGGAGTTGTAGTCTGGCCTCATTTTCAAAATAATTTAATTGTGGCATGAAATTTGATCGCATGTCCAGTGATTGGCTGTTTTGTGCACCTTGAAGCCTCCCCTTGCCGACTGCCAAAATAGCAGGATCCATAAATTCAATGTCGGCCGTGCCACCAATATTTCCAGCTGAGGGTGTCTGATGTGAATTTCTCAAAAATGAAGAATGATCATGTAATGAATTCCCTGTCAAAAGGATAACAATCATATTTAACAAACATACAAAAAACAAATATGGAAAGTTATAAAAGAAACCATAACTAACCAGATATGGAGTCAAAAGTCTGCTCTGATCTCTCATGCGAAGAAAAACCAGGAGGTGGCAGCCTACTTGGAATTGAAAATCCTGGAGGAGCTGAAACTTGTGCTCTTGAAATAGCTGGCAACCATAGCAAAATTATTGTCATTAGATGAGCTGAGACAATGGGAAATTACAGGCTAAGCAATTCAAATATTTTAGGGAGAGCAAACAAGTAGCCTAAAAAAAGCCTGTTAAACCTACAGAAGCAATCAAGCAAACAGCTTCAACAGTTGTAATGCTTCTTTGACACATTGGCAAATATTTCATACCAAATAACACAAATGATAATAATTACATACTACATACTTGGGCAATTGTTATTCAGTAAACCATAACTTAAAAAAGCTCTTCAACAAACAAAATAAGACAGTCAACAGTCAGTTCCATACAACGTTGTGGGCCTTATAGTGGTGTGGTAAAACTTTCTGTTAATTTAGAGAGGCGTTTTTCATGACTAATATCACACCCAAGGCAATGCTCCATTTCATCCACCATACTTGGATCCTGGTTGGCATATCCCTCACTGTTAAAATTTTTATGTGCGTTCTTCAGTTTCCACCTCTATATTAGAAATATTAGAATTTGTATGTCCTTTGCTAAACTTACATTTAATATACTCTATTTAACTTCTTCTACCTAGGAAAAAACATGTGTTTCCATGGCTTGTCTTCATAATTCTATCTTTTCATTTATCCCGACTCAATTCTACTAAAACTATATCATCTGCAAACAAAAGTGGTCGTCAAGAACCTACACAAAAAAGATGAGCTCAAAGCTAACCCTTGGTGCACACCTATAGTTATCAAGAAATCTTCTATATTTCCACGTTTTGTTGTTACGCTAGTCAGTGACACCTTCATATCCTTGAACATAAGCAATCCGAACACTTTTCTACTTCAAAACCTTTTATAGACTTCTCGTCTTTTTGAATCCTCTAATAAGTAATAACTCTCCATCAATCTATGTAGCATGTATATGGCTAACATGCTCAAATTCTCTAGCATAAAACCAATGATGTTCCATAAAGCGAGTTTCTTAATCTCTATTCACTTACTCTCTCAAAACTTCTAAGTATGACTTGTAAATTAGATTTCTCTATGATTTGGGAATTTTGTATGTTGCCTTTATTCTTAAAGATGGGTTCCATTTATTTGGCATATTCTTAAGACCTCATAATTGTAACACACGTCTTTCTCTCTTAACCTCTTCCATTCCTCAATAGGTATATCGCCTAGTCCAGTAGTCTTACCAATAGTCATTTTCTTTGATTCTTCTTCCACCACGAATGTGCAAATTCTTAAATAGTATAAGTATCCATCTTCATTAAATATGGCATAAATCTTCCATGTTCCATCTTTTCTTGATGTCTTGCTTTGTAACCAATACCTTCCCTCTTCATCCTTGATGAACTTTGCCCTGTTCAAGTCTCTTGTTTTTCTCTTCCTACTTTAACAAGCTTGTAGATACCTCTTCCCCTTTTTTAAGTATTTAAAGATTGGTATTGACCTTCAAATACTCTTGCTTTGGCTACACTTACAACCTTCTCAATATCTTTCTTAGCTACATGACTACATCTGTTTTGATCATCTTTCCTAGATAATCTCTGGTTGCTTTTTCAATCCCTTTCGTCATCTCATTCCACGTATTGTTATCACTTCCTCAAGTTTCCCAAAACCCTCTTTTTTTTAGCATGGGCCTTAACCAACCAAACCCTAAATCAAAGAACCTTATATGATCGATTTTGTCTCATTGAACCCAAGTATATTGTAACCTTAAGACAAGCAGGTCATTAGCCGAAAAAAGGACTCAATTCTTATTGAGCTTGGCATTTTCCAACATTAACACATAGTCATGACTAAGATAACTATATCTCTAGATATATTATTTTATATTCAAACACTTCTCCTAAGCTAAAGCTTGCTATATGCCGGTGATGGATGCAGGTGAAGTCGAAAGAATAGCTAGAAAGATAGTCTAGCCAAATAGCTGGAATGATTATCCGTCTAAGGGAAATTCATGGCAAGCAATCAAACAAAGCAATGTTTGTCTTTCTAAAAAAAACCGCATTTGGAAGCTTCAAACCAGTAATACCAGAGACCCAAAAATTAAAACTTGAAACTAAATCTAACAATTGCCTCAGAGAGAGAGAGAGATACATATGGGATGAAGACAGAAACATGCCAGTGCATTTGGGTCAAAGACAAGGCCAGTGAGCCATAAACAACAAAAGTCGTCATTTGAATGATCATCAACATGAAAAAAAATCATCACTAGTATAATTCATCTATGGGAAAGTCACCATTGGCATGATCGTCAGTGAGAATAGAAGCCACTGTTATGATTTGCTAGGAAGTCAAAAAAATGTATGACAAGCACAGAAGATGCAGTGCGACTATAACAAAATATCATGATCGGTCAATGGAGATAAAAAATGTGTCGGGGGGTTGTTTGCACTGGAACGCGGGTGCATGTGGCCCTAAACCAAAAATTGATGACAGCTCTAGAACCGGAGTGGAAAACTAATCCAAGAGGCTGAAAAACTGTGCCAGAAGGTCGTCGAAAGAGACAGAACATAGGCTTAACGCAGCGGACATTGACGGCACGTAGGGAAGATTTTGACCTAAAAATTGATGGGCTTCGTAGATCAGGAGATTCTGCACGCAATAGAAATGGTTATGGTGGAAAAGTCACTGGAATTTTTTTTCAACAACGGCAATGGTGGGTGGAAGTATTAGGTGCAATAAAAGGTGATCGCACCAAAAAAGAGAAACTACTACTATATCCCCAAACTTTTGGGAACTCGGCAGCAGAATACTGGCACGACGATTCAAGGAGGTTATCAAACGAGGCTCTAGATACAATGTTGAACAAGAGGAAAATAGAAAGGGATATGGTGAAACTGTGTTTAAACTACACAACGGAGACTTTTATATAGGCTTAAAAGCAATAAAAAATACAAAGTATTTATCCCTATTTATAAGATATAATATGATAAAATTGAACACTAATGCTAAACGATAAACCAAGATATTCTAAGATAATATTAAGATATTATTTTATATTCCAACATCTCTTTTTCCTTTCAACAAATAGATCTTCAAAGCATAATTATATAATCAAATAACTCATAGAGCACAAAAATAACCAGACAACAATCAATTGTAAGCCAATTCCATTCATTCAGCAAGAGGAACTCAAAATTATGGATAAATAATTATCATGGTCATAGAAGAAATTTTCTAAATAGATTTTACTCAACCCTCAAGCAACCATCACATAAAAGCTATGACTCATATGTCAAATTGAAAAACAGTAATATATGAACAGAGATGATAAGATTAGTTGCTAGCAATAATATAAAATAAAGCTACTGTAGCCAGTCCAAGGAAGCTAGTAATACTTACCAGAAAGCTTATTGGAAGAAGCAATGGAATGAACGCTGCCTAAATTTTCAGCTTCATCGTAGTTACTAGTAGGAAAGCCATTTGCAGTGCCCAACTTATCCATATAAAAGTCTCTTTCAGCCAGATCCTGGTTGAGTGTGTGGCTCTTAACCTGTTGATGGCTGACACCATAAGATGAATGTACATCAAAAGTTTGAATTTCAGATTCTTCTTGCCTTGCAAAAGAGAACCTTGACTGATTGTTACTTTGAATTTTCCAAGAACTAGATTTTTTTAAAGGACAAGGCTGGTCATCAGTATTGTCACCCAACAACTTCACTATATTATGAGGTGATGTTAGGGAGTCATCCCATGGATCAAAATCCATGGACAGAATATTTGAGATTATGCTACTTTCACCCTTATCAATTGCAGGATCACATCCAGCATTAACAGCTTCACCAACTAATCTTCCAATGCTTTGCCTGTTTCTTTCATTATTAAGCAAACCATTAGAGCTGCCACTGATCAATTTCTCAGGGTAACCATTACATAACATGCTAGACGAATGTAAAATAGATTCATCCCGAACTCTATCATCAGAAGATAGAGAACCAGCATTTACAGTATTACAAGGTTCATGCTGCATTAGACAAGGACTAGAAAGTTTTGATACATGAAGGAAATTTGTTGTCTTAGGCAAATAAGAAAGACAAACTTCTGGATCCTTCAGTCTTTGATTATCAAAAGATGTTACATCATCTTCAATTTCAGCTGTATCTGATACTACTTGAGATTGAGAATCTAATATCCCTCTACCCTTCTCTGTTGCATTAAAACCGCTGTTATCTGATATAGAAATTTTACCAGCCGCATTAGTTGTTATTGTGTCTTCAAATCTGTCAACATCATATTGTGATCTTTCTTGAATTTGAAGAGATTTAGTCAAGACATCATCAGTAGGCGGGCTACTAGGCTTGTTTATACCAATGTTAATTGAGGAGAACTCACTGGACAAGTTCCGAATCACTTCATTGGTAGCAGACACTGCTTCCTCAGGACCAGAGCTAAAAGGATGTCCAGTAATGTTAGTAGAATTTAATGTATTTGCTATATTACAATTGCCTCTATCACTATCCCGAGACAATGGTCGAGAAGACAACTCACTCTTCAGATTGACAGGCACAGGAGAAGCATCAGATGCTGGAGCTTTTACACCTGCACTAGCCACACTGTCTATGCTATTATATTGTTTAACAGGTTTCTGAAATTCAGTTTTCACCCTAGGTATTGTATTATGACTCGCATCACTCGATGGAGGCCTCCTTGAACCATCACACTGTGCAGCAGAAGCCTGAATTGTGCCCGTAACAGCAGTAGAAAAGGCTAGTGTGCTTTGGACTGTATCAGTTTTTGTTTTGGACAGCCCAGATGGATATGATAGACCTCCAACAGGTGGCTGACAACTTGTGGCCTGTGTACCCCTAGCACACATAAACATTGGAACCATAACTTCTTCAGATAAGTTCAATATACAAGAGGAAATACAAAATTATCATGATACGTACCACGCAGCACTTGTGGGAAGAGGAACTTGCTTCCCATTGATTCCATTGGAAGGCGGACTTCTTACCGTGCAAACAGAGTTCTGTAACATAATTTAAATAAAAACATCAGTTTCTTTGTATACAGCAGAGAAATGCGAAAATACATTTTGCTAGCAGCATAGCAATTAAAGATCAAAATTCAAATGAGCACTGAATCACGACAAGATGAAATCTAGAGCAAAAAATAGAGGGACTATATGAACATGAAAAAAGGGTCTTACACTTGGAGCATTATTATTAAGAATGGGCTTTCCTGGATAATTATTTGTGCAATCATCTAGGGGAGGAGGTAATACATTCCCTGACCGTCGTTGCATATTGATTGTGGCACCGGTGATTTGTTGAACTCGACTTCTTCAAAATAACAAGAAAATTAGTGTATATTTTATAATATTTATCTGGCACTACATTCAATTCAAACAATTAAAATGTGCAAATGGGGAACATGATCTGAAAACACATATCAGAACACAATTTTGATTTCTGTGAAGTGAACTCCATCAGAACACAACTTTTTCATCAAAATGCAAGTAAAGCAATATTCTTCACCTTGTACAGCTCAAGTTAAACGATCAAAAATACCTATTTTCAGCAAGGTTTGTATTTAATTGAATCATGATCAGCCTTATATCAAAATTGTAAATTACCTAGTGTAAGCCGAAATTATTTCATCTTTTGTAAAGCTGTCTTCTTGAGAGCCAACCTCATGCAGATACAGACAATCAGGGTTGGTGCAAGGCTGCTCATGGAGAATACTACTCAGTTAAAAGCATAATCCAATTAAGGCACAATATAAAAATCTCAAAAGACCTATTAATTTTCATACCGCATTTCGGAGCCATGCATGACAATATTTTGTGGTTCCAAAACAAGCCCTGAAATGTACAAGACCAAAAACACAATTATAAGCACAACCAATGGCGTGTGTATGGCATTTTAATAAAAGCAGGTATTTATACCTTAAAGGTCTACCCTCCAAAACAAATCCATGTACGTTTTGAATACACCGAATTGCTTCCTCTTCCTTTAAATAAGTAATATATCTGAGACAAAACCATAGCATTGGTATTAATATTAAATGTATTACACAATAGTAGTCAAAGCATGCTGATATAGCACTGCAGCAAGAAGTAAGGTGCAGTGCACAAAAGGGCATATCCTTTTCCCTTCATCATTTTTTTAAACCTGTGCTATGTACAGATATGGCCTTTTTCCTTCTTTTCTAATTCCTAACCAAGGAAAAAATTGCAATTGAAGTCTTTTTGCTGGTCATAAGGTTTGTCCCTTCCCCAAAGCTATACATACTCCTCAACTATATTATTTATCTCAATGACAACATAACAAAACAGTAAGAGGTGTCTATTTACAGTAGCAACCAATATGATCAACTAAAAGAAAATGATAATGCCTCTAAGGAAACAGCTACACCACAAACTTCAAGAATGTGCTTACACACTGCAAGTATCATTAGGAAACTGTTGAATGACGCCAGCTGCTGTCCGTGACATTGACACTTTTAAGACCTTCCCATACTGACCAAAATACTCCCGCTTCTGGAGAAGCTGCAAAAATGCTGATATGAGTAAGGATTCTCTAAGGATAACAGACCAGAAACTCCAAGGAGAAAATAAGAGAGAGAGAGAGAGAGAGAACATGTGAGCAGAACAGAAACATGCAAATGATCAAGAATGGAGGAGGTAAAAAAGTTACATCTTCATCTGCCAGATTGAGAGGCAATCCAACTATGTAAACAAGGTTCCGCTGAATCACTCGCACACTACTCAGCTGCTTCCGCCCATCAGAAGACTTAGATTTCGCTTTCTGATTCTTCACCTTTTTCTCCATATTAATTCCATTCAGCAATCTACAAAATATATATACACACACACATCAAGAAAAATACACTATGAAAAGGTCTACTGTGGCCTTGGTATAAATAACTAGTGAAGCAAAAAGATCTAAGAAATAAAAATATCAGCAACTTATATTTTCCTTTGATTGCAGTTCCAGCATAAAAGCTTTACAGATATTACAGCATTTCCAAGTATACATAAATATATTGTAAACGGAATGACCTCTCACAGTTTGCCGCCGTCCCAACAATCTTTTCCTTATCATAAGGAGAACGACACGCAGGGCATCGCCCATCAGTATCATCCTTCTCAGCCATGTCCATTATGTGGTGCCAACACCAGACACATATCTGCAATCAAGTAAAGATGAAAATGACATCCCTCATAATGAACCTCTGTGATAAAGACACATCATCAAGAAACAAAACATAGATAACAGCACCTACACGACTACATCTTAAGCACAAGTCACTGTCTAAAGGATGAAGATGTAGCACTTTGCTTTAACCATCACTTCTACTTCTTTAAAGTTAAGAGTAAAAAAATATAACCTCAATGGTACTAACTATCATGACAAGCAATCAAAATAAACCTTGACATAGTACAAGGATGAATAAAATAAGACGAATATTGGAACAGGGCAGGTAGAGATGCGACATAAACCTTGTCAGAGATTAAAGGATCAAATTCATGTGAACCAAAGAACAATTGATACTTGAAGATTAACCTTTAAAAAAACACCGTTTTCATGTGCTACAGATTATGCAAAAACCTTCAAATAATTAGCTACTACAAATAGATATAATCAAACCTCATAACCACATCTACAAGGTTTCAGCTGCTGATCTGTCAAATCCATCTCTTCAGCGCAAAGAGGACAAGTCCTTTCTCCTTCGTCACTCATGATTTCCCTAAACAAAAATTGGATATACCACAAAACACACATGTCAAAAATATTTACAATAATCATAAACAATATGCATCACATAATTAAACCTGAAATATCTTAAAATTAGAAGAAAAATCACAAATCCAATTATCTCAAAAATAAACTACTTTGGCCCAAAAAGTCATGTTTGATAAACAAAAGGAACCAGTCCACAGATGTGAAGTGAAAATGAACATCCACCACTCAATACAGCAAGTTCACAATTAAGTTCAAATTCTCTTCAAATTCTATGGCATTCACTTAAAGGATACTGATACTGTGTCCAATATCAGAAGCAAAAAAAATGCATTAGAAAAAAGGTAAATTCCAACGTAAAATATAATATAATTATTTATTAAAGCAGCAGCAGAGAAGCAAGACACAAATCCAGATAAACCCCTAACCAAACAGTATTTTCGACTCTTGCAACATTAGATTGATAAACAAATACACCAAATCTCTTCACAAAAATCAAAAACACGTTAAAATACGGCAAACCTGAGGCACCGCATATCAACTAAACAATCAATCAGAACCAAAAAAACTAAAAAAACATATATTAAATTGAATAAAACACCGTTAATCGAAGAGAAAATCAAAACCGATTAAACACAATAACCTAACAGAAATAAATCTACAAGAAAATAAAACGAAAAGAGGAACAAAAAAATTCGATTATGTGAATAGCAGACATAAATTCTGAATCCGATTAGGGATCTAAGAAAAGTCGATGTTGTATAGAGAAATTAGGGTTAGAAATTGGGAGTCGAAGACTCACAGTGGTGAGATCGAAAAAAAAGACGAAACTGTGAGGAGGAGATTGTTTGAGAAGAAGCGCACGATAACACGAAGACAGAGAATGTTAGAGAGAGAAAGCGAAAAGGGGTAAATAGGGACAGAGAAAAACCACAGCGTGTCTTTTAAAAGAGAGAGAAGGCTCTGTTTGGATGATGGATTTTTTCGGGTTTTGGATCCTTCCCTCTCTTTTTTATGCATCACAAGGATTGGGTAAATAGCCTTGGATTTTTGGTTAATTACGGAGAGTGCCCTTGTCTATTTCTCTCTGCCTTCTGTTTGTCGTGCACCCCAACTGATTCTAGTTCCAGCTCTAGCTAGTGTTTGGATTCTATACGGTACACGTACGTACGCATTGCTCCAATGTATGTGGTGCTTCAGATGTGTGACGCGTGGCTAATTATTCGATCAATGTCCTTGGATAGGCATAAATTTTGTTCGCTAAATTATACTATTGTTACTTAATTTATTTTGTTATTTCACTTTTATCCTTTATTTTATCTTTATTTATGTTAGTTTTATGTTAGAAATGTTAACTTCGGTCTACGTGTCATTTAAGTTGATGAAATGACATTTGTTTTTTATTTGTGAAAATTAAAGTTGAACAAAAATGGTATCTTCTATACCACTTTTATTTTATAGTTTTTTTAGGATTTAAGATTTCTATATTGTGTCGTGGCTCCTTTTTGTGTGAGGATTTTTTCTCGTATTTGATTTTTAATCAAAAGTTGTGATAATTTTTTATTTCACTTATATTATTCTATTTTTTTGAAAAGGTTGGAGACTTTTCGTATCGAAGTTGTATTTACATCGTGGCTTTTTTATGGTTTTTAGTACGTATTGGTTTATGTTTTCTTCTCTTGTGGTCTTATGTTTTCTAATTATTTTATAGCAGTAATATGTTTGCTTTGATGTTTGTTGGTGTTTCTATTAGATGTGATTTGTTTTTATAATTATAAGCTTGAGTGCAAAAATTTAGTGAATGTTTCTTCATTGGGGATGATTTGATAAGTTTGTTTATATAGATATAAAGATTGCTTCTACATTGATTTGACGAAGACTAGCTTCGAGAAATCTCACTGTCGTTAAACATTGTTCAAATATGGAAAGAGGAGAACAAAAATTTACCGGAATTTTCACAATAAACTTAATTCATAAATGCAGCTATATGGCATATAACGATATAAACTGTACATATCATGATAGTAGGATGTATTGTCTCTCAAAGAGCGATTGCGACAATGTGAGAGTTGTTATCATATTTCTGATGTTTACGACTAATTGTATGATGACCTAATGGGATGACATAGTATAAATACACCAATAGAGGGATAGACCTCTCAATAAGTTGACCAAATGAATAGTCTAATCTATCACGAGTCATTCTCAGATATAACTCAAATAGTCAAATATTTAACTCACCAAAAAAAAAAGTCAAATAATATTAAACAAGTGTATTATAATGGTAGAATAATTGATTATTATATTTTAATTTTAATTTTAATTTAATTAATTAAGAAATCCACTAAATTCAACAACTATTTCACTTTGATGCTTTTAATTAATTATTAAAATATAAGAATGATAACATATTTAAAATCAATCGTTTCTAAAAGCACTTGCCACTAAATCAGTAAAAGAAACACAAGTTTTAGCAATGCAAAAATTGAATCTGATAGGAAAAACAAAATCATATATGTCAAACGTTCATGCTTCACACGAGGATAATAAATGTGTACCAACATAAAATATGGGACTACCAACAACGGTAGCATATGGGACTTTTTATTTCAACAGTTTCTTTATCATTTTGAGGACATTGAGATTTAGATAATATATCACCTTTTTGAACATGCGCAATGCATGGGGAGCAAAAATGAATGTTGCATCGCTTTTCTATGTATTCATTATGAGACAATTCAAGAACACCACATGAACTATCATCAAGGTCCTTCGTATTAAAGTGGTTTCTGAACATTAGCCTTGTCAAAGCCAAAATGTCAACGCAACTGCTAACAAAAAGAATATCGTTGACGTATAGCACAAGAGTTATAACTTTGCTCCCACTAGTCTTAAAATAAATGCACTGGTGTGATACATTTTCATTAAAATTGAGAGATGTGACAATCTGGTCAAACTTCAAATACCATTGCCTAGATGTCTATTTCAATCCATAGATAATTTTATTTAGCTAGCATGCTAAATGTTCTTTTCATGTTCATCAATACCTTTAGGTTAAACAATGTAAACGTCATCAACAAGCTCTTCATTCAAATAAGTTGTCTTCACATCCATATGGTGATATTCCACATTAAAATGTGCAGCAAAAGCTATGAACAACTTGAAAGGTGTCCTTGGTAAAGAAATATGACAATCAATTCAATCTATTTGACTGTAGTATTTTGCTACTAGTCTAGCTCTATACCTCTCAATTTTACCATATGTGTTATATTTGGTTTTGAAAACCCATTTGCAATCAACAACCCTGTAACCAATAAGAAATTCCACAAGATCTTAAACATCGTTATAAGACATAGAAGATAATTCATCATGCACAACACTTAGCCAATCAGAAGCATTAGAACAACAGATTGCTTCATTAAAGGTAATAGGATTATCATCGTCGTGGAGGTCAAACTCGTGTTCTTGAAGATCTATTGTGTAATCATATATATTGAAGACTTGCATGTTCTACGGGGCCGTCTCAATGGAACTATTTCAACAATATAATTTGGTTCAATAACATTAGTGGGTTCTGGGACATTGTTAAATTCTTGTTTATTAATCAACAACCCTATAGTGTTATCTTCATGGAGAACTTGGTGAATATTATGAGTAATTGGAACCATAACACCTATTAGAAGAGAAACAAGTGAAGGAGCAAAAACATGAGAAGGGGGTTGAATTGTGTTTTGCCTTATCAATAACTTTTTTTCAAAAATCTGGTTCGGGATACTAAAACAGATATAACATAACAGATGCAGCAATAAAACAAAATATCAAGGCAAATGGAAAAACACCAAGATTTATATTGGTTAACTACCAATGTGGCAACTACGTTCAGTCCCCTCACACAAAAGAATTTATCCACTAATTCAGAAGCTGAATTACAACACCTGACCCTATAAGTCAATCTTCTCAACTTCTAGCCTGAAACCTACAGACAGTCAAGGCACTACAACACCTTGACCCTACAAGTCAAGTCTTCTCAACTTCTAGCTTGAAAACTTACAAGTCATTGAGGAAAAATAGCCACTATCGAGTTGGGTTACAAAAGGGTGAAACTTGGTTTTGTGTTGCTTCTTCTAAGCAGAATGATTACAATGAATTACACACTTAAAACAGAGCACTAAGTAATATAAATTGAACGGTGCCTTTGCTTTGAAATTGAATACTTATAGAGTTTTTTGCGATTGTAAGATTTTATGAGTTGTTGTGTTGTGTATTCTTCTTCTTAAATGAACCTTTTATATAACATGAATTAGGGTTTCAATATTGTCCCAAACAATTTTTGAGTGTATCTTTCTTGCGCGAGATCAACAAAGATCTTCACAAAAAATAAACCTTGATAAATACGGTTTGGGAATATGACCGTTGAATCTTGATTGATGCCAAAGCGAATCTTCAACCTAATCTTATAAAATGATCATGTGCGAGAATGTCCACATGATACTTGAAAATAATTCTCCTTGAATTTTATGAGCTTATCTTCCTTGCACAAGGTCAACATCTTCACAAAAAATAAACCTTGATAGATACGATTTGGGAATATGACCGTTGAAGCTTGATTAATTCCAAAACGAATCTTCAACCAAATCTACTTGAATGATTTTGTGTGAGAATGTCCAAAGAGCGCTTGAAAATAATTATACTCAAATCTTTTGAGTGTATCTTCCTTGCATGAGGTCAACAGATATGTTCACAAAAAATAAACATTGATAGATAGGGTTTGGGAATATGATCGTTGAAGCTTGATTAATTCTAAAATGAATTTTCAACCAAATCTTCTAGAATGATTATGTGCGAGAATGTCCAGATAGCGCTTGAAAATAATTCTCCTTGAATCTTCTTTCATACGTTTGTTTAAGAGCAGCAGGAATAGATCAAAATATATTCTTGGACCTTCAGAATCATGAAACAGCTCAGTTGTTGTCAAAGTGTTGACTTTCCATCAAAGTCATTGACTTTCTTCATTAGAACATAACTTGAGCATCATAGTTAGATGTTGTGTTGCTTAGTTCTATTAGTCAGAAACAGAGGCAAAACTGCATGACTTATAATTAGTGGTATGGGCAACGTTGCCTTGTTGAATCTTCAGAGCATGATGCGTATTAGAGGAAAAATATTGGAACTAGTTGCAATGTTCAGAGCAAACGGAACATGAGTATTAGAGGCAACTCGAATATAAGCTTTAGTGTTACTATAATAGGCGTTTTAGATGCATGCTTCAAACTTCAGAGGATGCTAAATCGAGGACTGCTTCAGTCTTCAAAGCAGACGCGCAAAATCTCTAGAGGCACATTAGGTAGACACTTTAGAAGCATATGTGTGCACACAACAATGCATGTAATAACCAAAGTCTGAACATTGCATTGACTTCCTTTTACTTCACTTGACTCTAATGTCTTCGTTTCCGCTGACATATTCGTTTCCTCTAACATCCCCACTTCCTCTGATATCTTCCTATGATATTGTTTCCTCCACTTCTTGGTTCTATTTACTGCACACTCAATGAAATCATTCGTGCAATAAAATTGTTCTCACAAAGTACCTTTATCATCATCAAAACATGATGAAGGAATTGTTCAAATAACATAATTAATAGTTATTTCAATTGTATCCAACACATATAAACCATCACACAAAACCCCATAATCAACAATAACATAATTAAAACTAACAAAAAGTAACGTTACCAAAATCAAAAGTGTATCACATTTGTCCAATGCTTAAACTTAAATCAAATTCCTTCTCATTGAAGGTACATAAATTGCATATATCAAAATCAAAGTATATCTACAAGGTAAAGGCAAATAAACAATTCATATTTCTACTACATGTACTCTAGCTTCATCTCCCATTGTAACCTTTGCCTCAACATCACTTGGTTTCCTCAGGCTTGTGAATCCCAACAAATAATTCACGACATGAATAGTTGTACCTGAGTCTAACCACCAAGTATTGGAAGGTACATCTACTAAATTAGATTATAAAAAAAAGTTAGAGCTAGAAATGTACATTGTTTTTCAAGTTTATTTTTTAAAAAATAGCAATCATCAACCTTATTGTCTTACTTCTTACATTACTTGCAAGTGCCCTTGAAGAAGTTTCCTGTAAAATATTTTTGTTTAGGCCTGAGATGTTGTAGTGCCTTTCCTTTTTTTTTTCTTGTCATTGGAATGGTATTTTCTTTTGCGGAAGTTTCTCTTGACATCATTTGTCCTAGAAGTAGAAGCAACGAATAAAACACTACAAGACTTGCCCTTTTTTATATAATCCTCCTATTCATTTACAATAGCAATCATCTCATCGACATCAAATTATAATAGTAATCATCTCATCCTCGTCAATTTGAGGAGACAAATACTCAAGAACTCTAGCTTGTTATAGTAGTGAATCAACTTCATAATGTGCCCTCGCACGCCGCTTACACAATCACACAATTTTAAAACCCGGTCGATCCGACCACGACCGCAAACTAGACACATGACTCGGCTGTTTAATAGAAAAAAAACTAATTATTTTATTAAAAAAAATCTAAAACTCCATTCAGTGAGATCGAATAGTCAGGCCAAAAGTTAACAACGCTATGTTTTTTCCACAAGGCTAGAAGATTTGTTGTGACCATTGCATGCACTTTTTATTTATATACTATTATAAAATTTGATTTGTGTTTAATTTGATCTATCGAGAAACTAATTCTATCCACTAATTTGTTTTTTTTTTGTACAAAATATATATATATATATATTTAATTTAGTTAAACATAAAAGATGATGTAATGTCATAATAGTTTTTTAAATTTTAATATACATTGGATCAATAGTCATGTGATTCAACTAGCGACCTATTGATTCGACCAATGACCCAATACCTTGATCGGATCAACCATCTATCCATATTTGAAAACATTGCACCATTGTACTTGATCTTGACAAATAGTGAGAGATACTCACATTTTTTAACTTTCTCAAAAACGTTCAAGTTTTTCACCAACAGACACGAGTTAACCTCTTGCATTGTCATTTTCAATAATGTTTTGCCTGATGGATTTTTCCATGGTAAAAGATATCACCTCAATACACTCTCTATTGAAGTGTGCCCATTTTTCATTATAAGTCATCTCGACTTCAGTAGACGTATTTGTGATAACGTCAAACTTTCTAGTTCTCCAACCAAGTAAAGGTCAAGAGACTTTTTCTAGTCATCATGATTAGTCTCACTCAAAGTTTTGATAGAACTAAGAAAATATGTTGTCACAATCATAGAATATATTGTTGAAAATGAAGAAAATATGTTGAAAATGATAAACATAATCATAAAGAGTAAGTAATATATTGCATCATAACAAAATAATAATAATAATAATAATAATAATAATAATAATAATAATAATAATAATAATAATAATAATACACTTATAGAATATAACTATTACTAACTAGATCACATACATATGTGAAGCATGAGTCAAACATATAAAACAACTTAATATTATTTGGTAAAAACACATTTAAAGGAGTTGATGGTCCAACAATCAAATCTCATATTACTCATTTGGCTAAAAAAAATAAGTATATAATAATGATTAAAGTACTAAACAATGAGTCAACCATGCAAGTTGATGTTTGATGCACCGGAGAATAATCTTACGTGGAAACGTGTATTGTCATTTATAGTGCAAATTAATTATATTACATTTTCAATGCATCTTAATTACTATGCAATAGATTAGTATAAATGCAGTGAGAAAACAATTATTTGTTCTGATATTTGTGTTAGCACCATAAACAAATAGCTAAACATGCAAGTAGGTGGTTGATGTGTTGGAGAATACCATTTTGTGGAAACATGTATCATTTATAGTGCAAATTAATTTATATTTTCAATGCATCATAATTAATATAGCATTTTCAATGTTTAATGATTATCCACCAAGCTACATTGGAAATAAGCATGTTATCAAAACTAAGCCGCATCGAAAATATAATGCACTTAATTTGCACTAAAAATGAAATATGTTTCCATATATTATTCTTCAATGCGTCAACCAACCACCCACTTGCATGTTTGACTCTCTGTTTCAATTGATAACACAAATAAAATTCACAGATAGGTGGTTGACGCCTTGGAGAATAATGATATGTGAAAACATGTTGTATCATTTATTGTGCAAATTAATTGTATTGTATTTTCATTGCATCATAATTAATAAATCATTTTTAATGCTAAAAGATTATCCACTAAGTTGCATTGGTAATAAGTATAAGCATGTTATTATGACTAAGTTGCATTGAAAATATACTACAATTAATTTATATGATACATGTTACAACATATTTCCACATATCATCATTCTTCAATGCACCAATCACCTATTCGTATGTGTGGACTATTTGTTTGTGGTGATAACACAAATAATTTGCAGGTTGGTGGTTAACGCATTGGAAAATGTTGATATATGAAAATGCATTGTATCATTTATCATGTAAATAAATTGGATTATATTTTCAATTAATTATAATTAATCCATCTTTTCCAATACTTAATGATTATCCACTAAACACCATTGATATTATGCATTGTATTAAATAAGATTAGAAATGTGCTTATATTAAAATTTTGGTGGACTAGGATTTTCATCAAAATTGTGTTGCATATAAAGGTATAATATATATCATAATTACTAATAAAATTTATTTATTTAAAATTTACCTCATTAATAATATAGTGATAGAATATAATTATTATGAGTATAAATAAATTAATCATGCAATTGACAAACAAAATTCACACAATTGTGCATGACATGTGAGTTGACAACTATACAAACAAATATTTATGCACAAAAATATGATAAAAATGCATGTATAATAATAAAATATACACCTTATATATAAAGCCAACAATTTATTTCATAACAAAGATTCATTCACAAGTAAAATTTTATTGGGTAAAATTAATGGTGAGAATTTGATCCAATAAATTATCATATATCAAATCCATCCAACTATAATCTCATTTAATCTATCTACTACCTAATATAAATTTTAATGAATTTGATCTGATTCGTCAATTTACAAAAATGGATGGATCAAATCCATCCAACAATTTTTCAAAATTCAAAGTATCGCATAGTTTATTTAATAAAATTCAATGGATTACATTTAAATATATATAATTTTTGGAAAATATTATACATTTATTTCAAAAATATGTATTTTATTATAAAACTATTTTTAAAATTGATTTTTACTTATTTTAAAACTAATTATTTCTAAAAACAATTTTATTTATTGTTTTTAAAAATATGATTTAAAATTTATTATTTTAAAAACTGTGTTTAGAAAATAAAATTTTTTAAATATTATTTTTATTACTAACATCATTATTATATTTAAAAATCATAATTTAAATAATGACTTATTTTTACTATAAAACACAATTTTATGTAAAAAGCAGATATTTTCTTAATAAAAAAAGACTTTTTTTTTCTGAAATATAAAATAGTATTTTTTTCATTATTTTAAAAAATAATAATTTATTAATTGTTAATTTAAATAAGGTGGTGGCTTGTGGCCGTCCGATGCCGAACCGTGGTGTTGGCTGCTAGAGCACTACCTTTGGTTATCACCCCTGTAATTTAATTATTAATTATTATATTAATTACCTATTTAAAAAATAGTTTTTTAATAATAAAATAATTAATTTGATGAATAATAAAAATCATTATTATTACTAATGTAGGTATATACATTAAAAAAATTATTAAGTGGATTTGACGGATATTCATCCATTAAAATATATATGAGAGTAGATGGATTTGATAGTTTTATTTTTAACAGATGAATTTGATTGAAAAAAAATTTAAAAACTTTTGGATAATACAGACACAAGATAGGATAAGAAACAAGATATGGACATGATAAGAAGTTATCATGTCATGTGTTTGATATGCACATGATAACAAACTTGATAATATTAGTTTATCATATTCGGTGTTTGATACACAACCGATAACCAAATGATATGATTTATATTTTGATAAAAATGACAAATTTGTTCTTATAATCTATTTAACTTTTTTTCTTTCAAAATAATATTCATATATTTTATTTATAAATAAATAAAAAATACTAAAAAATGTAAATACTTTATGAAGTAATTTTATATACTTGAAAAGATTTCTCTATCTATCACAATTGAAAAATGACTCACTATCATAAAAATGTAAATAATTTATGAAGTAATTTTATATACTTGAAAAAATTACGATTTCTCTATCTATCACAATTGAATAATGACTTACAATCATAACATCATCTCGATTGATCAAACTTTCTAAATATTCTCCCCTTAATCCCTCTCTATCCATTAGTCGAATTCTAATGCTATGATTTTCATAAAACCGCATTGAAGAATGATTCACTATCATAAAAATTGCTAAACAAAGTACAATCATCTCTAAAAATATTTGTCATAACATTAGATATAACATCACATTATGTATCAACATTATTATTATTAGTACTATTATTATTATAAAATATCAATACATCATAACACAAAACATGGATGACAGAGAGAAATAATTATTAGAAAAATAATTATTATTGTCCATCAATTTTTTTATATTGTTATAGAATAAAATAAGTAAGAAAACAACAACAAAAAACATCACAAATCAACCTAACGTCACCAATCATAAAATCAATCTAATTTCAATAGCACAAAACAATCAAAAAATTATTTCATAAAAAAAAACAAAGGAAATTAAAA
>JBBPBP010009779.1:25146646-25171966 GCA_037974735.1 Cicer chorassanicum
TCATAAATCACAAAAAAAAAAATGAAATTACCACAAAAAATTTTGGCCAAAATTATCAGATTATTATACTTATAATACCAATTTATTCTCGTATTTAATATATTAATATTATTTAATGGTATAAAAAAATTCAAAAAATTGTACTAGATTGATAAGTAAATTAAATATTATAAATTTAGGCATTTGATGAATATTTGAGTTATGCATTTGATGAATATATAAATTTTCTTGAAATTGGTATTGAATTTTATAGGTTTTGTTTGAATAATTTGATAAATTTTCTAAATTTTTGTAAAGAAAGGATAACAGTGTTGACATTTTAAGATATAAATGATCAAATTATTACTTAAAAGTAAATAAAAGACTAAATCAAGAAGAAAAAAAAAGATAGGACTAAAGTGTTACATGAAATTTGTTGGAACCAAGTTTGTTTTACATTTAGAGTTTTGATGCTAACAAAAGTATTTTATGAGAATAATATATTTGACTTCAAAGAGTATGAAAGAAAATTCATGTTTTTGAAGAAAATCTATAATAAGATTTGATTCAAATTTATAATTGATGAATATCTAAAATAAGATTTGATTCCAAATTATAATCGATAAAAATCTAAAATAAGATTTGATTCAAATTTATAATCGAATAAAATCTAAAATAAGATTTGATTCAAATTTATAATTGATGAAAATCTAAAATAAGATTTGATTCATATTTATAACTGAAGAAAATATTTGACCAAGGGTTGAAAAGAAGATATGGTCAAGATTTGGAGAATATTTGATCAACATTTGAAGAAGATTTAATTAAAATTTAAAGAAGATTTTATCATGATTTGAAGAAGAGTTTATTGAAGAATTTACAAACTCAATTTACACAAAATAGAAATAGAATCAATTTGAAGAATTTACAAACTAAATATGAACAAAATACAATTCAAAATTAAACAAGGACTAAATTGAAGCCAAAATTTTCACTATAAATAGACACATAAGGCTGAATGATAAAAACATCGAAAAACATAAAAGAGTAGAAGAACTCGAGCTCAAAGTTCTCAATTTATCTTATAGTTCAAAGAGAGAAACACTTGTTCAGGTTAGAAATATTTTCTGAGTGTTCTTTTCTTAAAGTGTGAGAGTTATTATTATTACCAGCTTTGCTAGAAGCAACTACTCAAGTTCCAATTTTTTGTATCCAACCCGATAGTGGTTTAGTTCATTCTTCAATTTGGGGTTGTCGGGTTGTTAAGAGAAGACTTGGCTTGGAGGGTCAGGTGTTTTGCAATTCAAGGTATTTGAATTAGTGGAATAAAGCCTTATGAATGAGGGGGCTGGATGTAGTCAAGTTAGTGGTGAACCAGGATAAATCTACGGGTCAAATTATTTATGCTTTCATTGCTTGCTGCCTTTGAATCTAATTGCTTCTACTCCAAGTAAGTCACCAAAACCAAACTAGTTTTTTAATTATTTATAAATTATCAAAAAGTTGTCAACTTTGGCAAACACAATTCAACCCCCTTTCTCGTGTTTGCACCTTCAATTGGCATCAAAACTCGATCTTAAGGCTGAGCACTTTACAGTGTTTGAGAAAAGATCCAATGGTTCAATATGTATGGATTCCGTGAAGAAGCTGTTGGAGGAAACATCAACAAACCACCTCTATTTGATGGAGAACGTTTTGAGTATTGGAAAGACAGACTGAGAAGTTTCTATATTTCACAAGATCTTGAATTTGGGACTTGGTGGAAGATGGTTATATTGCTCCGAAGAATACTGATGGTATTGAAATTCCAAGACAGGAGATTAATGCTGATCAAAAGAAGATGTACAAGATGCATCACAAGTCCAGAACATTCATGTACAAGGAGTTTTACAAGTGCACCAACAAATAGACAACAAAGAGTATTTATGATAGTCTGGTTCTAACCTATGAAGGAAGCAATCAAGTTTAAGAAGCAAATGTCAACCTCTTATTCAAAAAGTATGAGTTGTTCAAGATGGAAGAAGATGAAGACATTGAAACAATGTTTTCCAGATTCCAGACCCTGGTCTCAGGATTAAAGGTACTTGAGAATAATTATACTAATGCTGATCATGTGAAGAATATTCTTAGGAGTCTGACAAGCAAGTGGAGACCTAAGATCACTGCCATTCAGGAAGTAAATGATCTAAACACTTTAAAGCTGGAAGAATTAATCAGCTCTCATATCACATGAAATTGAGCTTGAAGAAGATGAGCCCAAGAAAAAGAACAAGACTCTGACCTTTAAATTTAAGCAGAATAAGGTTATGAAGGCAACATTAGAATCAGAGGATAGTGATTCAGATGATCAGAATCTGAACTCAGAGGAAGAGGAGATTGCTTTCATAACCAGAAAAATTTGAGAGATGTGGCACAACAGAAAGAAGAAATTTCCCCAATGATATTCCAAACAATCCAACAAAGGGAATGATGATAAATGTGACAAGAAAAACATCATCTGATATGGATGCAATGACCTGGACATATCAAGTCAGAATGTCCAAATATGGAGAAAGGGAAACACCAGAGGAAAGATTTCGTACCCAATAAGAAGAGTTTGATGGCTACATGGGATGATTATGAGGAATCCTCTGACGATGACCAAGCAGATTTGGTTATGATGGCTCATACCAACTCTGCCTCTAGATCCAACACAAATTTTGACTATGGAAGTGAATCAGCAGATAAAGAAATTGAGGTATTTTATGACTTTACTCGATCTGATTTAGTTACTGCCATAAATGATTTTTAAAAAATGAATCACAAATTGTCTTTAAAACTTAAAACACTTAGGAAAGAAAATACAAATCTAACTGAAAAAGTTAATGTTTTAAATTATCAAAGTGTTAAATTTAAAATAGAAAATGCAACTCTGAAAACTGATAATCAAAGTTCAGAGTTTCATCAACACCTTAAGTTTCAGGTTACACTGTCAGTTTCGCTTTATGATTCTATTTTTGTTTATTTGATTATATTGATATTTTAATTGCTTAAATTGAATCTTAATATGATCAATTAAATCATTTTGATAAAATCCAGTTTCTAATTTATTTAATTATAATTTTTCGACGCTTGATCGTTATTGTAATATATCGATGATTGTGATGCTTAATCCAGTCAAAGAAACCGAATTCACATAGAGTTAAGTACGCTTGTTTGATAAGTTCTTTAGTCAAATAGGAATAGAATCACGAATTGGAAATTAAACTTGTTGATAGAATCTGTGATAGGTTTGAAACTCGAATCATTGAATTAATCGTTTTGCTAATCTGTTCAAACAAAAATCTAAAAAAAACCCCTTTCTAATTTCAACTTTCAATTTGGTTAATATTATTATATTATAAGTCCTTGCAAAACGACTTGAGTTATTACCTCTATCTACATTTTATCACTTATATTTGACATGTGTACAACATCGGTTTAAATTGGCGCCGTTGTCGGGGACTCTCTGATAACAATATTAACCAATTTTTGAGTATTACTAACCATTTTAACAATTTTTTTTCTTGTTCAGTTGCTCCACAGGTCGGATAGGCTTGTTGCTAGCTCGTAGGCACATTGCTAGTAAAAAAAACCAGGTTTTCAGTCGAGTGTCTCGGATTGCCCCGAAATTTCGCCAGAAAATCACAAAAAAAATCAAGGAACATAACTTTTCTATAAGGGATATATTAAGGGATTTGACCCTCAAATTCCCAAATTCCTTCATCTAGACCACTTTTTTTAATTTTTTTTTTTTAATTTTTCATATTCTCAAAAATTCCAAAAAAATTAGCGTTATCATTATTTGATTTTTAGAAATTTTTGGTGGTATTTTTAAATTTTTTAGATTTTATTTGATAGGGTTTTTCATTTTCCACTTCAATTTTAATGATAGGGACATTGTTGGAATTTTCAGAATTGTGCATTGCATTGTTATATTCTCATGATGCATGACTATGGCTAGTTCTGTGAATCTGCATTCCCTTGACCCTGAAATAGATAAGACTTTTCATTTACTTCGTAGACTTAATAAAGCTGCTAGTCCTAACGAGTCAGATATTGGTAGTGAAAGTGACATTTTGCTACACAATATGGCTGATATGAATAATAGAACCTTAAGACAACTTGCTGTACATGATGTCACTTATAATGCATTGTGTATTGAATATCCTGAAATTATTGTACCATTTGAACTTAAATCTAGTTTAATACACTTGCTTCCAAATTTTGATGGTCTTGCATGTGAGGATCCCCACAAACACTTGAAAAAGTTCCATGTTGTGTGTTCTACCATGAAACCTCAAGGAGTCACAGAAAACCATATCAACCTGAGAGCCTTCCCATTCTCACTTCAAGACGCTTCCAAGGATTGGTTATACTACCTTCAGCCAGGTTTTGTTACAAGTTGGAATGATTTGAAGAAATTGTTTCTAGAAAAATTCTTCCCTGCCTCAAGAGTTGCTTCAATCAAAAAAGAAATATGTGCCATTAGGCATATTGACAGGTAATCATTACATGAGTATTGGGAGAGATTCAAGAAATTAGTGTCTAGTTATCTTCATCGCCAGATTTCTAACCAATTGCTCATCCAGTACTTTTGTGAAGGCTTGCTACCTATGGATAAAAGCATTTTGGATTCTGCTAATTGAGAAAATGTCCATTAATTCTCAATAGTTTACAACTAGAAGCAATTCAACAGTGTTGACAAATGAGATTCAAGCTTCTTCCCACAAGAATCTAGAAAACAGACTTGATGAGCTTACGTGTTTAGTAAAAAAATTGGCAGTAGGTAAATCCCAAGCAGTGGTCTGTGGTATTTGCACTTCTCCAGAGCATCCTACAAATTCATGTCCTACATTGCAAGAAGATCCAATTGCTGATGCTCATCAAGCATATGCAGCAAACATATACACTCCTCAAGCCAACTATGATTTATCGTTTAATAGGTACAATATTGGTTGGAGAAACATCCCAACCTCAGATGGGGGAATTCATCTGCTCAACAGCCACAACAACCTAGGCAACAAAATAGTCTACATCAGTAGAACATTCCACATCAGTAGCAAAACAATACACCTTCATTAGAGAACTTTGTCAAACAAATGGTTGTCCAAAATCTCCAATTTCAACAAAGAACAGATTCCACAATTCAGAATTTGGAGACAAAGATTGGCCAGCTGGCCACTTCAATTAATCAGATGCAGACTCAAGGATCAAACCAACTACTTGCCCAGTCAGTAGTAAATCCAAATGCCCCTAACGTCAGTGCAATTACATTGAGGTCAGGGAAAGCTGTTGAAATACCAAAGGTACTTGAAACTGCTGTGAAAATTAACAAGGTTACTGAGTACACTTTGATACCTGAAACTGCTAATATTGAGCAAAATGTACCACTTCCTTTTCCTCAAAGGGTAGTGAAGACTAAGAAAATGGACGAGGCAGATAGGGACAGGGAGATCTTTGATACATTTATGACGGTGGAAGTGAACATTCCCCTCCTTGAAGCAATTAAACAGATCCCAAGATATGCCAAATTTCTAAAAGAGTTGTGCACACACAAGAGAAGTTTAAAAGGTAATGAAAGGGTAAACATGGGGCTAAATGTTTCAGCCATCATTCAGCCCATGCCTAAGAAATGCAAAGATCTATGAACTTTTTCCATTCCATGTACCATATGCAATAGTCAATTTGAAAATGCCATGTTAGATTTTAGAGCTTCCATTAATCTTATGCCTACATCTATTTTTAACTATCTTGCTCTTGGACCTTTACAGAGTACAAGTGTTACCATTCAATTGGCGAATAGAAGCAATGCTCGCCCAGTTGGACTGGTGGAGTATGTACTTGTTCGAGTTAATGAATTGATGTTTCCTGCAGATTTTTATTTTCTGGACATGGAGGGAGAGAATAATTCCAACAGGGCACCTATCATCTTAGGCAGACCATTCTTGAAAACTGCTAGAACAAAAATTGATGTACATACTGGAACTCTATCCATAGAATTTGGTGATAACATTGTAAAATTTAACATTTTTGATGCTATGAAACACCCCATGGAAGAGCATTCTATTTTTCAAATTGAATTGCTTGCTGATTTGGTTGATGACACTTACCCCTATATGTTTGCTACTGATTTTCCTTCATTGTCTGGTTTTGATGATACTTATACTTGTGAATTCTGTACAGATACTCAATTGTGCTCTGTGTGTGCTGAGATCGAAGCTGCTTTGCAGGTTCACCATTTTACTAATATTGATATTAGCCTATCCACGTGCATGCATAGGATACTACTGGAGGATGGGGTAAAATCAGTCAGGTAGCCCCAAAGGCGACTTAACCCATTAATTATGGATGTGGTAAAAAAAAAAGTGACCAAGCTCTTGCAAGCGGGCATTATATACCCCATCTCTGATAATCAATGGGTGAGTCCGGTGCAGGTGGTCCCTAAGAAAACTAGACTCACAGTGGTTAAAAATGAAAATAATGAACTTATCCCCACATGAGTGCAGAACAATTGGAGGGTATGCATCTATTATAGGAGACTAAACCAGGCAACTAGAAAGGATCATTTTCCCTTACCATTCTTGAACGGTTGGCTGGTAAGTCACATTATTGTTTTCTTGATGGTTTTTCTGGTTATTTTCATATCCATATTGCACCGGATGACCAAGAAAAGACCACATTCACTTGCCCTTTTGGCACATTTGCCTATATGAGGATGCTTTTTGGCATATGCAATGCTCCTGGCACTTTCCAACGTTGCATGATTAGTATTTTCAATAATTTGATAGAAAATTATATAGAAGTTTTCATGGATGATTTTACTGTGTATGGTTCCTCATTTGATGCACGCTTGAATAACTTAGATAGATTTTTGCGTAGATGTATTGAAACTAACCTTGTACTTAATTATGAAAAATGTCATTTTGTGGTTGAACAGGGCATAGTTTTGAGACATGTGATCTCTAGGAATGGGATGGAAGTGGATCATACCAAGATTGATGTGATTTCTAATTTGCCTTACCCATCTTGCATCCGCGAGATTCGTTCTCTTCTTGGCCATGCAGGTTTTTACAAGCGCTTTATCAAGGATTTCAGCAAGATAGGTCTTCAAATTTGCTGCAAAAAGATGTCAGTTTCACCTTTGATGAAAAATGCAGGAAGGCATTTGATTGCTTAAAGGCAGCACTGACCTCTACTCCCATCATTTAGCCACCCAATTGGACCCTCCCTTTTGAAATTATGTGTGATGCATCTAACTATTCAGTGGGAGCAGTCCTTGCACAAAGGGTTGACAGGGCAACCCGTGTTATTTATTATGCTTCTAGGACTTTAGATTCTACACAGGCTAATTATACTACCACTGAAAATGAACTTTTAGCTATTGTTTTTGCTCTTGATAAGTTTAGATCATATTTGCTAGGTTCGAAGGTAGTTGTTTTTACTGACCATGTAGCTTTGAAGTTCTTGATAAAGAAACCAGAAGCAAAATTGAGATTGATTGGTGGATGTTGTTACTCTAAGAATTTGATTTAGAGATTAAAGATAAGAGTAGAGCTGAAAATTTGGTGGCAGATCATTTGAGTAGAATAGAAATGGTGAGGACCCCATCCCCATCCAAGATGACTTCCCTGATGAGGAATTACTACAGTTGCGTGAGGTAACTCCTTGGTTTGTTGATTTAGTTTATTATCTAGTTGCTGGAGTCCTTCCTGCAGATGCACCCAGAACACAAATACACAAACTTAAAAGTGATGCCAAATACTTGTGAACAATGCCAAATAGCAGGAACAACAATCACTCGTAGGAGTGAGATGCATCAACAACCTATGCTTTTATGTGAAGTATTTGATGTGTAGGGCATTGACTTTATGGGCCATTTTCCTGTATCTTTTGGTTTTGACTACATTTTACTTGTTGTTGATTATGTTTCGAAGTGGGTGGAAGCAATACCCACTAGAACTGGTGATTCTAAAGTTGTTGCAGGTTTTATCAGATCAAATATTTTTTGCAGGTTTGGAATACTCGGGCCATCATAAGTGATCAAGGCACTCATTTTGCAACCGCACCATGGATGCTTTGCTTCGGAAGTTAGGGATTGTGCACCGAGTTTCTACACCTTATCATCCATAGACTAATGGGCAAGCTGAAATCTCAAATATATATATATATGTGTGTGTGTGTGTGTGTGTGTGTGTGTGTGCGCGCATTGCATTGCATGCTTTTTCATCAGATTTGTGGTTGTAAATGTTGTGAGCAAATGTTGTGAGTTTGTTTGGACTGGCATGATTGGATAGTATCTTTGCATTCTTGGTAAAATAAGTTGGATTAAAATGCTAAATTGTGTATCATTTGTGATAGGTCATTAACCTTTGTGAGATTTTGAGCCTTATTATGAATGGAATACATTTTTCCATCTTCTTTTTTCTTGTATTATCTCACTCATGATTGCTAGTTACGCTAGAACTTGATTTGACTCTTGTCCACATGCATATATTGAAATAATTTAGGCATTTGTTTCTTGTTAAGCTACTCGCCAAATAAGCTTACCCTACAATTATCCATTTGTTTAAGCCCATTTGAGCCTAATTATCCCATTTTTTTGTTATATAGCTCATTACAAGCCTAAAAGTGAAAAACAATGAATTGAACCAATCTTGGTGGATAAATGAGCCTTTCCTTAAATAAGTGTGGGGGTGCTCAACTTGTTTGTTTAAATTTAAGGTTTAAAAAAAATAATAAAATAAAAGAGTTTCATCAAAAAAAAAAAAGAGAAAAAGAAAAAAAATGTATATATATACATAAAAAAATGAGGAATAAAATGAGAAAAATGGTTGTGTTGCGAGCAAAGAGAGTGTGACAATAAAAGTCAATGATATTTTGTTAAGTTACTTCTCAATGTTATTTTTCTCTCTTGATCATTACTCCTTTATCCTCTTTGATTTTTAGCCTTCACCTCCTTAGGATTATCTCACCCTTACCTTACACTACAAGAAAATAGACATATACCTACAGAAGCTTATAGTGACAACATCAAAAACCGTAGGTATAGACAACCTATACCTACAGATAAACTATTTATTGTTGGTATAGTGACACACTTAAATATGTGGCTACAGACATCAAAACTGAAAAATAAATATTTTTTAAAGGAGCCAAAATGTTAATTGTTTGTGAAAAAATATTGTTCAAATTTTTCATAATGTAAGCAAAAAAAAATTTATGGAGGCAAAATTCTAATTTTTTGAATGCATCCAATTTCAATGGAGCCAAAATCTTAATTTTTTCAATTGAGCCACAAAAATTTTAATTGAGCCAAAATTCAAATTTTTTCAGTGGAGCCAAATAAAATTTAATAGAGCCAAAATCTAAATCAGTACTGAAACAAAACATATGAGCTTTCTTCTCCCCTTTACCTAAAACACGTTAAATCTCATTCTCCTCTTTCACCCAAAACCGGTTTGCCAAAACGCTAAATCCCTAAACTCTCAATCCAGAGCCCCAATCTGTTCCCTTCTCATTCTCCCCGTCGATTAATCCCGAGCCCCAATCCGTTTCCTTCTCGCCTTCGTTCAATCTCGAGCCCTAATCTATCACTTTCTCACCTTCGCCTTCTTGCCTTCATCTCCTTCACCTCGACGAACATTCTGACTCGCGACCACCACTGTGACCACTGTTCTCGCACCACATCCACGACGACAGCGTGACCACCGTGACCTGACCCTGTGACCAACGTTCTCGCACCACCGGTAAATTTAGATTTTTTTATGTCAGTTTAAACTTCTCATAAAATATATATTTGAAATATTTGCTTAGTTATATGTAATTTCTGTGATGTTTTGAATTTTTGCGAGTTTGATTGAGAGTTAGGGTTCATTTTAGGGATTCATCAGAGTTTGATTGAGATTTATGGTTCATTTTGAATTTCTATGCTTAACTTGTGAATAATTGTCACACACGACACAATAAAAACACTGTTTTCCTGGAAAATCTGCTCATGAATGGTCGTTCACCTTGTGATTATGTTCTAAGTGCATTTTCAAATGTTCAATTGAATGATTTGGAGCAAACATTATTGGTATGTTTGGATTTACATTTAATTCATTGTTCTATATTCTCTAGCAGAAATACAAGGCATATAGGACTACTTTCTTTGGCTTAGTCTACTCTCAGTCTAACCATGGTTGAGTCGTTGAGCCATGAATCAATACTTTTATTGCATAAATTTTGGTCTAGTTTTTAAAGCATTATTGGACAGTAAAGTTTTGTTACCAGAAAGCATGTTTTAAATTTGAAAGAGGTGTTTAATATTGTTATTTTAAAATCTCATATGCCTTGGATTGCTTAATAAATAATTTAGATATAACATGGCTGAGAGTGTTTCAATAGAGAAATTGTATAATAGTTTTGGAATGTATAAATTTGTTAGCAAATTTTTTTTGTCAATGGTTAGTTAGACACTTGCCATTTCATTTATGATCTATGTTGAATTATTATAATATTAATGAATTCGTTGTTTTGATTGCGCTATTTTTCTATACTGCCCTGTTTAAGCAACTTACTATATAGAATTAAGTTAGTTTAAGCAAACTTTAATTTATTTGCCCTGTTTCTCTATTTTCCATTTCATTTCATTTATGACCTATGTAGTCTATGTTAGTTTAAGCAAACTTCATTTTGATTGCACTGTTTTTCTATACTGCCTTGTTTTCTAAGCAAATTTTTTAACCTTTCTGTAGTTCAATACTGCCCTGATTGCGCTGAGTTATAGTGCATATTTCTTTCAGTTTTGTAGTTCAATACTGCCCTGTTACAAAGCTGCCTAAGTGTGTGAGCAAACGTTTTGGGATTTTTCTATACTGCCCTGATTGTTGTTTGTGGCTTGTTGTTCTCAATGCAAAAGTTAGGGATATCTATGATATGGGTGATGAGGAATCTAATGAAATTGAAGAAATTCATGAGCAACTAATGAGCGATACAAGTGAAGCTACTCATAATGTCAATGATTTGGTTAGGATTGAAGTTGAAGATGATAATGATTTTTTTGAAGTTGTTGATGTTGATAATATGGATGATGATGAAGATGATGAGGAAGACGAAGGAAATGTGTTCTAGTTGTGTTCTAGTTTGTTGAAGTAAATGTGTTCTAGTTGTGTATGATTTTATACATTATGTTTTTCTTATACTTTTAGACTTGTCCATGTTTTCTGAAATTTGTCTAATGTTCATTTATAATTTTGTGTTAGAGAAGCAATGGCTCGTAAAAGAAAATTAAATATTCGACATCGAGCAAGTGATAATGAAGGAAAGCAATTTACTTCTGACAATACAAACTCAACCAATGTAGAAGGAAGTAATGTTGCAGAAACTCGTTCTAGTCCATGTCATGCAGAAGGTGTCATACATGAGTCTGTAGAATCTCACTCAATTCCCTCCGATATAGAAGCTGAAGAAGAACAAATTGAAAAAGGTATTAATTATATACTCTTGATTTAAAGCTTTATTTATATTGTTTTTATTATGACTTATATGCACACATAGTTTTATTTGCCTTTTGTTTTGTTTGTAGAAGTAGAGCCTAAACGGGTTAGGGGTCCTACAAAAATGTTAGATGTATGGGAAATGGAAGATGGTGATTTAATAATCGTTAATTTGGACAAATATGGTCGACCCATTGGTGAGGAAGGGACAACTCTTACCCGTTTCATTGGTAGCGTGGCTAGAAGGCATCAATATGCTCCTATCGACTACACGTCATGGAAAGACATGCCAAATGATTACAAAGAAGAAATGTTGAAATTAATAGAGGTATTGTGATTATTCATTTAACTAATATAACATGTTTTTTTAAGATGACAATTGAGATGTACAATTAACATGTCTTATTACAATTAACATGTTTTGTTGTTGTTATGCTATAACATGTGTTGATGTACAATGATGATGTTAGGAATATTTGATGGATTAACAATTTGTAAAAATACTCATAGTAATTATATAGATGTTTAGCACACTCAGACTACAACATATTTTGTCAAACTTTTTGAGTAATTATATAGATACTAGATAGAGATGATGTTCTGCTTTGTCAAACATTTAAAAGAAGTATATCTCAATTGATAGCTGTAAGAATATCGATATGTAGAGGTCTGTTTTTTTAACATCTCTTATTGTGTAGAGCAAATTTGAGTTTGTTCCTCCAATAAATGACTTAACAAGAGAAATGTTAAAATCCGAGCTGAATGAGAAGTGGAGGCAATGGAAGGGTGATCTAAAGTCAATAGCATATGACCCTACTAAAACAGAAGAAGAAGTTGCATCTCTTGTACCAGATGATAGGGTTGACCCAAATCAATATCGTGGTTTGGTTCATCATTGGTTTTCTGATAAAGGACAAGTAAGTCATATGTATTTTGAGTAATATATTAAAGAGTTTATAATTTAGACTAATATTTTGTATCAATTGCAGAAAATAAGTAAAATTAATAGGCAAAATCGTGCTAAGTTTGAAGATGTTCATTGTATGGGTTCAAAAAGTCTCCCAAAGCTTATTGATGAGAAGGTTGATTTCTATTTGTATTTTCATGGCTTTAATTTGAATTAAAAAATAAAATGCATTTAACTTGTTTGTTTGGATGTAGATAAAAAAGGACAAAGGAGTGTTGCTTGGACGTAAAGAGATTTATATTGATACCCGCACTCGTAAAGACGGATCAATTGTCAATGAAAAGGCTGCAAGATTAATTGTAAGTTTTGATAATAATTAAATGGTACCAATATATAAAATGTGTATAAATTAAGTTTGACAAAGTGCTGAATTTTATTTTCAATTGTTTTCAATTTTATTTGTATTTGAGGTCGATAGTTGACTAGAAAAAACTTATTTGTATGATGATTGTATTGGTTTTTTACTTGACCTTTTAGGAGATGTTGTACTTGTTAGTCTATATGGAGTGTTGATGTTTATTAATTGGATCTTATTGTATTACTACAAGCTTTGAATGTCAATTTCAATTTGGTATTTTCAATCATTAATAATTTTTATTTTATTTTTTAGGAAGAACTAAAAAAACATAGTAATGAGGTTGGAACTTCTCAATCAACCCAAGAAACACAAGGTTCTATATCTTGGAAGGATGACATATTTTATCAAGTACAAGGACCTGATAAAAACGGACGTGTGCGTTGTATGGGCAAGATTCCTCATTCCAAAAAATCGAAGGTTTGTGTATCTGAAAATGAAGAGTTGCGCGAAAGAGTTAAGAATATGGAAAACCTGTTAGCAAATGTGATGACTTTAATTCAAAATCGATTAACTGGAGAAGATTTGAATGATATAATACAAGCTACAAGACAGGTATATCATAAGTTATTAATCTTACCCAACTAGCTTCATAAGTTCCATACTCGTATTTTCACAAGTAATATTTTCTATTTTTTGTGATAGGTTCCTGATGCTACTAGTGCTCAAAACAATTTGAATTCACTTAGTCCAAACAACAACAAAAATAATGAAAATGGTAATTAGATAGTATTAGTTAATTTTGATTAAAATCATTAATATTTTCTCTATTTTATTAGTAATATTTTTATTTTGAATCGTGTATTTATTCATTTGTTATTTTACTGATTGTAGGTGAAGATTAAAAGCTAATTTGTTGTTGAAGATGAAATCTTGGCAATTTGGTGGACTCAATTTCTTAATGTTTTTGAGATTGTTTTGTATGACATAATATGTCTATTTTAAATATTAGTAAGACAATGTTTTCCACTACTAAGTAAAAATACTCTACGTTGCACTATAGTGAACATTGTTTAACTATTGTTTTATCGTTGTAAGACTTTTATGTTAATTTTTAATATATATGAGGAACACCTTTTATTTTATTTTGACTCTTAAATATATATATATATATATATAATTGTGTATTTATATTTGGTTAATTTTAAATTATTATATAATTTTTATTGATAACAAAAAATTAAAATTTATAGCAAATTTGTTACTCTTAAAACCTATACCAACAGAAATAAGTTGTCACTTAAATGTATATCAACAAAATCAAAACCGTAGGTATAACTTTTAAAAATTATGGCTAAACTAAATACCTACGGTGAAATATCCGTATGTAAAATCAAATGTTTACAACAACGGAAAAATTCCTGTCACTATACCCTATAACAACGGCGAAAAAGTCGTAGGTATTGGGTAATTATGTACCACGAAAAAAACCCCGTCGGTATAGGTTTTTTTGGCTATCCCTAATGTTTTTATACTTTTTCCTACAGATTTTGGCTGTCACTAAATGTGAATTTTCTTGTAGTGTTAGCCATGTTACAACCTGAATAAAGATCTTTTGATCATTATGTGCATGTGTTTCAAATATAGATGTTAGAGGCTTGTCAAGCCTATGGTAATGCTAGCTTTCATGATGTGCTTTGAGTGTAAACAATAACCCAAACACTTGAGTGGTTAAGAGAATTTTATATCATGTGAGGACTTTATCACTTATGATGCATTCTTTAGTTAATTTATCATCTTCTTTGCCTTGGTTGTGATTAAAAAAAAAAAACTATTCATGAATGTCATATTATTTGAAGTTTATTTTTTTTTCTTTTACTCAACACTTTGCATTCGTGCGAATATTTGAAATTGCATGCATTGCTTTGCTCGGAGTGCAAAAACTTAAGTGTGGGGGAATTTGATCATAGCATTTGGGCACATGTTTCTAGCTTTTTACTTTGCTATTTTAAAAGCTCTTTATAGCTTAGAATAATTTTTTTAGCTTGTTTCTAAACTTTGGGTCGAAATTGAATTATAATTTTAATATTTACATTTTGACCCATGCTCGCTCTATAGATCATAACTTGAACTCTGGATATCTGTTGGCGCATGTGAGTAGGCGTTGGAAAGCTAAAAATCAGAGCTACAACTTTTGTGTTGGAATAAAAGCCCAATGCCGAACTTTACTAGGTCTAAATTGCAGATTTTGTAATCTAGACTTTTGTAATAATTTTAAATAGCGGGCCAATTGTTTTTAAAGCCCAAAATCGAGTACTATATATTGGGAGTTTCTTTCCTTTCTTAGACATGGTATTTTTCAAATTGAGAATCAGAAAGATATAAATACTTATTTATTTTCATGGAAGTCTAATTTCATAAGATTAATCCACGAGTTCAGAGTTTTCTTAACACCTTGAGATTCAGGTTACACTGTCAATTTCGCTTTATGATTCTATTTCTGTTTATTTGATTATATTGATATTCTAATTGCTTAAATTGAATCTCAATAGGATCGATTGAATTAGTTTGACAAAATTTGGTTTCTAATTTATTTAATTATAAGTTTTCGACGCTTGATCATTAATTGTAATATATCGATGACTGTGATACTTAATCCAGTCAAAGAAACTGAATGCACATAGAGTTGATTACATTTGTTTGATCAATTCTTTAGTCAAATAGGAATAGAATCAGGAATTATAAATTAAACTCGTTGATAGAATATGTGATAGGTCTGAAACTCGAATCAATGGATTAATCGTTTTGCTAATCTGTTCAAACAAAAATCTAAAAAGAAAAACCTTTCTAATTTCAACTTTCAATTTGGTTAATATTATTATATCAGAAGTCCTTGCGAAACGACTTGAGTTATTACCTCCATCTACATTTTATCATTTATATTTGACCCGTGTATGACAGCGAATTTTAGGTGACAACTTAATATCTTGGTCAAGTAATAGACAAAACACCATTGCAATGTCAATAGCTGAGGTTGAGTAAATTTCCGTAGCTGGTTGTAGTTCTCAACTACTTTAGATGAAGCATCAACTTGAAGACTACAATATCCTATAATTCAAAATTTTCGTCTATTGCGATAACACTTCTGCCATTTGTCTAACCAAAAACCCTATCTTACATTTTAGAGCTAAACACATAGAGATCAAACACCACTTCATTAAGGACTTTGTTCAAAAAGGGGTATTAAACATTCAATTTGTAGACATTGAACACCAATGGGCTGACATATTCATCAAACCACTACCTGAAGATATGTTTGACTTTATCAAGAAAAACCTAAACCTTACCTTCATACCTGACTGATGTTGTGATAACTTTAAAGTAGTTTAGTTTTACATTAGTTTATATATTTTATTGTACTATATTATAATCATGTTATTAAAAAAAGGGAGAAAATTGAAAAGGAAAAAAGAAGAAAAAAAAAAGACATAGTTTCACTTTAAAGTCTTTTTGTATGGTGACAAAAGGGGGAGAAAGATATTTGATAAAGTGGAGAGAAAATGATACTTAGACTTAAAGGGAGCTCTAAGTTAGAGGGAGTCAAAGAAATATAAAGAAAAGTTGTTATAAAAAATACAAGTTTTGTCATCATAAAAAATGCGGAGATTATTGGAACCAAGTTGGTTTTACATTTAGAGTTTTGATGTTAACAAAAGTATTTTATGAGAACAATATATTTGACTTCAAAGAGTATGAAAGAAGATTCATGTTTTTGAAGAAAATTTATAATTGAAGAAAATCTAAAATAAGATTTGATTCCAAATGATAATTGATGAAAATCTAAAATAAGATTTGATTCAAATTTATAATTGAACAAATCTAAAATAAGATTTGATTCAAATTTATAATTGATAAAAATCTAAAATAAGATTGATTCATATTTGTAATTGAAGAAAATCTTTGACCAAGTTGAAAAAAAAAATATGGTCTAAATTTGAAGAATATTTGAAGAAGATTTGAAGAATGTTTGATCAACATTTAAAGAAGATTTAATTAAGATTTGAAGAAGATTTGATCATGATTTGAAGAAGAGTTTATTTGAGGAATTTACAAACTCAATCTACACAAAATAGAAATAGAATCAATCTGAATAATTTACAAACTCAATTTGAACAAGATACAATTCAAAATTAAACAAGGACTAAATTGAAGCCCAAATTTTCACTATAAATAGTCACTCAAGGCTAAAGGAGAGAAACATCGAAAAACATAAAAGAGTAGAAGAACTCAAGCTCAAAGTTCTCAATTCATCTTAGAGTTCAAAGAGAGAAACACTTGTTCAGGTTAGAAATATTTTATGAGTGTTATTTTCTTAAAGTGTGAGAGTTATTATTATTATCAGCTTTGTTAGAAGAAACTACTCAATTTCCAATCTTTTGTATCCAACCCAATAGTGGTTTAATTCCTTCTTCAATCTAGGGTTATCTAAGGTGGTTAGTTCCTCAAAAATCTAGGGTTGTCAGGTTGTTTGGGA
Source organism: Cicer chorassanicum (assembly GCA_037974735.1). Classification (NCBI taxonomy): domain Eukaryota; kingdom Viridiplantae; phylum Streptophyta; class Magnoliopsida; order Fabales; family Fabaceae; genus Cicer; species Cicer chorassanicum. The sequence continues at coordinate 25,163,920 of JBBPBP010009779.1, forward strand.
AGACTGGCTTGGAGGGACAGGTGTTTTGTAATTCAAGGTATTTGAATTAGTGGATTAATGCCTTCTAAATGAGGGGACTGGATGTAGTCAAGTTAGTGGTGAACCAGGATAAATCTACGTATCAAATTATTTATGCTTTCATTGTTTGCTGCCTCTAAATCCGATGGCTTCTACTCCAGGTCAGTCACCAAAGCCAAACTAGTTTTTTTAATTATTTATAAATTATCAAAAAGTTGTCAACTTTGGCAAACACAATTCAATCCCCTTTCTCATGTTTGCACCTTCAAAATTAAGTTAAGGTACCGCGAGAGCAATTATACCTAAAAAATAACAATTAGCTACGGATTTGACATGGGCCAGAGGCACGAATGGGCAAGAACGCAACTAGTGTCTTTTGAAAATTATATCCTATACCCCCACAAGTTGAATGAAAAAGACATATATGCCCTCATATAAATATTGAAACTTACCATTTTTTCACCATTTCACCATTCTAGTTTGTTGGTACATAAGTGAGTACCAAATTTTTCGTTTTTTTCGGAAAACTTTTTTTCAAGTTTTTCGGTACAGAAGTTAATTTTCGGAAATCTTAATTTCAACATTTCCGGTACCGAAAAACTTATTTCAACCTTTCTGGAACAAACACGATACCATAATACTTTTTTTGAGATTTCCGGAAGTTATTGGAAAACTTCAACCCACAAGTTTTCTCGAAGTTATTTTAATTTTTTTATTCCATTATTATTTATTTAATTCATTTTATTTTAACTAATTTTTTTTCCAATGGGTGCTAGTGGCAGAGGATGATACGGCAAGATAGTACGAACAACACGTGACATTGAAACTTCATCATATGTGGACGCTCCGAAGAGGATTCCTCAGCAACATCTTGAAGGAGACGACAAATTATAGTGGAAGATGATGACGAGGGAGAGCAGAGTCATATATATATCCCAGAGGCTGATATTGCTATACATGAGAGCAGGAGCAGCCTGTAGTACATAATGAGGAGGAGAATATTGTAGTACATGAGGAGCATATGCAAGAGGACCTGTACAGCAGGAGGGTGAGCTGACACGGTATCCTGGAGGACCATATGATTTGTCCGTCCTTACACGATACCAGCATCATGTTTTAGGAAGACTGTGGTTTGGTCAAGTAAGCTAAATTAATTATTATTTATGGTGCATTAAAATAATTAAATTAATTATTATTTTTGTTATATATTTAATTTTAATGTCATATATTTTATCTGGATTAGCCCACTACAACGGGGTAGTCCGAAGCTGATTGAAAACAGTCTGATTTCTGCATTTGTGGAAATATGGCACTCAGAGACCTCATTATTTCACATGTCATTTAGTGAAAATGACGATTACTTAGGATGATGTTATCAATCTGTTAGACGTTCATATTAAGGGTGAGTTATACAGACCACCACCCAACCTAGATAGAGTAATGGCATGTAATATTGCCATAAATTTATTAGAGGTGCCTCCTTGAGAGATATATGAGGAAACCAAAAAAACAAAGGGTGTGCATTACAGGTTAGATTGGTCGAAAGAGGTCTTTCAAAGATAGTGTGCAGTAGAGTGATTTGATTGTGCTGCTATGGCATATTTGCTGAATCTGGTAGGGAGTACTATTTTCACAGATAAAAGTCATACATTAACTGATGCAGAATACCTTCCTTTATTCAGAGATTTGGAAGGTACGAGTAGATACGCCTGGAGTAATGTTGCACTCGTAGTCCTTTGTGACTACTTCTCAGATGCTAGTTGTTATGACACCAAACAATTAAGTGGATATATGTCTATGCTACATGTATTAAATATTTATAATTATTATTAATTGTTATGATTTTTATTTATTAATTTTTATGTTTATCATCAATTTTTTTTTATTTGCAACAGTGTTGGAAATACGAATATTTTTCACATATTTGTAAAAGAGATGATCAAGGTGTTGATATTGAGTGCATTGCCATAATGAATATATGGAGTTATAAATAGGGCAAACACAAAGTCTTTGAGTATAGACAGATGATTGATGCACTAACACATGCCGACGTCATATGGAGACCGTGGGAGAATCATAGGGATGTCATTCTCTTCGATGATATAATGTTATACACTAGCCACCTTCAATTATGCAACATTGTAATGACATATTTGCCTAAGAGTTGTTTGAGACAATTTGGATACATTCAACATATTCCACCACCCCGCCTCTAGTTCTTTCTAGATTATCCGATTTAGATGTCGAATGGATGGAATATTTGAGTCATGTCACCGAACTGCATCATAGGATACATTTAGCTACACATCCATCTGAGTGTCAGGATGGATATTTAGAGTGGTTCTACAGGGTAACTCATCCACTTTTAGTGCGACCAGATGATGTAACCCCCGTTCCAAATTTTAATATCCCCACCGCTACAGAAGCTTCTAGTCAACAGCCATATATCCTGCAACAGGTGGGTGATCTTATACAACGAGGGTTGGATGCACATCATGTTGATCCAAATGACAACATGTATAGTTAGTTTTTTAGAGTTTTATATTTAACCATCATAACACTAGTTAGTAGTTATTTACTTTTATTTGTAATGAACATCGTTTTTGTAGTTTTTAATGTTATTTTATTTTTATGTTATTATTTTACATTATTGTTATATCATTAAATTTATTTTTATTTGTGATGAAATATAACGAAAGTAGTAATTAAAATAAACTAATAACAAGTGATTTTATATAAGTTTTAAAGTGTTACGGTCCTTACAAAATAAATCTTCATCTAATGACATGACATATACGGGTTGTGCATTTTGTGTAACATGTACCATATGGCCTAATAAATACCTCCACAATTGTAGACGTCTCATGTATGCTATTGCCCAAGAAGTTGCCTCATCGATGCGATATTGCTTCCAACCTGGTGCAATGTTTGGCATTGGAAATCCATCTTTCATCTTTAACTGCAAAATAAATTGAAGATATTATTTATTTGAAATCCATCTTCCATCTTTAATTTTACTATTTAAAAAATAAATTGTTGAAGAAAATAATATCATTTTACTGGAACCGAACAACTTGCTTCAACAAAACCAATACATGTAATACGATCATTTGTTGTCAATCCTGAATGTGAACTCATCATAAGAAAGAAAGTCATGGAAAATATCTGACCAAACGTGACTAGAATAATATTAAATGTTGTCGCTATCACGTAACCCATATCAGGTATGGACATCCATTTATCTAGGGGCTGAATATCAAAACTTGTTTTCTTCAAAGAATATATGATTTCTCTAATGCGTCATGGGAACAATCTATCATACAGACTTATATGAGAAGCAATCTCCTGGTCCAAACTATGGAGGACCAAAGACCAAGACTCTTCACATGTCCAAGCAATGATGCAATAGCGCGATAGCCACAATTTCAACCTGTTATCACATTAAATATGTCATCAATGTATGGTTGAATAACATCAGGAAGTTGTCTCAAAAACAAATGTATCGAGGATTAAGATAAATGAGAGGGTTGTTTATTTGATGAATGAGAATGGCTTTTCTTTGATGATTGAGATGGTTGGGAATCATGGTCTTTACAATATGTTGCATTAATATGCTCAAAGTAAGAAGGGTCTCGATATACATCATATCCATCCGACTCCTTACCCTTACTCTTCTTCACTCGTCCTTTAGTTTTAACTTTTTCAACTGGTGGACACATTGAACTTGGAAAAGCAAGTTCATGCACATTACTCTTCAACACTATTTTCCTATAACATCAAGTGATCGAAAACATTTCCATAAGGCATTCATCTCATTAGACATATCCAATTCTTATCCATCTTTTGTGTCTTTGGTGAGTTCACATTACATGTTTAATTTCTTCTATTGAATATGCAACATCTAGAGGAATTGATTCACCCATCAATTTATATTGTGCCGATTCACAAGCACAAGGTAACCCTTATGTTCTTCTGAGAGAGCACCCACGTACAGATTTGTCGGTACCCACCCACTCAACTTTCTCGTATTCTACAGCAATGCGTCTTTGAGCTTCTCTAGATACAAATGTATTCAAACTCTAATAAAATTGATTGTTGTGTTCATGCACTTTATCATATAAACTTTTCTAAAACGACGCCTGTTTTTTTTAAGTTGCAATCTTATCATGTTGTTCATAGCCTCCAAACATTTACACATGTTACTCATGTTGTGTTCCAACATTAACTTTAATTTCCAACGAGCGGACTCAACCCTATCATTACATGTAAATTGTCACTATGGAGCAATCCAACAATATATAGTAAAATTACAAATTCGAAGTTTTGTAGTGACATGACATACCTGTTAGTCGTTGTGTTCCCCAAATGCATCACTCGATTTGTCCATGCTTCAACAAACCTTTAAGACATATTGCTTGCATTTTGCTCCAACATTTTTGTTGATATGAAATCATTAAAGCAAATTACCAACATGTGGAAATACAATACTTACTGCTTTCATTAAAACAAGATATCTGTCTATCACAATTACGTGAGGAAATTTGTTTTGTGCAAAAAATAGTTCTCTTAACTTCTATAATGGCCAACAAAAGTTTTCTTCACACTCACATTCCAACTACAAATGTTTTCTCTGTTGATGTCATACCAACAATTTCAAGTAATGACATTGTGTATTTATTGGTTTTGTAGGTGTTGTCCATAATCAACACGATATGAAACAAGTTCAACAACTTCATTAAATCTGGATAGACCCAAAAAATATTTGTCATAGCATCTGAGTCTTTCCGCTTTCTATTGCAACACACATATTTTGTATCTTCAATTAACTTGAATAAATGTTGCATCTCTGTCATATTACCTCTCACGTGCAATCGTATCATACTCTTGTATTCGTATTTTGGTCTTGCAATGAGAGTAATATGTACCTCGGTGCAACATTATATTTTGTTAAGTCATTAACATGTTTTTTTGTCTTCTTCATCTAAACGTCCAACAAATGCATTTCCCTCCAAAATACCAGGTAATTCATGGTTGTGAACTCTACAAATTACTTTAATTGTCCATCCTAAACCATCTTTTAATGGTTTTGATCTAAGCTGTAAAGGACAACCACACTTTTTTGTTGAATTTTGAGTTAAACTATCAACATGTTTGTATTTTCCTCCTTTGTCACAATCTAATATTAATTTATTCCTCCTTCTTCTATCTCTTGTCTCTTTATATAATCTTCTAATGATAACGGTCAATTTGTTTTTTATACCAATTTCCCTAGCCCAATTCACAAAAACTTCCCATGTATCAAGTATCTGAAATATAATATAAAAACAAATTATAATATATTTTTATAATATTAATATTAATTATAATTAATATTTTTACAATAATATATTTTTACAATTAATTGCAATAATGTATTTTTGCAATATTAATATTAATTATAATTATTCATATCTGATCTGTGTCAAAAATATTGGTAGTATCGATGCATGTTTTATTACATAATAATAGCGGCTTATCCATATCTTTTAAAAAACTTTTTTCACAAGTTTTTCGGTACATATGAGTTTACTGGAAAACTTGTGAAGAAAGTTTATAGATTTTCAACCTTTTATACCGAAAAAATTTTAAAATAATTTTCAGTAACATAGATTTAAACCCTTCTGTACCGAAAAACTTTTAAAAAGATTTCTAGTAAACACATTTGAAAATTTATGTACCGTAAATCTTTTAAAAAGCTTTTCGAAAAACTTTTAAATACCAGAAAACTTCAATTGCTTTGTCTGGAAATCTTTGAATGGTAAAAAAGAAAAAGCGAATTTGAGTTGGTAAAATAGTAAAAAAAATTAAGAGTAAATTTGACATTTTTAAAAATTTGTGGGAGTATAAGTACAATTAGTAGGTATAGGGTACAATGTTCGTGTCTTTTTTACTTGTTTAGCCTGTAGATGGGTCGCGCATACGCGTGTTTTGCTATTTGTCTCTTACATATTTTTTCTCTTTATTCATTTTCTTTTCAAACACTTTAAAGTTATTTTTGACTACTTTATTTCATTTTCTCATTATCTCTCAAGGCTAATTTCTTTAATTTTTTTTACCCTTGTGTATATCCATTTTCTCAAAAATATTATACTTTAGATCCAATACAAATTTGTTTGTGACATTTTTTGAGATGTTACTTAAAAAAAGGTCTAAACTTATTATTTATAAAAAGAATTTCATATTTGTTCTCATTATAATTTGGGCTAAAATGGATTTTTGGTCTCAAAGTTACAAAATCTGACGATTTTGTCTCTTTAATTTGAAAATTGCAAATATAACCCATTCATTTAAACCCCTTTTGCAAGTGGTTGGCCTACTTTATTTTGAATCGGTCTATCGTAGTATTATTTTTTTTAATGATTAAGGGGAATATACAACTCATTTTTTTTCAATTTCCAGCTCATTTAATTATTTATTTATTTTAAATTTCCAACTTTTTTTATTTTTAAATTGCCAACTCTTTTTTTGTTATATTGTCACTACATTTTTAATTGTTGTTTAAAAAAATTTCAAGTGTTCTATTTTATTGGACTTTTTAAAAAAATTAAAGGATTAAGTATAATTTTAATCTTTTATCTTCTACTTAGTATTTAGTTTGATCTTTTATATATTTTTTTAATTCATTTTGATCTTTATCTTTTGTTTTAATCATTTATCTTTTACTTAATAATCGTTTGAGTATTTTATCTTTTGCAAAATAATACAAGTTTTATTAAGGACTAAACTTAATATTATGTAAAAGATAAAGGACAAAAAATTAATAAACAAAAGTAATGCCTAAAATAAATTTAAAAAAATATAAATGACGGAAATGAATATTAGGTAAAAGATAAAGATCAAAATTATTTTAGATAACTTTTAAAAAATAAAGTGACAATATTAAAAAATGAGTTGGCAATTTTAAAAGATAGAAATAAAAACATAAATGAGCTTGCAATTTTTTTTTAAAAATAAAATAAATGAATCGTATATTCCATGTAATCATAAATAAAAATATAAAGTTTTGACCAATCAAAATTAAAGTGTCTAACCAATTGTATAATGAGTTAAAGTTTTTTTAAATTATAAATATCAAAATCGCCGGTTTTTAAAATTTGAGTAGCGAAATGTAAATTTAAATTTTATTTTTTAATATTATTTAAAAATGGCTTTTATGTAATTTTATACTTATGGATTAATTCAACTTTACAGAACACTTAGAGTCCGTTTGATGGACCGGATAGGATAGGCACAAGATATGATAAGGAGAAGAATACAGACATGATATGATATGATTATGATAAAGAGTTATCTTGTCATGTGTTTGATGTGCACATGATAACAAACTTGATAAGATTAGTTTATCCTATTTAGTGTTTGATACAATGATAACAAGATGATATGATTTATATTTTGATAAAATGACAAATTTGTCCTTAAAATCTATTTAATTTTTTTTTCTTTCAAAATAACATTCATATAATTTTTTATAAATAAATAAAAATGCTAAAAAATGTAAATAATTTATGAAGTAATTTTATATACTTGAAAAAATTGTAATTTCTCTATCCATCACAATTGAAGAATGACTCGCTATCATAAAAATTATGATTTCTTTATCTATCACAAATGAATAATGACTCACTATCATAAAAATGTAAATAATTTACGAAGTAATTTTATATACTTGAAAAAATTGTGATTTATCTATCTATCACAATTGAAGAATAACTCACTGTCATAAATATTGTGATTTCTTTAGCTATCACAATTGAAGAATAACTCACTATCATAAAAATGTAAATAATTTATAAAGTAATTTTATATACTTGAAAAAATTGTGATTTCTCTATCTATCACAATTGAAGAATGACTCACTATCATAAAAATTGTGATTTCTTTATCTATCACAATTGAATAATGACTCACTATCATAAAAATGTAAATAATTTATGAAGTAATTTTATATACTTGAAAAAATTGTGATTTCTCTATCTATCACAATTGAAGA
>JBBPBP010009779.1:25179158-25190869 GCA_037974735.1 Cicer chorassanicum
GTTTGATATGTGACTACCTTTATTTGAATCAAATTTGCTAAAAAAAACATATTATGAGATAAAAAACATATTTTGTATCTTCTCATTAATCTGTCTCTTTCAAAAATATACTATAAGTCAACGATGGGGACAAACAATTATGTTATATTTATTGTTAACATATTTTTCTAATACTGATTTTGTTCCACAATGAGCGATTAAAAAAATTATATATTTGCAAAAAAATATTATCCCAAATTGAATGAATATTTAAATTTTTAATGTACTTTTTTTTAATTGTACAATTTAATTAATATTAGTTGCATCATTTCAAAAACAATATTATTTATTTATGATATTAATAATATACCAATATCTAATAATAATAATTTGGTAAAAGTAGTGTATTCTCTTTCATTTTTACACTTTTTTTAACGTGTGCGAAATAACCAACTTAATTATTTTGGGACGAAGAAATATTTACTTTATGTGTTTCACAACGAAGGTTACTTTAACAAAATTTGTCTCAAAATAAATATCATCTCAATTTTCAATGCATTTTTAATAAATACTCTCATCTTCTCACATTGAATATCGTTTAAAGTTTTTACACAACTATTAAAAAATGTTATAATTAAAAAAAATAGATAAGTTATTTTAACCAACTATCCATTTCAATTATTGATGAATTTTTTATTATTATCAATTTAAGATATAATACTATTATGGTAGTTGTGTATATAGTAATAATTAAAAAATAATTAAAATTTTAAATGATATTTTAAAGCAAATCTCTTTAATTAAAAGATACTAATTTTGAGACGAAGATAATATTATTTATATTTCTATACAATAAATACTATTAGATAATTTTAAAAATATTATTATATTTTGTGTTACTAATAATAAAAACACATCAATAATTAAAATAAATGATTTATTAGACGAGTTATTTTTTATATAATTATTAATTTTTTAATATATATAAAAATATGAAATATACATGAATAATTTTTTTTTTAATTTTAAATTATTCATATCAACTCAGTATGCAACGGAAATCCGCTTTCACTCATTTCGAAAACCCATGGGGCCACGACCTTTCACGCTTTTTTAATCCATTTACTTTTCTTTGATTTTTTCCATTTCTTTGATTTCTTCCATTTTTTCTCTTCCTCATTGGTCAGTGACGTAACCTACCTCACCTACCCAAAAAGCCACACCGTCCATTTACACGTCCAAATTCATCTCAACCCTCAAACTTCCAAATCAACACTAATCGCACGATATACACAACCATCCAACGGCTCACAATCACCTACTAGAACTTTCCACCCTTCTCCCCCTTACATTATATTACGTGTTCTTCTTCTCTTACACACGCTATTCACTCTTGGCTTGTGCTCTCCTCGTGTCACTAGGGTTAACCTCGCATTTTCGTTCTCAGATACCAAGGTTCGCTCTCTCTCACTTTCTCAGTTGAAAATATCTTCTGTTTCAGCTCATTTTCTGCATATACTTGAATCGCTGTTAGTTAATTTCCCAGAATCAGTGTTTTTAGATCCGTATTTTGACCTTGTTTTTCTTCGATATTTGCACATACTCGATGATCTGATACTGTTGTGTGATTTTTCGTTTTAATTTTTTGATTTTGTTACAGAATCTTAAGCTATGGGAAAATCTTACCCAACCGTGAGTGCTGATTACCAGAAAGCCGTTGAGAAGGCTAAGAGGAAGCTCAGAGGTTTCATCGCTGAGAAGAAATGCGCTCCTCTAATGCTCCGTTTGGCGTAAGTTTTTATTTCCGTTTTGATTTTTATGATCAATGTTTTCTGCGATTTTGACTTTGTAGATTGTTGTGCTTAATTATTTTGTGATGATTTGTATGTGTGCTTAATATGTCTGATCGTTTATGTTTGTGCTGAATTATTTCTGATTTTTTGTGCTTATTTTTTTGTGATGATTTATCTATGTGCTTAATATTTTCTGATTTTATGTGCCTTTTTTCGGATGATTTATGTCTGTGATGAATATTTTTGGAATTTTTGCTTTGTTTTGTGATTGTTTTTCTACGCACTTATTTTATGTGCTTAATTTTTGTGATGATTTTTGTGTGTGTAGATGGCACTCTGCTGGTACCTTTGATGTGAAGACCAAGACCGGTGGTCCTTTTGGAACCATTAAGCACCAAGCTGAACTTGCTCATGGTGCTAATAACGGTCTTGATATCGCTGTTAGGCTTTTGGAGCCACTTAAGGAGCAATTCCCTATCATAAGCTATGCTGATTTCTATCAGGTATAACTTTCTTGTTGCTTTTGTTATTTAGTTAGATCTGAATTTGATTTTTATTTTTTATTTTTTTATTTGAGGTTTTGTGCTTAATGCTTTTTTAAAAAAATTTTTTTTTATGGTGTAACACAGTTGGCTGGTGTTGTTGCTGTTGAGATCACTGGTGGACCTGAAGTTCCTTTCCACCCCGGTAGGGAGGTATGTTTCAAGTTACTTGTTAGTCTTTGTTTTTAAATTTTGATGTTTAAATGTTTAAACTATTTTTTTTATTTATAGTTTCATTGTATCTTGTTGACATATTGTCATTATTTGTGATGGTGTGTATAAAGTTCAATTTTGGGCGTGTGGGGTGTTTCAAGCCACGTAAATCAATTATTGGTTACAACTTTTTCGGAATATAGTGATTGTAATCATATCCTTGGATGCTTTTTATACGAAAAGTTGCTGTTCATTATCTTTTGTTTTGGCTTATATATTTATATATTATTTTTTTAACTTGGTAGCTAATTGTGGTCCCTTTGTTTTGGTTTATATATCAGGACAAGCCTGAGCCACCACCAGAGGGTCGCTTGCCTGATGCCACCAAGGGTTAGTGTTGTGGATTTTTTATGTGAATTTATAATTCCTATGATTGTAGTGTTGTTTGACTCAGGATTTTGTTCTTGATTTTGCAGGTTCTGACCATTTGAGGGATGTGTTTGGCAAGGCTATGGGGCTTAGCGATCAGGACATTGTTGCTTTGTCCGGTGGTCACACCATTGTATGTAATTACTTTCAATGTCGTACTTATTTTGAGTGTAGCATTAGTCACATTGGATATTCACACTAATATAATTATCAAAGCTTTAAACGGCTGCTTCATTCTGATTGTGGTGGAGTTTATGACGTTGAACCTAGTGGTTAAATTCTAATGTGGTTGTGACGGTTTTGGTCATACAAATTGTAATTTGTAGGGAGCTGCACACAAGGAGCGATCTGGATTTGAGGGCCCCTGGACTTCCAATCCTCTCATTTTTGACAACTCATACTTCAAGTGAGTCTTTTCAACAAAGCTGTCTTTCCCTGCATTTGTTTTTTCCAGTTTTAAAATCGTATTGACATTGTTGATAAATGTTTAGGGAGTTGTTGACTGGTGAGAAGGAAGGCCTTCTTCAGTTGCCAAGTGATAAGGCACTTTTGAGTGACCCTGTATTCCGTCCTCTTGTAGAGAAATATGCTGCGGTATGTATATTCCCATAGTCTTTACATAATATTATGGTCTTGGTATGAAATGACATGTTTGATGATAAGGGAGTTTGTTATTTCTTGATTGCCAATGATTGCAGGATGAAGATGCCTTCTTTGCTGATTACGCTGAGGCTCATCTTAAGCTCTCTGAGCTAGGGTAAGTCATCATATCTCTTAATGTTTATCTTTGAAACCTATGATTATACATTGAATATCTTTGTTAGTTAAATTCTACAATGTGCATTGGAAGTTGATTCATTTTATATGTTTTTACCTCCCAGGTTTGCAGAGGCCTAAGCAAAATAGTTGGTGTAAGGTGTTTAGAGAGGCTGGGGTTCCCTGATTCTTCCATAAATTTCACAGGCGTTGGTCTTAATTGTCAATGCGGGCTTCTCATATTTTGGTAGCTTTTGGATGTATTTTGTCAGACATGATGAATGTGAAGTTTGATTGTTTTCTTTCTTGTTGATCCTCTATTGAAATAACATTGTTAAAGTGGTAATGCCCAGCTATTTCGGTTTAAAAATTCTCCGATGTTTACTCTTACTGCACATCCAAATCTATTAATGCGTTTTAATGATAAGTCCCTTACGCAGACTATATTAACAATTTAGGAGTCTTTTTTACAACTGTATTTTCAACTAACTTAGTCGGCATTTAAACTTTCCCCTGATAAAGTGCACAATCTCCCGAGAGCTGTCAATTAAATTTCATCTTCAGACAATCATTTTTGATATGTTGTCTTAAATTTCTTAATTCACTTTTAACCCCATTTTCAAGTGTGTATTTATTTTTAAATTAATTGACATTGATCTTCATTAAACATAATATTACAAACGAGAGAATAAAGATCTGGTTTCTGTATCTATAATTTAGTAGGTTAGTAATGCGATAGTTTAATGGTGTTTTATAAATCTTGATGGGGGCCTTCTTACAAAAATAGTTTAATAGTGTTTTTATTTATTTAAATAGTGGAATAATTCTATGCGGTGAATGTTCTTTTAGATTTTCTCCGAATATTAAGCTGACTGATTACTGTTATTTTGCATAATCTAATCAAGGTTCGCTCGAAACCTTTACGTTTATTTGCATTAACAACCAACTTAACTATATGCGGGAAATCATAAACATAGCACATGACTGATGTCTGTCCCCTACCTCACAGTATAATCTAAACTCTAATATTCCATCAATATCTAGTGCCTATGTAGTTGATGAATGTAGTTGTTGCAATTTAGGGCTAATAACACAACTCCCATCAATATCTATCAATAACTCATTAAACTGCAAAACAATAATCCGTTTTGGAAACTTTGTGGTGTCAACTGGATTATCTTTAAGGATTTACCTGTCTCTTATGCTCAAAGTGACGCTAGTACAGCGTACTCTTTTTTAGTCATATATCCCGAAGTAACAAAACAACACTATATAATCTTAATGATAAAAAAAATATAATAAAAAATGGTGCAGAAAGCGTCTTTCACGTTCTTGAAAACAATGTGTTAGTTTCTCATCATCGAGTGAGTCCAGTATAAAAAAGTTAAGCATGCTCTGTAAAATATATAGTTAATTAAACATAAATTAGAATTTATTTTTTAAAAAAATCTAATAAAAAATCAGTTAACCAAACTTAATTCATAAATGATTGAAATAAAACTTTTAAACTTTAATTAAGATTTCTTTAGAAGATTTTTGAATTTTTTTCCCTAGGAAAAATACAAAAAAAGTATCTAGAAAACATTTTTTTTGAATGTTTATTAAGTTATTTTTTTTGAAAATCTTTTTATCGGGATACTTTTATATCTATTTTTTTTTGAAAAAAAACATCAATGTTTTTTGTGAAAAGAATTTTGAAAGCTTTTTCTCAAAATTTAAAAAAAAAGATAATTGAAGTTTTCTTTATTGAGAAATATTTTACGTCTATTTTTTTTTTTTGAAAAATATTTAATTTTTTTCTTTTGGAAGTACATCCGGGAACTGATGTTTGATCAAGTTCTCAAATGTAAGAATAACTCATTTATTTTTTGTGAGTTTATGGTGAATTTCTCTTTATTTACAACAATTCATTTTTAATTTTTGTTCGAATGATAAATTTTTTATTTTGATTTTTCTCTAATTCACGTAGTCGATGTTTTGAGTTTTTATATTGGAATTACAAATTTGGGTTTTAGATTATTTAAAAATGGAGTAGAATAGGAAGATGATGAAGAGGTATAAAATTGAACCTTAGTAAAAACTAATTTAAACTTAGGGGAACATAAATGTATTATTTCAAAACTTAAAAGACTAATTTGAGAATAGTTTACTTTTATAATTTGCCTCATTAACACCGTTATGCACACGTCAATATTGTAACGATCACATGACATTTTTTTAACGAATCTAACAAAAAAATGATATATTTTTTCAAACAGACAATAACATAAATGTTAACATTGCAAACAAAGTTTCACTTAAAAGAACCTAGTTGAATAAAAAAAAACGTAAATGACATATGCGGACGCTCGATCTAATTATTTCTTTTTGTAACAATGTATAAATTTTCGTGGGATCCATTCATAATAGAGTTAATTGGTTGGAGAATTGAATGTTTATTAAACACTAATATTAAATAATATAAATTGATGAGTAGTAAATGTGAGGCATATTTAAATAAATGGATGAGTAGTAAATGTGAGGCATATTTAAGTACTCCAATAGTAAAATTAAGAGTACTCTATTGTAGATGGTTTAAGGAGCAAGGAGCACATATTGGAATACGATTGCGAAAGATATAATTATTTCTTTTTTTTAAATGAAGATAAATTTATTTCTGCCAACATTGAAATAAGATAGAGTGATTGAAGTTCCAAAAATAAACATCGTTGTAACAAGTAGAAAACATTGGGGTTGACATAGTCTCTTATAAGTATTACAATAGGGGTTGTTAGCATAACTATTATTATATAACACAACTGCGACATTTAGAATTCGAATTTAGAATACGACGTCCAATATAACATTATCGATATTTATATGTTGAACTAAGACTTATGAATAATGCAATAAATTTTTTAAATAGATATTGTATCCATCCGAATTGTATAGGCGGAAGATTATGATAGTCAAATGAATTTATCAAAGAAAAACTGCACAAATTGTTATAGTTTGTAAATTTTAATTTTTATCATCATAGAATTTTAATCTTTAAAAAGTACTATTGATACTAATTCTTTTGGGTTTGTAACAAAATTTTAAAAAAGTATTATATACACAAATATTGGCGAGCACCTTCTGTAATTAGCCTTAAAAACACTTATGTTGTTGTGCAAGTCTTTCGCTTGGGCTTGGGTCTGCGTCCCTTAGGTCCATTGTTTGACGAGCATCGTTGGGCTGAGTGGGAATGAAAATTATTAAGATATTTTTTTGAGGATTCACCCTACACCCCCACAGCTAGGGGTTGACAAATTGAGAGGAACCGACCGAAATCCGAGAAAACCGAAATAATAAAAGATGTTGCGGGTGGGTTGGATCGGGCCTCGGGTCAACAAATGATAAGAAACGGTTACAAATGGGTGTGGTCGGTCGGTTTCGGTTCAATAAATTACATCCATCGGAAACCATATCCACCCGAATTCAACCAATGATAGTACAAATACAACATAGAGTCAGCTGTAGGTTCTGTCAAAAAAAATATAGACGCAGGTTGGTTTACAGATGTATATATCTCATTTTAAAAATTTGTCCTCGTTCATTGTGCTGAGACTTATCACTGCCATTAACTTTTCAAGTTTTCATCATTATTTCACTTTCTCTCTTCAATACCAGTACTCTCTACTCTCAAGGAAGTTGAAATTTTATTAAATTACTTTAAAATTCAAAATCCATTTTTCTCACATTTCTTCAACTTTTCCATTCTCCCATCTTGTTCATCCTACCATCTCCAACATGCGACTTCCCCCTCCCTAGACGTTGTCCACTCGTCATACTTCTCTACTACCGTTTTGTAGTGCTTACAGTTTCCTTCACCGCCATCAAAGTTGTGAACAACCAAAAAGTTGATGCCTTTGTATGTTTTTTAGACGATCTATTTCTATAAAAAATAGTTTGAGACATTTTCTACCTCTTGTTATAGTATTTGTATATTTTGTTAAAAGTTGTGTTTTCTGGATTTAATTTTCTTCGAAAAAGCTTTATTATGTTTGATATTTTCTGTATTTGCATCCAAGCTCTACAGTTGTTTTAGAACCGCCTCAACTGACTCGTCCACCCGTCTAACCGTCAAACCCGTCACCCGAAAAAACTGATTGCATAAATAGACGAAAGTGGATGAGGTATTACCACCCGCGGTTTTGGTCGATATGCGATTTTAAACCCAAATCCGACCGACCCGCCCGTTTGTCCAGCCCTACCCACAGCTGTACCTGCCACTCCAATCAACGTGAAAAATACAATTTTGCCTTTAACTATTTGTAATAAGTTTCAAAAATGATAGTTTCGGAAATTTCAAATTTTCAAAAGGTTAAGGTAATTTTTTCTAACGTTTCGAAAGATGAGGTGAAAAAATGAGAAGTTAAAAAAGTTGAAGGTTTTATAGATGGTTAAAAGGGTAAAATTGTATTCTCACGTTGATTGTGGGGGTGAGTTTAGGTGTGGGGGCACAGGTAGAATCCTCATATATTTTTTTATATGAAGAATGGAATTTGTCAAATGGCTAAGGAATGAGACGGAGGTGCTAGATCCAATTACATCAATATGCAAAAAATGACGCAGATGAGATGGGGGAATCGTCTAAAATGGTCCAAACCAAGTCTCTAGAGTGACTTAGACGAACAAAAGCATCAACACAAGAATTTTTTTCACGATAGATATGATGAATATGAATGATTTAGGAGGGACCATTGATCAAACTGAGAATGTTCGTCAAGAGGGTCTGAAGATTTGATTTAGTGATGCATCCATTATTAATTATGCATAGCTAGGCGGAGGCCATAAAACATACCCCAGAATTCAGCAACAATGACAGAAGAGGTTCCGTTATGACAATGGAAGCTTTTAATATAACGCCCGACTGAGATCCTAATGAAGCCTCCACAAGAGGAGGAATGATCGTGGGAGGTGTAAGCTTCTTTTTATTTATTTACATTAATTTCTAAGCTTTTTTTTGGCGGACTAACTCTCTCTATGTTTTTTTTACAAAAAAAAGAAACTCTTTCTATGTTTTATCATCGTAAAAAATTCTTCGAACTTTATTGTTCTTTAAAATGCACAATGTGTTTATTGAATTCAGATTTTTTATCAATGAAATTTAGAATTCACACATTTTTGTGAGTGTTATTGTTTGATCGAAATAAAAAATAGAAATTTTAGTTTTTGGTTTATAATTGAAAATATCGAATTTAAATCGAACTATATGATTTCAAGTGAAAAATCATTCATATTTCGACTTCGTAAATGCATGGATTCCAATGACATAAAATCCAAATTATTGCTATTATGATATATATATATATATATATATATATAAAAGAGACAGAGATGACCTAACTCATATTGAGGTTCAAGACAATGTTTTTAAAGTTCATAATAATATCTTAATAAAATTAAATTTATGCTCAAATTTTATTTTTCAGTAATTTTTGCATGTATTTTTTTTCAATCAATTTAATATTTATTGAGACAATAATTATTTTAAATAAGATGCCATTAATTTATTTTTAAAATTAGGAGAATATGTGATTTTGTAAGTACAAGTCTAATTGGTAGCTGCAATACATTTGATTTGATATATTGTGATTTAAGTTCTTTATATTTATATTTAGTGTGTGAGTTTTGCTAGAAAATAAGAATGTGATCTTTTTATTGAGTAATATTTTTTGAGACTTAAAGACGAATATCACTCTTCTGATTTTTATCTTGTACGCAGTGGTAGTCCTAAGGGCAGTTAGTCGGGCATCCGCCTAAAGCCCCATTTTTTAAGGAACACCAAATCTTGTTTTACTTTTGTAATATTAATTAAGATGTATAGATATTATAATATATAAAATATATAATTAAAATTATATTCAAATAAAAAATTAACAAATGTCCCATTTAATAGAAGATTTTAGTTGTATAACATACTATATATGATTTTTTTTTTCAATTTTGTCTAGTCTTAAAGGTTAGATAATTCTTTGACAATATCCTAAAATATGTTGTAAATATGATAAAACTTGCAAAAATATAATAATTCTATGGAAAAATTTTGTTTGAAGATTTTGAAGTCATTACATAAGTTTTAACAATTGAGTTAAAATCAAACTATATATAATATTGAGTTACTTGAAGATATTTATTTGTTTTTCCAATGTATCCACATCTTATAGAATAATATTAATTATTCATTCAATTGTCGTGTTTTGTAGAAATAGTTTTTTAAATTGAAATTGTTAAAATCTTATTTGAAATTTATTAATTCAAATGATAAATTAAATTGTCTTGTTTTGATTTGTATCGATTTCTATTGACAAAAAAATAAAAATCATTTTTTAAAAATCTTGATTACAATTGAATTTTATTGATTTTTTAAAAGTACAGAATATAATTTTTAAATATTACAAAGACATATTTTCTTTATTTGCCTAAGACACTTAAATTTCAAGGAGTGGCCTTGTTTGGAAGATTATGGGTTCATCTAGTTTGATTTTTTTTTAAATGTACAATAATTTGTTAGTCAGGTAATTAAAGTTATCATGTCTTGGTGTGTAAGTACAACTTCAATAATAGTTGTAAGGATATTAAATATCCCTCTTTCTACGTATTAGTGCTTGCGAGTTTCATTGCTTAAACTCTCTTGAAAAAAAGTAATTGTTTTTTTTAATTAATGAAATTTAGGGTGACAAATAGTGTCCAGTCCAAAATAGGAAATATTTTAGAGTTCATTGAACACGCAGAAAAAATTTACATTTGTCTCTTTACAATGACACTTACAAAGGAATTTAAAAAGTAATCATGTCTTGGATAGAGGAATTGATCATCTTATATGATAATACGAGAGTCTATTTAAATCCTCACATTCAATTAAATTATATTTGCAATGAAATAAAAAAAGAAAAAGTATTCAAGAGTAGAGATGTAATCATGATATTATTATAAAAAAATGCACACATGGATGGAAGAGAAAAATTGAGAGGATCTATTTTTTTTGGATAGGATAAGTGGATCATTGATTCACTATTGTCAGGATACATTATTCAGTTGTTGCAGAGAAGAAAAGGGGGACCTATGGTTCATAGGTAAAGTTAGGCGACAACGAAAGAAACAAAAGTGAGGATTTCTACTAAACACATGGTAATTCAACATGTATTAGGGTTCACAAAACTGTAAGTACATGGAATAATCCGTGTTTGATGGTTGATGCATAAAACAAATAATTTATTATTGCAAATATTAATAAAAGATATGAAACAGAAAAAAAAATGCAGAGAGGAGAGAGAACGAGATAGATAACAAAGAGAAATGAGAGAAAGATAATACAGAGATAGAAAGATAAGACATTGAGAGATATGGAATAATAGAGAGAGATGAAGGAGACAAGGGAGATATATAGTATAGAGAAAGAGAGAGACATGAGATAAAATGAGAGAGAGAGAGGAAAAAGACACGACAAAATAGAGAGATGAGAAAGTAGAGATGGATAATAAAAAAGGTAACTTTATATTTTTGATAGTTTGTACTTAGACAAAAAGTTGTTATGTGATTTAGTGAAGACAATAATTTCTATTTTTATCCGGTCTTTTGGTCTCTGTTATGTCTCGTCCCATGACTAGTTTTTGAATCAAATAAGATACAAAAAAAGTTGTCATGTTAGGTCATTTGTTTTTTAGCAAATGAAACCCTTTGTATAATAGTTCATCTTTAAACCAATAGCTAATTATGTTATTACTCATTCTGCCATAAAATAATCGAGTTATTTGATTATTTTACACATATTAAAAAAAATGTATAAATAAAAGAGATATAATACTACTTTTACCAAATTATCCTTGTTAGATATGATGCATCATCAATGTCATAAATGCATAGAAAAATATATTACATAGAAAGCGTTGTAAGTAATATTAATTAAAATGTACACTTAGGAAAAAGTGCATTTTGTTTTACAAATGTCTCAATTATTTTGGAATGGAATGTTTATTTAACAGATTATAATACCTAAATAACGTTCACGCGTAATCTGATTAACATTTGATTT
>JBBPBP010009779.1:25191002-25210908 GCA_037974735.1 Cicer chorassanicum
TTATTTTAAAATAATATCATTCTCAATTATTAATGAAAATTTATTTTTTTATTTTTTTTCCTTTAATACTCTTCAAAATATTATTGTACTTTGCAAGAAAAACAAACAATTGAAAAAACTTAAGAACAATTCTTTATGTACTTTTTGTATAATTCTTGATATAAAACATAATTTTTGTAGCTATAACAAATTTTGAGAAAATTATGAATTTAATAGAATCATAGTTAATTAAATAAAAAATTATACAAAAGATATAAAAAAAAAATACATCTAAATTTTGTCCTTTTTTTATAGTTATAAATATTGAAATGATATTTCTTTCTATCAAATAATTTTTTAATGTACAATAATTTTCAAATGACTCTTAATTTACAAAAATAACAATTAAAATATTTTTAAATTTAACTATCATCATTAATTCATGCAGTGAACTCTCAAATTTAAATATGAAATATAACATACTAAAGTAAAATTTAATGATAAAATAATAATTAATCTATTAAATGTAAAACATACCGAGTTCCTTGAACCTCCCGAAAGGAATTGCTGTTGGTGTTATTATTTTGACTCCACCACTTCCAAGTTGACTTTGTCACATGCTTTCCATGCGCACGTGTTTCTCACGTGGATATTATATTAAGATTATACTAATAAGTACTATAAATGTTATAGGTGCACTTGATTAAAAAAAGTTTTGAATAAATTTTTTTACCTTTTTATAATTTTAAAGTATAAATTATACAACTTTTAAGATATTTTTGTATTTGCGTTCTTAATAGATGCTTCAAATATAATTATTAACATTTTTCATTATATTATATTAGTATTAAAATGAGAAACACCATATATTGTTTGCAACTTGGCCAGCGATTTTACTACTTACTCGGTTACTCTTATTTTGGGTACAATTTGACTCATTAGTTGCTAGAATGTCTGAAATTAAAGACATACAGTCAATTTTGACTTTTGAATGACAGAAGCACGTAGTACCCTGTTGTCAACTTTTTTTAATTCTTCTTTTATTCCAATTGAAGATATGTTTACAATTTACATGTTTTTTTTATTTGATGATAAATTTAAAAAAATAATAGCTTAAATGTTAGTTCAATGGTAAAAATTAATTTTCTTATTTTAAGATTTTAAGTTTATATTTCATTGAAAATAATTGTAAAATTGATCATTAGTGCTATTTTAATAATTAACTTTTATTTCTTTCTCAATATTTTTTTTTATAAAAAAACATAAATCTAAAAAAATTGATAGCAAATAAATGTTTGATCATAACAATTCAATGAAACTCATCAAAAAAATGAACACAAAAGAGAAAACTATTAAAAAGTAGTATTAATTATTAATTTGCAAAGAGGAGAAAGTGTTGTAATTAATTTATTCATTAATTATACAAGATATGTTTTTATATATACTATATCGAGAAAACTTAATAGTTAAAGAAACATGTTATAAATATTAAGAACGAACATAAATTTCGATTATTTTATGATCTACAACATGTTGATTTATTAAAGATATTAAATTTTAGTAATACGTGTATTCATAACTAATGTTCTCTTTGCGATAAGATCGATTAGTCTCTAACTCGCTAGTTTGTGGCTCTCAACCTAGACTCCTTATACTATAAATAGTCTTTAGATGGAGAGAAGAGACAATATGCGGTGTGTGTGATATATTAGAGACCATAACCTATATATAAGGTGACGACGAATTAGAGTTCTCATTATTCCCAACTAGACCATGAGTGACATTCACTTATATTTGAATCCATATCAATTAATTAAATAATTAATTATCAAAATAGAAATCTAATAAGCCTTATTACTTCATTTAATCACTAATCAATTAAGGTTTTTAATTGGTAAATAGCTAATATACTTAAATAAAAATATGTGCCCCAAAATAATATTGGAATATAATAATTAAATAAAATAGTTAATAAAAATATTTCAACAATTTCCCATTTGGACAATATATCTTAATAATTATATCAAAATTCTTTAGGTGCGCATCTAAATGCTATTTATCTATAGATTTCTCCTTTACAATCCGGTATATTGCATACATCAATAATGAGACCACCGCGTCGGTCGTTACTGACATGTAATGTGACTAAATCCTGTGACTAACACATCGACGCACTTGATGACATATATCAATATAAATGAGTGACATGGAAATTTCATGCAAGATGATCTCTATATCATGCCTATTTCCATCTGGTCCAACTGAAATCTTTAGTGAGGTCAAACTGAATTTCTTGAAGTGTGAATTCAATAATTGCACACATGATACATAAACGGGTATAATAATAACACCATAAACTTTATTTATACAGAGAATTAAAACACAAAGTATGTATCAAAAACAAAAGTATAGAACATAAAATAAGAAAGACTCCCACTAGTCTAAGACATCCTTAATGACAACAACCATATGAAATATCTTAATTTGTCAAATTATTAGTGAGTTAGCTAACATAGAGTTTGCCTCTATATGTTCTATTCTTCAACAACAATAACATGTGTGTCAACTCACTTTATAAAAATTTGTTGGAGAACTATACAATTGACTTATGTCATAATATAAAGCGAGCGATCTTTCAAAACCTTTAACTATAAGCAACCAAGTGACATAAATAAATTAACTATTTTTTAAATTAAAGTGTCCACCTTACGCAGACATTCAAAAGATCATAGTCGAACATATTGATTATCTCCAAATTGTAATATCTGTGATTTGTGAGCATAAATTCTATTGTTAGCTATAACAATCCTTATGACAAGCTTATTCTTTCTTTATCCCCATCTTCTGTGCTTCATTTAACATTGTTGTTTGATAAATCTAGAAATGAGGGAGACTATTTTGAAATATTGACTTGTGAATGAAGATGAATTTATGGATTTCTTGAAGATGGATTGGTAGTTTAGATTTTAATTAAAAAAATTGTTTTATTTTTTTTTAAATGTTAAAAGTTTTTATTAATAATAAATAATGAGTTAGCATCAAATAAAATCATATGAATTATAGTGTCAAGTCATAAAAAACTAGCCACTTATGCTTTTTTAAATTAAAAAAACACATCAATGACTTTTTTAAAAGTTTTTGGATTTTGTCATGGTATAAATAAAAAATATTTTACAAAAATTAAAATGATATTATTTTACATAGATTAAAAGCATAAATAAACCTATCAATTATTTGAGAAATTAATCATCCTTAACTATAAAAACAATTATTTGAGAAATTAATCATCCTTAACTATAAAAACAATTATTTGAGAAGTTAATCATCCTTTAATAGAAATAATCCACATATATATTTTGGTTATGGGACGGATAGGAACTTGATAAGTCCCAAACAAAGAATCGATTTTAATTTGTCAGGTACCCGTAAATTTTGGTATACAATATTAAATACCTCTGACTTATATGGCTAACTTCTAACTTAGAATATCATATCATATCATATTTACTGAATTTTTTTATAGTACATTTTATTTAATATTATATCCCTCATAAAATTGAGGTGGCTTCCAACTTCCAATCGATTAGTAAAGCCATTTTTTCGAAAAAAAAAATAGAGAGTAAGGCCTTCCAAATCCATAAGAATACATTAATTAGTTAATAATAAAATACTGCATCGATAGATAGTAGTTGAAATAATTGAACGAATTGAGACCATAGATTAGTGGCGGCTACAATCTTATCCATCCGATTAAGTTCCAAGCGTGTCGCTCATGCGCGTGTTATTGATTTTTTAGTATTTCTTTCGCGCGTCTTCGCACCTTCTTCGTAGCATCTGCTACGAAAGATTCTTTAAAATTCAACGTGTTTAACAAGCCGATTGGACCGAGTGAGACTAACACACACACGACTCAGTAACTCGCTCGTTTTTATTTAAATAAAATCACCGCCATCTTCTTCAACACACCATCGCTTCATCTTAATTTGACGGTCTCTAGAGAGATAAATTTTTCTTGAGAGAGAAAGCCGGTGCTCTACTTAAACGACGGACGGAGGAATAAAACTAATGGCCGGAGTTAATCAAAACGGCGTCGCCGAGTTTGTGGCGGTTCCGACACACGGTGGACAATTCGTTCAATACAACGTATTCGGCAACCTCTTTGAAGTTACGGCTAAGTACCGTCCTCCGATCATGCCTATTGGTCGTGGCGCTTACGGAATCGTTTGGTATTACTTCGAAATCTTCTTTCTATTTTTGGATTCGGATCGTTTTATTTATTTATTTATTTTTTTTTTATGTTTCTGATTTCTGAATCGGTTTTGTTTATAATGAATTGAATTTGATAGAGTGAGTGTTCGTTTTTAGTCAACGGATTTGAAAATTAAGAAATCTGAATTGTTTTGTTGATGTGAATTTTGAAGTTCGCTATTGAACACGGAGACGAATGAGTTAGTTGCTGTTAAGAAGATAGCGAATGCTTTTGATAATCACATGGATGCGAAGCGTACGCTGCGTGAGATTAAGCTTCTTAGGCATTTAGATCATGAAAATGTGAGTCATCTTTTCTTATCAATGTTTATTTTATTTTTCTGCAAAACTTATCAATGTTTAATTGAGTAGTTGATTTGGTATCGGATGTTCTGTACGGTACAAAATTTTAACTGGTCCCAAATTTTTCATAGAGATTAATTTCTATGAATTCATCTTGTAAAATTTTTTCAATGATGTTTCTATAGTGACTTCATAGTTTTATTATAGTGACTTTAATTTTCAATGATGTTAAGTATTGTTAAAAATGGACATTTAATAGTCAATAAGTTGTAAAAAAAATAGTCAATTAAAGTTAAATTAAAAAACATTTTTAAAAATCGAAAGTTGTTGGAGATATCATCATTATTTCATATATGACTCTTTTTTTTGACATGATACATCACTCTCATTTTTTATAATGAAGTACACGTTGACATTTCAAGTCATTCACCGAGGAATACCATTATATCACGTAATGATCATGGAAAATTTGGTTCCTTTATCGTGTCGTACATAAAATGTGGAAAAATATGGGTGGTGTGTAGCAACACGTTTGTTGAGATTTAATGGAACCAAGCCATCTCTGTTGACAATGATATTGGTGGACCATGACCTCCTGATTTTGAAGAATACACGATAACATGATACAGATTTAGTTATAATTTTTTTTTCTAATAATAACATTTTTACTTGGCCATTAATGAAATTTGATCATTTTCGTACGTTTTAAAGTATACACTGTAGTTTTCACCAAAATAAAAAAAGTGTACACTGTAGTTTAAGCCTTAAGGTATCAAATAGCAAAGTCCCAATTGATAAATGAAAATATATTTCGTTATGGTTAATAGTAGTACTTAATATGTTTGTTTTTTAAAACAGGTAATTGGTTTAAGAGATGTTATTCCTCCACCCTTGCGTAGAGAGTTTAATGATGTCTACATTACCACCGAACTCATGGATACTGATCTTCACCAAATCATTCGCTCCAATCAAAATCTGTCAGATGAACACTGCCAGGTCAGTGTTTAAAGTTTGTTGTTTTTGATATCATCATCGCATTAACGTTTGTACACTGGAACTAATTGTTTTGCTGATGATTGGATGCTTTTGTACTTGCAGTACTTTTTGTATCAGATTCTTCGTGGACTAAGGTATATACATTCTGCGAACATAATTCATAGAGATTTGAAACCAAGCAACTTGTTGTTGAATGCAAATTGCGACTTGAAGATTATTGATTTTGGTCTTGCACGACCAACTATGGAAAGTGACTTCATGACAGAATATGTAGTCACAAGATGGTATAGGGCTCCGGAATTGTTGTTGAACTCCTCAGATTATACATCTGCAATAGATGTTTGGTCTGTTGGTTGCATCTTTATGGAGCTTATGAATAAAAAGCCTCTTTTTCCTGGCAAAGACCACGTTCATCAGATGCGCTTATTGACAGAGGTTAGAAGACTATAGAAATCAGAAAAACTAATATTTTCTTTAAAAATTGCATTAATCTTAAAAGACACTTTTAATGATTTGGATGGAGCTAAACATAAGATATTTACATTAAATGTTTTCGCTTGTTGCTACTTGCTCATATAAGTTGATATTCATATAAATATTTCAAGTTATTCATTTTATGAATACAATCATAAGTAATTCTGGATATATGCTTACATTTGTTGTCTGTCCTCAGCTTCTTGGCACTCCAACTGACGCTGACATTGGGTTAGTGAAAAATGAAGATGCTAGAAGATATATCCGACAACTTCCTCAATATCCTCGTCAACCTTTAAACAGGGTTTTCCCCCATGTTCATCCCTTGGCCATTGATCTCGTCGATAAAATGTTGACAATTGATCCCACCAGAAGAATTACAGGTAATCTTCTCATCCTCACATCACATTCATTTATGTCTCTTGAGCTAAATAAAGCAACATCCAGGTTCATTTTAAACATTAATGATAACTACATTAGCAATTTAGCATCAGAAGAAAGTTGGAGTAGATTTTATGCTAAATCTACACATTAAGTAATTTTTTTTTTCTTTCAAATTTTAATTTATATTTGTTTAAATATTTTGCAGTTGAAGAAGCACTAGCCCATCCATACCTTGAAAAACTGCATGATGTTGCTGACGAACCTGTTTGCACAGAGCCATTCTCATTTGAGTTTGAGCAACAACATTTGGACGAAGAGCAAATAAAGGAGATGATTTACAGGGAGGCATTAGCACTCAATCCTGAGTATGCTTAAAGCAGAAAAATAGAAGGAATATTAAGTTAATAATAAGGAAAAAGGAATTCGTTTTCAATTTTTTTCATCAAATTCCCAGCAGTGCAAATTTGCAAGGAGGAAAAGATTAAGTTGAATGAGAATTCAATCTGTTGTCAGCTAAACCCTCTAGGTGAATTCAATATGTGTGACTAGTTAGGTGCATTTTTAGCTTGTGCACTAATGAGTACCCTGCCTTATGTTGTAAAGTGTCCTGTAATGATATTAATTTATAATCCCCATAATTTTTTTAACCCTGTTTTATTGGGTTAGTTGTATTTTTTCTGGTCTGTTCTTGGTTGACTCAGGACTCTGCATGTAATTTGCACAAGTTATTTGCATTGTTGTAACTTATTGCTACCATTATTTATAGCTTTTTTCTGCTATATTATCCGTATAGTGGATTTGAATTCAGCGAGCAACACTTTCCTTTGATTTGTTGGTTTTCAAATTTAATAGTGTGATACTGTCATTGGCATAGATTACGCAATGAAAAAAATCAGAATGAAATACATACAATGACCTTTAATAGAATATATTACTTTTAAATACAATTCCACGGTGAAAATAGAGAAGCTATAAATTTTTGCTTCCCGACGCCCATTTAGTAGAAATCCAATATATTAATTATAATCTTCAGTGAAATGTGACAATTCCTACTCGAAATTTCTAGAAATGTTATCTAATAATCATTGTTTAAAATATTTGAATTGCATATATATATATATATATATATATATATATATCTGTAATAATTATCCAAGTCCAAGTACTTAATCAGTTAGCAACTAAAAAAATCTATGATTACTATTTCGGAAATGAATTCTCTACTCTACCTTTGAGATTTGGTAATATAAAAATAAAAAGGTAGAACATATATAGAAGGTAAAATGCAATCTACTGTGTCTTTTAAAATCTGATGAAAGAGCTACATCTTGAGTTAAATGGAACTTCATGTAGATTAATAGTCTCACATCTTATACCTCGTGGGGAACTCAGGAAATAAATTCATATTAAAAAGGAAAAACCAGTACAAAAAAATATCATTTACAATTTGAGATCAATCTGTTTAATATTATTTATAAGCATCTCCAGAGTAACGCATAATTGTGGCAACCGGTTAATTCTACCCGCACAGCACTATGCTCCGTAGAACGTGTTCTAACTTCTAAAGCTGTTGAAGAATTGATTCCCGCGGAAAAAAAAAAGGTTAGTGATTAATGACATGTATGATCAAATCCCAGATTTGTCATGACGGACTGGTGGAATGCTGGATGTTGTGTTTGGTACAATCAAATGGTCCAATTGCTTGATTTTTCTTCACCTGCAAACCAAAATGAAATAAAGAAATTAGTCATACTCACAATAATACATCATCATAATAAAAAAAAGACATACAGATCCCGAACGAATTGGGAAAAGTGGCATTAATGATATGCAACGTTCTGATTAAGATGTTCCAACTAGAAAAGATTATTTTATGAAACTTTGTTAACGTGACATCAAAGACTCGGAATACAAATTGGGGAGGTTGACAAACATTGTTGTAGGGCCGATGAAAAGAATGAAAAGACATTTGTAAAGGATGTGAAATTCCACAAATTTTCTAGTCATCCTAATTCTAATGGGTTATCTAATCACAAAAGTAAGAATATCAAATGCCTAGTTCTAGTGCTACATGTTATGATTATGAAGTTAAAGATTAAATCCAGAAAAATTATAAGCGCCAACAAATGAGATTGCATAATTTCCCATTTTAATAGAACAGTTTCTGTACCCTGCCCTATCCAATAGAACAATACATTCTGGTTCAGGGAACATCGGCAAGAAACCAAGTTAGTCTCCATTTCCTTTCAAGATATTTGAAACTACAAAGACATGGTGAAAGTGAGTTGCGAATTATGTTCGTATTTTTCCCTTTTCAAGTTGCGTATTATGTTTGTTGTATACGCTGGTATAGGACTATGGAGTAATCTTATATCCTCTGTATCCTATTTTGAAAAGAAAAAAAAAGGAAATTGCTCGGGCAACCATTTTACGTTTCTAGATACTAAAGAATGGACCTACCGGTGACCAAGGGCTCGGTTCATGCTGAGCCTTGTCAGGGGGAGAATTTTGAACAGCACCGCTTTTCATCGTTAAAATCTCCTGCAGACCAAAAAATAATATGAATCAAACATTGCAAAGAACTAACGGTCTATATAAAGTCCAGAGCCTTTAACCTAAAATAAAAATTTGATTCCACTGCCATATGCAATTCAAACAATGTGACTAAGTTAACATTCATTGTTAATATATTTGAATATACGTAAAAGTAAATATTAAAAAAGGATCAATGCTAAAGCCCAAATAATGGCCGTGTAAGAATCCAGAACAGAAAAACAAGAATTGCCATGAAATACTATGTCATACAAGTAAACTTATAAATCAGTTATTAAAAATGTGAATGTTCAGTTAAGAAATCTGAGTCACCTCTCCTGCGGCTTCTATTGCAGCTAACCATTCCTCGGTAAATGGAGCAGCATTTGGTGGAGGCTTTACAGTCTTCACTGTAGGAACTTCCTGCCTGCTTTTCCTTGGAGATTTCTCGCTGCCACTCACAAAATTAACATTAATCTCAATTTGCCAATGCGTAGTAGAAGAACAAAAGTTATATGACAAACTAAGAGACTCACAGATTAATTATTTTGCTGTTGTTCTCCGGAAAGTCGATGTTGTCTTTTGTCTGACACAACATGTTAGTATTAGGAAACTTTTCGTTCTCAATGATGATATTAGTTTCAGCTACATCTGAAAAATTTCTATTGTTCACTGAACTAACTTCGCTGCCATGTGGAATTGTTGCATCGAAGGTTGGATTATCTGAAGCTAGCAACTTCGATTTTTCACTTAAAAAGCATTGATCCTCAGATTCGCAAGCAACTATACTTGTAAAGGGATCTTCACTCACTTCAATGGAAGAATCAAACTCAGCAGAAATAACATTATCATTGAGTTGAACTTCAACTAAAGGCAATATGTCTGAAGAACCTTCTTCCGCACCATCAATTTGCAAAAGCTCCATCCTTTCATCCACAAAATTATTTCCATCTTTGTTTTCAGGCATATCCTGAATATGATTATTGGAAGCATCGTTCTCATTGGTATGGAACCTGCATCCTTCAAATGCACCATCAACTAAATTTTGTTCCTTGATTTCTGCAGATGAAGCAATATTCGTTGGCAGACAGTCACTGTCTCCCTGCAGTCTGTTATTAACAAACTGGGAATCTAGAGCAACAACAGCACTAAGCTTTTGAAACTCATGAAGATGAGAGCCTTCCTTTATATTATTATCATCTGCTGATGAAAACTGGTCATTAGTAACTGCAAGACAGTGTTTACTGCTGCAGTCGTATGCCATAGGGTTTTCAATAAAGGATTGGCCTTGTGCATCTTCCTCATGTGATTCCTCAATCTCTCTGTAAGTGTGATGATTAGAAGCATCATGCTCATTTGTGTCGAACCTGCATCCTTCAAATGCACCCTTAACTAAATTTTGTTCCTTGATTTCTGCACATGAAACAATAATTGTTGGCAAACAGTCACTATCCAAGTGCAGTAAGTTATCAACATTCTGGGAATCTTCAGCAACCACAGCACTAGGCTTTTGAAACTCAGGAAGATGAGAATCTTCATTTATATTATTACAATCTGACAATGAAAACTGGTCATTAGTAACTGCAAGACAGTGTTTACTGCTGCAGTCGTATGCCATAGGGTTTTCAATAAAGGATTGACCTTGTGCATCTTCCTCATGTGATTCCTCAATCTCTCTGTAAGTGTCATGATTAGAAGCATCATGCTCATTTGTGTCGAACCTGCATCCTTCAAATGCACCCTTAACTAAATTTTGTTCCTTGATTTCTGCACATGAAACAATAATTGTTGGCAAACAGTCACTATCCAAGTGCAGTATGTTATCAACATTCTGGGAATCTTCAGCAACCACAGCACTAGGCTTTTGAAACTCAGGAAGATGAGAATCTTCATTTATATTATTACAATCTGACAATGAAAACTGGTCATTCGTAACTGCAAGACAGTGTTTACTGCTGCAGTCGTATGCTTCCGGATTTTCATTAAAGGATTGCGTTTGTGCATCTTCATCGTGTGATTCTTCAATCTCCTTGTAAGTGTGATCAAACTCTCGGACTGATTGAGTCAGCGGAGTATGCTGTAAAAGGCAAGAGGAATTTTCAGCTCCACTGCAATCAGAATTTTCGGTGTTTGAAATTACATCTGCACAAACTTCAGCAAACTCACTCTGATGAAGCAAGTGGTCATGATTTGGCACTAGACTCTCATTTTTCCAAGGAATTTGATTAATTTCAGGATATGTAAACATACTAGCTTGTTGCTCGAGGTTTCCAGAGACATCACACTGAACCTCGCAGTGTATTGAGGTATCCATAGAAAAATTGTCATCTCTAATCTGCGATTGAGGAGTGGTACTGCTGTTCTTAATCAGCATATCACTTCCACCAGAATCACAACCACCATTTACCGTTGGACGTATTTCAGGTGTTACGTGAAGATTTTTTACATTATTCTCAGGAAAAGGTCTTCTTTCCGGAGAAACATTAGTTACATTAGTGCAGCAAGCAGCTGCTGAAACAGTTCTACAATCTTCACTCAACCTATCCAATTCAAACTCCTGAGTTCTATAATGAATTGCTTTTGAGTCAATAACCTGGTCATACTCTTCATCCATTGGTCTTCTCGGGATGAAACCTGATTCACTGTCTACTGGAAGCTGACAGTCTTTGATTTCAGTTATTTTTGATTCATTCTCAGAAGCACCATTGATTTCTAGCATAGACTTTTCAGGAGAACCTTTGGAAAATAAGGTTGTCACATGAACTGGCTGACAACTATTCATATCAGATTCATTTTCCTTTTCTAACCCAGTATCTCCTACAATACTAGGATGTGGCATCTTGAGTTGTCCCCCCTGTAACTGCTGATTAACTGGCTCTAAATTACTTTGTGATGTCTCATTGCAATTGATTGAGAGACCCTCATTCAATAAATGCACTTGTCCATCTCCTCCACATCTACCAAATTCACCAGCACCGCCATTTACCGATTCAGTATTCTTACATGGGATTCCTTGTATAGATCTTACTGGGACAGTTTTGCTAAAATCATTAAAGCTAGAATTTAAAAGTTCAGTCTTGATACTATTGTATTCCTTAAACTCTCCAGAATGTTTACTATCCTTGAAAGAAGCTCCATGCTCTTCCTGTAGTACCACACTTTCCTTGAAAGTCAGAGTGTCACAAGTGGGCCCTTTGATTTGGTCATCTTCATCTTGTCCTATAGCATTATGCACAGTATTTGAAATATTACTTGAAGTGCTCTGCGTGATACAACAGTGCATAGACTTTGGTTGCTGATATAAAGACTGATCCCCATTTGACAAAACATCATTGAATTTGTCATCAAGAGTGTGGTCAGCCTCTTTCTCCGACTGCTCATGTGTGCGACTCTTTGTACACACTTCCTTTTCATGTGTAGGGAATACCACGTTCTCCATGCTAGAAACTTTCTCATTTTCATGTAGTTCTCTTTGCTCCTTAGATTTCAAGTAGACATGCTCGAGAATGTTTATAACCTCTGCTTGCTTACTTATTTTCTCGAACCCCAAAGAATAACATTCCACTTCTACGCCAGCCATCTGCTTATTATCTATTTGCATGCTTGGTTCTGACTTTACATCTGAAATGCTTAACTCCTTAGTACAATTATTTGTGGCTCCTTCAACAATTTTGGACCTTGCCTCTTTAACAGAAATTGTTTCCAACTTCCTTGGTTTAGGAATGTTACTTGCAGAAGGTTTGCAAGGTATAGAGCTTTTCTGCAATTGGCCGTGAGAATTGGAAGCTTTTGCCTGCAAAGAAGTAATAAGCATGGACATAAGATCAATACGTGAGTGTTATTTTATTGATGCATGCTCCAAAATATGAAATAAGAAACCAAACAGAGCAATCCATACCTGAGAGAAGTATCCAAGTGAGGGAGATGGCATCCTTAGGCCTGACGACTTTGTTGTTTGCAACAGTGTTTGTGGCTTTTTGTTACCAGTGTCAGGAACTCCTTGTGGGATACAACCTCCAGACACCTTATTTGCTCCACTTCCTGTTTGATGGAGTCTGGATGGTGGACATGATTTTGAAACTGAATTGTCCTGTGTAGGTTAAAACCATTTCATGAGAATAATCAAATGCTTAGTAGTTAAAAAAAACAGGAATTGCAAAATTGATGGAGTAAATGATGAATACTTGAAAACTACAGCCTCTAAAAGGATAAAGTACCCACCAAATGTTTTCCATCCTGCTTGGTAAGAGTTCTAGTAACAGAATATTTATTTGCCAGATCAACCTTTGGGATGATTGGCACAGTTCTAGGAATTTTTGACTGGCGTTTTACTCCAGCAGACGTCTGAACATTAGTGGCTGTTGACGAGAAACAAAATGACTAAACATGATCAATACATTTTGATGATTGGCAATTCAAGAGAAACACAATCAATAAACTTTGATGATTGGCAATAATAGTACTTGAATATTATAAGTTTCACAGTCAGGGTTGCAAAGTTTGGTTCAGTGGATAGAAAAAAGAGGGATTTCACTCTTCCAAAGCAATAGATTCATATTAAAGGAGAAAGGGGAAAGTGAGAATTTCGACAATGTTGATTAAAAAAGACAATAGTTGAGGTTATGATCATATGCATGTATGAGAGTAACAAACTATAAAGCTGTCTGTTTAAGTCTCAACTATTGAATTTTCAGTTGACAACTATAACTACTCACACTTTCCTTGCTTTAGAGGAATTAAATCCAGAAAAATGGATCAAATACAAACTGCAGAACTTACCAAGATGTGCATTCTGATTTCTCTTTGCGGAACCTGAGCTCAATATTCCACTTCTCGTGGTTGCTGCATTTGCAGAAACATTGGATTTTGGTCCCGGTATCCTAGTGATTTTTGTCTCTTTACTCGGCGTTTTAACGGTGTCGGTTCTTTTTAGTTTTCAAAGTAGTTAAGGTAAACGCTTAAATTATTCAACAGAAATACAAACAATTCAATTCTATCACAGACAATATAAGAGACTCCACTTAGGCACAATGAATTAACTACTATCTTATAAAAGCTCTTCAATTAAAATAAGCTTACAGTTCTTCACTCATGAGAAAGTCTTTATTAAGTTTATAAAAGGTTATGGAGAAATTAAATGAGAAAACTCCTAAACAAAGTAAAGATGCAGAAGTTAATTTTATCTTATCCAATACAAGTTATTTTTAAAAAACTCATAGTTACAGAAGGATTCTTTCAATATTCTTTTTTTCATAAGACTCTTCTTAATCTTGACCAAAGTGGCTATTAATATGTATCTAAAGTCTAAACAAGCAATGACAAGGATATGATGATGAAGTTGCCGGCCTTGGACAAGCACTGCGCTTCGACCTATTTCCACTATCGCTGGCTGCAATCACTTTCCGCTTTGCCTAACAATCATAAGTAGAAAATAACACATGATAAAAATTAGGAAGAGTTTAACTACTATACACAGTTACATATGTACCAATAGTGTAAAGTGTATATTATACTAACCAAGGAAGCACGGGGTGGTGTTTGTTTGATCAATGCACCAGGCTTTGGAGAGAAGCCAGAACCAGCACCAATCTTTTTATCTCTAATAGGAACACCTTCCGATGATTGCTTAAACAAATTTTCTTCGATTTCCTGCAACGCTGACGAAGTCGAAGCGGGTTCTTCTTCATCAATAGCATCCAAATTCGACTTTGCATTTGGAGTAGCAATGCCACTGATCATAGAAAGCTCCAACGGATTCAAAACACCTGAACATTAGGGTTTCAGTATTAATATTAATAAATTGGTAGTAATAATAATAACAATAATGGAATTTTCACAATTTGTTGATTGAAAATGGAATTAGAGAATGCCTTGTTCAGTGAAGAAAGCTCGATCCCATGCTAAACTCTTGCGCAAGTTGTAACCGCCTAATTTCTTCTTCCTTTTCATCTGTTGAGGCTCCACGCTAAGCTTCGGTGCTTCCGGTTTACTACAATTCGTGTTCTCTTTGTTCGCACTATCTTTGGGAGACGAAATCACATCTTCAGAATCAACACCATCACTTTCACTTCCCTCTGCACATTGCGAATTCAGATCTTCAGAATTCAAAATCAGTATAAATTAATTATCAATTAGAAATGATCGAGAAATCTGAAGAAAATGAAAATGTAAAAACCCTAACTGATTTGACGAGGTCGAGATCTGAGGGAAACGAGAGGAGAACATGAGAAAAGGTTGGCGGAAGTGGAAGCGTCGGAGAGGAGAAGAGAATCGTCTTCCCCGGAGATTTCTAAGAGAGAGAGGTCGGAAATTGGATCCATGATCGAATTCTTTGGAATTTTCTTCTAGTTTGTAGTGTCACTGTGAAGTGGATTGGAATTTTGCATGGATTATTATTACTGTTTGGTTCTGCAAACTCGTCGCAATTTCAAAACGATGGCAAGCGGGAATTGTCGTTGCCGTTATAGTGTGCCGAGGTAACAGATTTACGAAGAATCATCCAACGGTAGGGAAAGGAGAGAAATGTAATTGGGCTGCATCGACTGGTTCTTCATTAATACTCTCTTGTCTCTTCTTGATGGGCTTCTAAGTGTCTTTCACCTACCTTTAAAGAGGTTTCTACTATGCACCTCCATGCTTTAACCTCCCACCTCCATCTCATTTGAAATTATATTTTTTGCATTTTTTTTATTATCTATAACACCCTCAAACAAATTTAACGCTTATTTTTCACCTCTCTTTTGAAACTTTACATAAATTACCCCATCATTCAAAAGTTTACAAATTTTTGAAATATAAAAAGTAAGTGAATTTTTTTTTTTTTTTTCATAATTTTGAAACAATTATTTTTAAACCTTTAAAACAACATTAAAGTTTTG
This sequence comes from Cicer chorassanicum, assembly GCA_037974735.1. Lineage (NCBI taxonomy): Eukaryota > Viridiplantae > Streptophyta > Magnoliopsida > Fabales > Fabaceae > Cicer > Cicer chorassanicum. The sequence goes on from JBBPBP010009779.1 coordinate 25,206,797, forward strand.
AAATAGGTTTTTTTTTTTACAGATTTTCAAAAGTTTCCATCAATATGAAACTTTCGAAACGTTAATTTCTAGTTTTTTTTCGAAACTTTCGAAACATTGAAATGTTCGAAACAATAAATCTTTGAAACTTTTAAAATTACAAAAATGGAAAGTTTATATAAATGGAAAGTTTATATCAAGAATTAAAAACGTTCAGATCCACGACAAACCTTTAGTAAATTGTTAATTTCGAAAGTTTCTAACAATTCTAAAGGTTCGAAATTTCAGCGAAGTTTCCATTTCGAAATCCTCGAAAGTTTGAAAAATCTGAAAATTTTCATTTCAAAAATTTATAAATGTTCGAAAGTTTGAAACTTTCATTTTGAAATTTTCTAAAATGTTCGAGTTTCAAAAATATCTGGAAAATTTTCATTTCGAAAATTTCAAAACGTTCAAAAGTTTAAACAATTTCTGAAAAAACTTCATTTCGAACAATTCATAACTTTGAAAGTTTGAACAATCTGAAAAATTTTCATTTCGAAAATTTCAAAAGTTTCAACAATTTTTGGAAAAACTTCATTTCGAATATTTCATAATTTCAAAAGAGGGGATGAAAAAATGAGTGTTAAATTTTTTTTGAGGGTTTTACAAATAGTAAAAAAGGACAAACATGTAATTAGAGAATGTGGGATGGGGGTGAGAGGTTAAAGTGTAAGGGTGCATGATAGAAACCTCAACTTTAAATCATTAAAGAGAATTCTACTTGCCACCTCACCTACTACATACGTTAAAAGACTATTTTATCATTTTTACTATATATAAAAACTTGATTTTTTTTTTTTTTTATATTTTCACTTTTCATTCACACTTTTGAAACTTTGGCAAAATCCCAACATTTTTGAATTTTTCAAAACTTCTAGAATAAACAAATTTTTTTTGAAACATAATTTCCATTTTGTTTTTAATTTCGAAAGTTTCAAACAATACGAAACTTTCGAAATAGGAAAATTTCATAAATTTCGAATAATATGAAACTTTTCAAATAGGAAAATTTCAAAGATTCAGACTTTTTAAACCTTCAAACATCTTAGATATTTGAAACTTTTGAAATGTCCTTATTTCGAAAATATGAAAGTTCCAAAAATATTAATTTCGAAACTTTTGTTAAAGGTAAAAAGTTCAATTTTTTTTTTACAAATACATTTCGAAAATTTCAAATTAAATAAAATTTTCAAAAATTAACTCACTTTGTATTTTGAAAGTTTGATAATCAACAAAAGTTTCAAAAATTATAAAAAATGGTTGATAAATTTTTGAATATGAGAGAGTAATAAATGAGAAGTAATTTTTTTCTTCATATTTTTACATATAGTAAAAATGGTAAAATAATCTTTTAACGTGTCTTGAGGAGTGACAGGTACGTGGGGGGTGGTGGCAAGTAGAACCGTCAACATTAAAATAGAAAATGATATTGAGAGTTGCTCATCTCCCCCTTTACCCCTCAATTTTCTAAATTTATGAAAATAAAAAACTTGCCTTTTGATGATTATTAGTTGATGAATTGAAAAGTGAGGTAAGAAATAAGATTGAGTTGAATTTGAGAGAAATGAAGGTTTAGAGAGTTTTTTTATTTGAAAAATAGAGTAAATGGAGAAAATGACATTGTACACTATATCTCACTACCAAACTGAATCCTACAATTTAATAAGAGGTATTTAGGTTTTTTTTGGAAGTTTGTCAAACTACTGGAAGATAAGTAATTTTTAATGATTTTTTTGATGGAGCTAAATATACTAGAAGGGGGGTTGAATAGGGATTTTGGCGTTTAAAAATAGTTTCAAGAGTTTATGAGTTTCTGTCCTCTCAGTGAGGATGCGAACTGAAAAATGATTTTTTAAACTTTTCAAATGAAAGCAAAATAAATGCAAGGAAAATGTAAAGAGATAGACACACAACTTTTATACTGGTTCACCCAAAGATGGCTACGTCCAATCCTCACAACCTTGTGAGATTTCACTAAAGATCAAACAGATCAGCCTCTTGCAGAGGATGATTACACTTTGTGTATTCTCAAGCTCCACCAAGCTTACAATCAAGTTTCAAATATTTTCAAGTTCAACTTACTTGAAAATTACAGAGTGATATGAGTATGATTTCTTTTCTCTCAAATTAAACACTTTCTAAAAAGATATTTCAACGATCTAGTGTATGGATGTAGAAAGTATGAAAAGAGGATGAATATTGCTTATGATAAACTTTAAGATTCTTGATCTTTTTCTGCAGTATTGTTGTGTATTCGAATGATGGATAACTTGCTGCCTTTTATAGAGGTCTTGTGATGTTCTTTCCATGAGACAAGCTTTTGTGACCGTTTGGAATCAATTCAAATAAATCCATGGTCTTTTATCATATTTACGAAAATGCCATCAGCTATCCTTGGACCTATGCAGTCCATCCTCAGCCTAGCATTGGACCTTGGTCTTGTGTAGCCTTTTTCTTTTCTCATTCTTCAAGACTTGTGACTTCTATTTTGAGTTTGTTTGCAATTGCCTTTCTATATATTGACTTTGCTTTATTTTTCCAATCATCCAAGAATGATATATAGGGCTGCCCATTAGCCTTTGCACATAGGAAATTAGTTTGCAACATGTGACTTCTTGAAAACCCAAGCTATAAGCCATCCTCGTACCTTGTACAGCTGGCCTTGTGATTTCTTTTGATCAAATGCTTTATATAATCATTTATTCATGCTGGTTTGACCTCTTTTGATGAATTAAAAACGTTATTTCCGCGAGGATGGAAATTTCATCTTGAAGACCCATCCTCTGACCTATCCTCCAGCTTGAACACTTAATGAATAAACCCAGATTTTTCTCCCTTTTGATCTAATTGAATATTAACCTGTTTTCTTATAATAATTCACTCAAAAGCACAGATTAGTATTAACCACAATCATAATCTCTTAAGTAATTTTGTTATCATTAAAATCAATTGAGAGAGATTTTATCTCAATATTTTTAATTATCAATCAAAATTATTTTAACATATATCTTTGAAGTTCAATGAAAATCCTTAAAATTGAAAAAAAAAAACAGTGATTTAATTTTTAACTCTAGTCAAATAAGATTACAAGTCTTCCGAATTTTATAAATTCATTTAATAATGACATTATATTTTAGTTAGAGACCTTTTTATGTTAAAATATATTTTAAAGTCATGTCATTTTGCCTTTATCTCAGTGATAGTCTAACCTCGATCTGATTGCCCTTATTTTTTCCTCATCTTTATTACTTTATATGAAAATGTGACATATGTATTATCAATGTAAATTAGTTGAATTCTACCGTCCAATTAGAATTTAATATTCTGCCACATTACTCTATTTTTGTAGCTACATTGTAAAATTAGTTGGATGACATGATAAAATAAAGGATTCACATTGGATGTCAATGCAAGACTTGATTTAAATTGACATTGGATCCATTTAACTCATTTTATATTTGCAATATCTTACTCTTGTTGATTTAAAGATTAATTTTGGTATAGTAAGTGTAAATTTTTTTTTTCATTGTTAACTAATCATAAATAATCTTTTGAATGACTTTTAAGATAAATTAATATGATTAAAATCAAATATTTTGATAATTCAATTGTTACTATTGATTGAGAATGGAAAAAAAATATTTACACTAACATTGAATTCAAGACTAATTTAAACTCACAACGAATCTATTAGAGTTTGTTTGAGAAGGAGGAGATGGAAAAGGAAGGTAGGGGAGGAGAGAAACCCCTTCCCTAGAAAAACTAATAAAGGTATTATGTGGTATTTTTACTATTTTACCTTTTTTTTCTTAAAATTAATATTTTATCTCCCATTTTATTTATGATTTACGTTATAACTCTGATTTTCTTTTTATTTTTTTAAATAAAAGAAGTATAAAATCTAAAAAACTTCATAAATTAAATAAAATATTAATTAATTAAATTTTCTATCTTATAAAAATATATTATCTTTTATTTCAAATACATATATATATATATATATATATTAATTTTTTTGGTTTGATATTTATATCAATTTTAAAAATACAAAAAATTGATAGATTTTTCTCAAAAAAAAAATATTTAATTGT
>JBBPBP010009779.1:25211185-25235211 GCA_037974735.1 Cicer chorassanicum
TTCTTATTATTTACAAAAAGATTGACAAAGGATGTTTCGACTTTTTATCCTAACTTCCATTTTTTTTAATTCAATATATGATTTTCATTTAATTTTTCGTATAATATTCACGTGTTAATAAAAAGAGATATATATTAGACTTTTTATTTATTTTTATTTATTACTTTTGTGGTCTAATAATAACATTGTAATAAAAAGAATAATTCAAAACTTTTTATTTTTATTTAATAGAAAATAAAACGAAATTAAACATAAAATTAATAAATATGAGATTTTTTGATATAAATTAAATATGAATGATTTTGATCTGATTGATATATATTTAATACGATTTTTGGAATTTGAGAATTTTTTTTTTAAAAAAAGTAAAACACAAGGATTCAACTTAATTAGTCATAATGATAGACATTTATTTCTAAAAATTACGTAAACTTACTTTGTTTATATAAATACGAGTGTTGCGAGACTTTTACCATGGAGAGCAAAGGGAGGGAAGAATGAGAGATTAGAAAATATGGATCGATTTTAGGTGATTGAATCTGTCCACCAGAAAGAAACTACTGGTTCTGAGTTGCACCATTCTTACACAACCTTCTCGATAATCATTCATTTTAAAAAAGAAAAATTTGAGATGGAGATAAAAGGGGAGACAAAACAATCTCACAAATTCGATATGTAAATTTCGTTTCTCAAAAACAAAATAGCATAATAGTTTTGTTTTGTTTATTTTCTTTGTTGTTTTTCATGTACCATTTTTTATGATACATGTTAACTAATGTTTTAATTTTTATTTATTATTTTCATGTTAACTTTGTTCTTATAGCAATACTATTTATAATATTTTTTATAATACTATCATGTTTTTTCATTTTGTATATATGATGTTATAATTTAAACAAAATGCATTTTCATATTCTAAATATAAAACAAAATATTAAATTGAGAAAACGCATTCTTTAGTATTATGTGATTGTAAACCTCACAAATACTCATTTATGGTTTTACTCATTCATGTAAACTTAAGAGTACTTAGAAAAATAAGATAAATAAAAAGGATAAAAATAAAAACAACATATTGTAATCTCTTTCTCTTAATTGAACTCGCCCATTGTTGGACCACCTAGTTGTTTTCCAAGAAGGGTCCACTCGCTACCTCTCAACCTATCTCAAACCCCTTCCCAAGGTTTTTAACAGCATCAGCCAACATGCCATACTTCCCCACTGTGGAAGTCATGAGTATGTATCTGACAACGACGCCTTGATCATCTACCATCAAAACTGCAAACGTCTCAACCTTCCACAGATCACCATCCACCACATGATATCTGCTGCCACCAAAGATTACAAAAAGAACACAGTCCCTTATGGGATGATCTTCACCAAAATCTTTAGGCACTTTCAAATTCCACAAAAAAACATATCTCACATGAGGAAAACCACATCAGAAAAAAGTGATCCCTCACCCTCTTTCCCACCAAAATCATTAAAAAGGAAATGCTCACCAAGGAGAAGAGTTGCTGCTGCACCAGCCCCCGCCTCACCACACCAATCACCTGAACAATCAACAGAAGCAGTGGTTGAACCTGCTCAAGAACGTTCTCTACTAATCCGAGAACGTTCTCCAGAGCAGTTCATCAATCTTCCTACTTTCTCCATTTTTCCTCAACCATCCACTCTATCCTCAACAGACTTCATCTCTTACTCACAAACCTTCTACTCTCCACCACACGACTTGTGCACATTACTCCCCAACAATCATGTCTCCACCATGTTACCTCTATTTCACCCCAAAAAACCAGCTCCTCAATCTTCGACATCAGTCAGTTTTTAATCTTTCATGACACTCCTGGCCCGACCATCAACCAAAAATCTTCTTCTGATTCCTTACCCCTAGTGGCTACCTCCTCTGCCATTATTCCCTCTCTGTGCACCTCTTTCATTCCCTCGACCACAACCATTGCTACCACTCCTATCACTCATTCTCCTCCTCCTCCACACAAGGAACCCACCAACTCTGAGATCATGGCTGCCCTTCAAACTATCTTGGCACGCCAAACTAAACAAGATATGGAGACCACCTTGCTGAGAACTTGGATGACAGAGCAACTTGTTCCCAAAATGGGTCTGAACCCTCCCCCTATTCATCCTTCTCCCACTCCTCAGCCGATCCTTGACCCTGCAAAATCTTCATCTTCTAAGGGTCTTCTCCATCGCTTGCTAAATAGGGATCATTTTCTCATTCCTTTTTGTATGACAAAGGGGAAGAGTTAAATTAGTTTTTATTCTGATTTGTAGAAGTCCTTTTGTAATTAGGAACTTCTGTATATGTTGATGCAAATATGACATTTTGTATCTTTGAAATGAATTAATGAAAAATTGCTTATGTTGAAATTATATGCATGTTTTTAATTTTCTGTCAAAATCACTTACTGCATTAATTAAGGGGAACTTTTAAGCTCTTTAAACTTAAAATTAGAATCAGAATTAAAATCTAAATTAACATGTTTGTCATCATCAAAAAAGGGAAAATTGTTAAGACAAACTCTCAATTTAAGTTTTGATGAAAATAAATAAAGGTTATTTAAGAATGTTAATTATGATTCTAAATGTTATGTTAATTTAACTTGTGCTTTTGAGTGGATTAATTCAAAGATAGAACTCAAGCAAAACAAAGAAATCAGCAATAAAAGATAAAAACTGAACAAATAAGAAAGGAGAACATTCTGGACAAAATCTGTAAAACGGAGAATATTCTCCTGGACCAAAACTGATTATCACAGCCCCAAGATCAATCAATCTCCACTAGTTAAAAGAAGTTTTAGCCTTTAGATTTTACATCTATATCATTAGCACTTGACAAGGAACAAACTGAGATGCTCAGATTCAAAGAAACTACTCGAATCACAAAGAGAGAAGATCACGAATGAGCAAGACCAAACAGATCTGAACCTTCTCCAGCTTAAACTGTCAAAGAAAGATAAACGATCTTGAAATGTACAAGACATCCAGATTAATCAGGAAGACATCCAGAATGATCAAGATTGAACTTCTAGATTGATTATCAATCTCCAGAATTTTCATTAACATTCTATAGAAGTTCATCATCATTCTCCAAGCTGTTTTGATAGAATTAAAACTCCAGATCAAATCAAAGACATCAACAAGCATATCTAAAGTACAAAGGATCATCAAACTCAAATGAAATCTAATCAAAAATCGAAGAACTCAGCCTAGTCAACAGAATTCAAAAGTGTTCAAAGGCTTAAATATTTTTATTCATATAAATTGGTTTTTGGTCAAAACTGACAGATCACTACCAACAACTCTTTTGACCATTATTAAATGCTCTAAAACGCCTATAAAAGGAAGGCCAATGCTCAGAAAAAATGCAGAAGTTCAAGTGCTAACAAGTCTCATAAAACCATTCACATTCACATACTTGAAACTCTCTCATTACTCAAAGAAGAATCAGTCTGATCACTTTTCATTACTCTGTTACTTTTGTACTGAATTCTTTGTAAAGATTCGAATCTCAAACAAGAGTTGAGATATCTCAGATTCTAACAAAATAATATCTTCATTATTGTAAAACTCGAACTATAAGTGTCAAGTATAATTTGGGTAGATTGTAAGAAATCCTATCAAGGTTGATAGGTGACCTGCTTAATCTCTTTTTGGGTGGAAAGGATTGAAGTTTGTAACAAATCAAGGTTGATCTAAGTTAGGTGTTGTAAAACCAAGAAGGTTCTTTGTTTTGTACACTTAGTGGAAAATCTCACGGTTGTAAGGACTGGACGTAGCCCGAGTTGGGTGAACCAGAATACATCGGTGTGTGGTACTCTTTCTCTTATCTCCTTATTTATTAAGTCTGATTAATCATTTGAGTTAAAAACATAAACTAAATTTCTGATTTTAAGCTAACCAAGAATGTTCTTCGTTTTCTAGTAAAAACCAAGAACGTTATCCGTTTTCTGTTTTCTTAACCAAGATCATTCTTGAGTTGAATTTTGAAGTATTTTCAAGTAATTTTTAAATAGGGAGATTTACAATTCAAACCCCCCCATTCCTTGTAAAATTGACTTCTCTACTTCAGTCACTCCATTTCTAACCAATTCAACTTTTTGGGTGAACCTTCTCATTATGTTAAGGGTGATGGTATGATTGTAGATGAACCCAACAAGAAATTATCCTCTTAACAATAGCCAAATTTTCAATATCATTTAGCATTAAATCCACACAATGGAAAACATATGGAGTCTAAAAGAGATTAGGATACTTGTCTTCTAAATATTTTCCAAACACAAAAATAAATGAATCACATCATATGGCTGAAAGCATACAATTAATATTTCAAATTGCAAAATGACAATTATAAAATTCTTACCCGTCGAGACATATTGCTACCATTGTCAGTAACAATTAGCACAACATTTTCCACTTCAATTTCTTGAACAAATGTGTCCAAAAGTTCAAATATCTTCAATTTGGTCTTCATATAGCTAGAATCATCAATACTCCTTACGAACATAGTCCCACCTAGAGTGTTGACCAAGAAATTGATCAACGTCCTAGTCTTTCGATCCATCCATGCATCTGACAAGATAGAGCATTCATATTAAGTTTGCTCCATTACAAGCCCCTGTAACATTATCTTTGTGAGCTCTAGTTCCTTTTTTAGTAATGTAACTCGAATTTCATGGTAACTTGGAGGCTTTAAGTATGCTCCATAATTTCCAATCGCTTCAATCATCAACTTGAAGCTTTTAGATTTCGCAACATTAAAAGGAATATCATTCATATAGAAGAAACGACCAATGTATTGATTAGTTAATTCCCTTGCCTCTTTCACATAAGCATACTTTATTGATGTTTGATGTTTGACCATTGCTATTGTCGTCTTCTAAGATACCTTCAAAATTTTAAACATAAGCAACATCATCATCCTCCTCATCAATACTAATCTCAACCATATAGGAATTATTAGTTGTTTGTTTTTTCTCTTGAGCCTCTTTGAGTTTATGTATTACATCAGCTGATGTTTTTCTACAAGGAGCTACATCTAACCTTATTCCCATCTGATGCAATTTTGGTCTCGTAATTCCTCATTTCGTAACATTCCCACAAGCCATGTCAAGGTTTTTGCCAATAGATTTAAACAAACCTTTGATGTTGGTTGTTAATGTTTCAAATGAAGATATCATTCTTCTTACAAAACAGCAGTGGAAAACAAAACAGTGGAAAATAAAACAGAGAAATAAAACATAAGAAAAGAAACAGAGGAAGAAGAAGAAACCATAGGACAAGAAACAATGAAAAGAAACAAAGGAACAAAACAAAGCAGTTGACAACGAAACTGTAAGTCTGTAACATAGTAAGAGAGGATGAAAACGTGGAAGAAGAAGAAATGAGAGGTCAAAAAACAAAGAAATAGAGGATGCAAAAGAAAGGCTTTGTGTTTTGAGAAGAAGAAACATATGTTTATATTAATAAAATAATAGGGGTTCAATAGATGCAAAAATACACAAATACCCTTAATGAAAAAAAAATTCAAAAAAAAACCTGTGTTTGTTAGAAAACACAATCGCGGGGACAGGAAATCGGGTTGGGCTGTGACGCTGAAGCCAATTAGTGCGCGATTCGTGGTTGCGGGCACCGCATCGGTTGATGGCGTTTTCATGCCCTGAAGCGCCGCGGCGAGGCTGTCTGGCTCACTGCAATTCCAGGATCGAACACGGTCCTGCCGGGATCGACAACATAGATGAACAATCATAGTGTATAACTAAACTTCTTTAGTGCTAATGAACATTTCATAGCTAACTAGCTATGGCAATTAGTTTTATGTTTCAAACTAGAGAAAACTAACATAGTGAAAGAGAAATAGAAGGTGAAAAAAAAAACAAGGATGCTTATTGATGCACTGAGAGAAAAAACTTGTATTATATATCGGCAGAGGGGGATTTCTATTTCTCACCAACATCCATGAGAAGCTAGCATAATATATAATATAAAAGGTAAATGGAAAACCACCAACTATATATTGTTCCACACTTCAAATATGGCAGCAAAACTCATATGACAACAAAAATAATGTGGACTGCCAAATTATGCAAACATAACACCTCATAGTAGCATATACAAGAGACACTCTTACACATGTGCATTCTTCAACTAATGATCAGTATGAAGCAAATTATATTTTCATGAAATCAATAACTTGACAAGTATATAACAGAACACACATGCAGGTCACCAACTAAACCAATAAAAATAAATAAATCTTGAGCATCATAATGTATTTTACTACATGTAGGGGTGTGCAGCTTGAAAAAGAAACCAATTTACATCGATCAATATGTCACATTTACATCAAATGACTACTACAAATTTCACAAGGCCCGATATGAGAAAAAGACATGTACAAAGATAACACAATCAAATGACTAAAAAGAAAGGATTAATGCTCAATTAAGCAAAAATAAAACATATGGAACGCGTCACAAGAATCATTCACTTCCACCAACAAAAGATTATCAGAATCAAGTTCGATGCCATATAGTATATGTAAGCCAACACATAGTCAAAACTTGAAATATCACTTCTTGCAATGCTTATCCTTCTATACATACTAGAGTGTATGCTTCCTTCTCAGCTGTATAATGGAAGCTGGGACACGATGTCGAACTTCCAATTCAAAAGCACTGCATGAACTTACACTGTCGTCGTCATCGGAGCTGATGTTATTAGTATATGAAATTATTAATTTAGAAAAGAAAAAGTTAAATAAGGAAACAACATAACTTGATAATTGATTATAATACCTCCTTACCAATTATAAGGTGAGAAAGGTAATACAAACAGGTTAGGAAAATTCAAAGAAAAATTCAGAAGGACTTCACATAATTAAATGATATCTTCCACATCTAGCATACGACTATCTCAAAGAGAATGTCTAATAAAAAATCATACAATACAGAATAGTCCACAAAGTAAATATAGAATTAAAATAGCAACAATTAGCATTAACACTTCAATCTGCAAATACCCAAATATAATGGGAAGCTTTGAGCATATAATCCATAGAGCAGACACTCTTCTAGCCACATAAAATAAATGAAATTGACACAGAGACATGGAAAAGGCATGAAATCTTCTACACAAAGCCACAACAATCATTTGATTCAATCACTGTTTCAAAACAATTTACTCAAATTGATGAGTAAATTACTGAGAAAATGTAAACCAATTAGAGCATTAAAAATCTATTTTATTATAATAATCTGAAGGAAAAATCAAAGGAACAAGTTGATGCATATGAATCTAACAAGAATCGGATCGCAAGCAAAATCTAAAACGGAAGCAAATATCAGAAGCAAAAAATGGAGAAAATATAAAGACGAAGAATAACAAATCATGAACCGAGATCGACAGAGAAGGAGGATCGAGAGAGACGGTGGGGAGAGAGAGACACGGACGCAGAGATCCAGAGTCTGCGTGAATGAATGCTGAAAATTAGGGCTAAGGACAAAATTGAAATTTCAGAGTTATGTGAGAGGGTAAAATGTTTTTAACTTTGTTTAACAAACCCCAAAACACTTTTCTTCATTTTTTTAAAACTCCTAAATAGGGGTTTACCCTCTTAAATAAGAGATTACTCTCCCAAAAGTCTTCTCTTCCCCTCCCCTTCTCTCTAAAATTCAACCGACAGAGACTCTTAAGGTAGTTTTATATTATATATTTTTTTGCATTGTCAACGGATCATAAATAACTTATAGGACAAGACATAGAGAAACGAACAAACTTCATTACTTCAAAATTTAACCTTACAAGGAAATAAAATGATGGAATTATAACTTGAGAAAAATCATTACAAGAAAATTTCAGAATAAATGCCTTCTTTCTCCAAAGTCCCTACTACATATTTTGTGTATGTGTAATCCCAAACAACCAAAAAGCAATAGCTACACTATAATGGACTTTCTTTACAAAAATTAATCTAACCATTCTCTTCTCTAACTTTTTCCCGTTTTCCTACTCTAAGTGATAAAATTAAAAATTAAAAAGTGAAAATTCTATTACAGATGACTTCCACGACTGTTGGTCGAAATATGTCACACCAGCATAGCCACCGGAAATGAGCCAGAATTTTGTTGCTTGGTTAAATATCAAGTTGCTCCTACTTCCATAGCCACCAAATTGGTTCCCACAAAATTATCATTGTGTTCCATCTACCTATGTATATATCCTTTGCATATATTTGTCAACAGACCAAAACAGACAAGAATTGATCAATTTTCATCCTCTGTTAAGGTGGCAAAGGAAAAAGGTCTGAACTTGTAGCCGTCACCGTGGTAGAATTTATTTTGAAATTCAACCCAATGAAGACGCAGGGCATGAAGAAAAGCACTCAGAGTCTCCATCATCAGGAGTATAAAAGCGGTTGCAAAGGCAAAAACAACTAGCCCCACTAACCGAATGATAAGATTGTCATACCTATTATAATTGCAAACAGTGAAGACATCAATGATTAAAGATGAAAATATGATATTAAAAAGATAAATACAGTAAAGGAATGCAAAAATGGATGGATAATTCTTGAGCACAAAACACCTCAACAAAGGAATACAGACATGATAACTGGTTATTTCATATACTAATCTAAAGGAGTAAGTGGCTGGTACAAAATAAATTAATGGCTTCTCCGACTTATTCCTATATAAAGAAACAGTTTCTAACTATCATCAACAATGAATCAACGATACTAATTCTGTACTTCAATCTCAACAATCCTAGTCTATAAAGCTTACTTTCACTGCTACAAGAAAATAGATTAAACCAGCCACAAGAGTATCTTCAAATAACAAGTTAAGCAATTTGATGATTAAATTCATATTCTGATAGTATCTATTGCCATTTCCCTTCCTCTTTAAGTTCACATGCACATCATTCTCTTTGCCAAAAGATCAAGTGGACTTGGTGAACTCTAAAAGCCGTTTTTTATTTTGTATTGTATGATAAACATTTCAACCCAACTTCAACTATAAATTATAGTTTGTCTACTATGGGATGCACATTGAAGGGGAAAATTCCACAGAAGATAACAGAAACAAGAACAACTCAATAGAGTTTGAAAAACATAGTACGCCATATGAAAGGTTATAAGTCACTCACCCCCAAGCTAGTAGCAGGACTTTCTCATAAAATACAGTTGAAAGTTCTGAGTGAGCCAAGCTGCAAAGTAGTCACAAAAATGAACCAAATAAAAAATTTATAAAATAGGAAGTTGTGGCAAGGAAGGAAAATCATGGCTGGTCAAACCTTAATGCCCAAAGTCGAAGATATGATGCCGTATTTGAAACAGAACCCAGAACAAACTCGATGGAGTGAATCATTTGGTGAACAAAGACCTCACTGAAATTAAATTCCTCGCGATGTTGCCTGGCAGAATCCGGTTCCACCTCCAGATCCGCCTCAGAGGTATTAAGCATACCATAAGTGCGTCCTTGAAATCTCTAAAATATCAACAGGATAAATAAATAATAATCTTCACAAAGTCTGTGGCATTGCTTTGTTAATAACTAGCAGTCAACAACAGCACAGAACAAAGGCAAAAAAATGGCTTGGCCAATTGAAGTTGTAAGCAATTTAAGAAATAGTATACATTTTGTTTTTGCATAAAAAAGAGGCCTACGCCCAAAATAGTATATTTTAGTCCAAAGAAAAATGATCTTAAAATGGATCTCGAGCAGATTTGTGTTCAACAACCATAAGCAGAATGAGTACATAATGTAGACATCTTCACATGTAATTGAGAAGTTTGGGGAACAAAGTTGTCAACTTTCAAGCAATAAAATCAAACATAAGGGAGGAAAAAGTAACACCTCGTTATGAAGTTTCTTTAATATAAAAGGCTTTGGAAAGAGCATCCATGGAACTGCAATAACAGCCAGAAGCAATAACAAAACCTGCATTTCATGCACAGTAATTTCGGACGATGAAAACACCTAAATATATCATCAATTATTAACTAACAATGAAGAAAAGAACCAGAACCATACTTGAAGTGGCCTTTGGCCCCAGAACAACTCATTCTCACCAAGATTGTCAAAGGGACTTAAAAACATGTAAATCATTATATGATAAAGGTCTGCCTGAGAGCCAGTGCACCACTTGAGAACAATGAGAAGGGAAAGATAGCCAAATAGACTGTTAAGGAAAATCATCTGCGGCACAAACTGATAACTAAAGCAACATGAAGAGGAAGTTAAAACATTTTACTCAAAGAATAGCTAGCAAAATAATACCAATGGTGGGAAGTTAAAAAAATAAGACACCTTATATCCAGTGAGCTGCCAAAGAAACGAGCATTGAAATAACTTAACATAATTCCTAAGTTCATATGCACCACACCAAATAGAATAGACATCTTCATCTTGAGAGAGTTCAGAAAGGGCAATTCTGAACGACTTCCACGCCAGCTGGGATCGACACCAAATGGGTATGGTTCTCTATATTTTACTAAGCCAGTAGTATGTGCATCCCTAATAAGAGGTGGAGAACGATGAAAAATCAAACATCACCAAGTTAAAGCTTGGCATGAACAACATTTCATTTTATACATGCGCTGACAACATAAATACCCAAATCAGCACAATTTTGAAGTATGAAAGGAACATAAAAAGGGAGCGAAACCGAAGAGGGTAACTGTGCCAGATAAACCAATCAAACGAGTCATATTTACATAGATTTAAATGTAATACTTTTAAAGAAATGTCAATCAATACAAATAAACAGTACTTCAGTTTCTAAAAATAACAGTCATAACATACACGTGTTTCTCTTAGAACATGAACCAAATCTGATAATGTCGAACCAAAAAGTTGTTCTTATTATGGTCCACCACTTAAGAGTAGCAAATGATTTGAACAAACATTCATAATTTAGCAAGAAAATAATTTATTAACCAAGGAGTCATTAGTATGACTTGCATGGTTGAATCTATGACCTCTATTGAAAACCTATCCATCCCAACCCAACCACCTTTGTTAACTGCCCATATGGCATATTAATATTATAGTAAAAATTTGAATCTTTAACTCATTGGTGCACAAAAGTCAAAATGCACAGATGCAAGAATTGCAAGCACTCAACTCATAAGTAGAAGAGTTCTCAACACTAGTAAGAAATAATGAATGTACACTACATGTCAACTAAAAAAATATATATCTATACCATTATATAAAAACAACTCTTAATTTTGGTCAAGCCTTTTTACTGGACAAATTTACCCTTAACAGTTCAGTTTTTTCAAATTAAATTTTAAACTTAAATAAACACCATAATTATAGGGAACTCCTAAACAACATAATCTTTTCAAAATTCAAATTTAAAAACATATAACATATTGACGCTGAAATTTAGAGTTTAAATAACATAAATATTATAAAACTGAAACAAGCAAATTAAAATAAAACATATTATACAATAAAAAATGTATGCAACGAAATACAATAGAAAAAGCATATCGACGGGCCGATAATATATATAAAGGAAATATAAAACACCAATAAGTTCAATATTTAGGCAATGCAACAAAAAACATTCAACTGGCACAAAAATTACAAGCTGTAAAGCAACAAATAGAAGACAGCATAATTAACTATCTCGCCACATGTAAGCGGACACAGGAAATATGTGATATGAATAAAGAAAAATTCATTGTAGATTAATTCACAATAGATTGAAAATAGTAGGCATTAAAACACCAACAAGTAATGCACTGTGAATCTTGGTAATGAAATGAAAAAATCCAACTGGCACAAAAATTATAGGCTGTAAAGAGACAAATAGAAGACACCTGCATGAAATATCTCGGCATTTGTAAGCAGACGCACCAAATATGTGAAAAGGAACCGAGAAGAATTCATTGTAGATTAACCCACAATACATTGAAAATAATGACATCAATAGAATCACATAGCGTCCACCAAATAGCATCTCCATAAAGCTTCCCAGTCGCTGGCAGAAATCAAATAGGATTTTTAGGTCCTTAATATGCCAAGAGCCGAACATAAGTAAATGATATTTTGTGTATTTGTTTGCATTTTTATCCATAATATATTTCAATTTCAAGATATTAAATGACAAAACATTATAATAAATGGCTAAAAAGTTGCCAACTAATCATTTTGGTGTTTATTAGGGAAAATATGGAAAAATAGATGCTCAAACTTCAAACATCATTACGAATCATGATGATCCTATTAAACACCGGATGGAAAAAGAAGCATGTTCAAATTTCATATATCTCACTTAAGCTTTTTATCAAAGAAAATCAACCATAATAGATGTCACATGTGATGTGAGGCCCATTATGATCTTTTTGTAAAATCCTTCCATTGCTACTTTATTCATGTCACACTTAGAATGACAATACCTGATTGCTGAGCTTGCTTTCATGTGCTATAAGAACCAATGCTCCAAGCAGCAGGCAAATTCCATGACCCCAGTCCCCAAACATCACCGCAAAGAGAAATGGGAATATAATAGTTGTGTAAACTGCAGGATTTACTTCTTGATATCTTGCAACACTGCCAAATAAAATGGCTTGTTAGAAGTCTTTCCAAATTTTCACAGCTCATTGCCAAGTATTCCTAACTTCATGAAAGGTAACTTATTTCAACACATTAACTTTTTTGCTCACCCATATGCATCTACAATTTCTTGATATGGATTTGTGAAACTATTGGTTCTAAAATATGTAGGTGGCGATTCCAGTGCATCCATTGAATGAAAGATTACCCCCACTTGAGAGTTGCTGTCAAAAGTTGCACGTTGCAGTGCCTCCTGAATCTGGAAAATCAGAAGATGCAAGCTTGTTATTAGAGAATAAATAGAACAAAAAGATGAAAGGTGTTTACAACTTCTCAAAATTTAAAAGGACAAGAATTACTGAGGGTCCAACAAATTTGAGGAAAAAAACCTGTGTTTTTGCAATTAACGGACACCAGCCCTCTCCAACAAGACATTTTTTGGTGACATCAAAATTTAACATGTTCAGCGTATCATACACAGCCTTCTCTCTTCTTACCTAGGACAAGATGACAAGGATGGGAGCTATTGGTTCATAAATCAAACAATGATAAAGTATTAGGTCTTCTTTGAAACTACAACATAAAGAACATAAAAACCTTAGACGAGAAGTCCTTCAGAAGCTAACTCTTACCATGTCCATCCATTTAGCTAAATGACCTCCTACTGAAGATAGAGCCTTATTCCGATGCCTAATCCCAGCGTCCAAAGTTGCCTCTAAGTCAGTGAGGCGTGATGAAACCTGTAAGCATAGACTATATTTTTCAATTATAAAATCATATAATTTTTGTTGGAATATTTTGAAAATATCTCACAATATTGTATCTTTGACTATTTTAGAGTACCATTCACATCTTGTCATATTTTCAATCTATTTCATGATTTTTTTCATTTTTTAATTAGTATTCATATAAATTCGAGTGAATGTTGTCTTTTCTATCCATCTAAACAATATCAATAATTATTTGTTCTAAATTTTCTCTTTTCCTTTTTCCTCAATGTAAACCTTGTAATTTCTATGGTTTCCAACTTCCCTTTTTATATTTACAAATGGTGACATGCAGTGATATAAAACTGCTAAATGAGCATGGATCTCGCTCCAAAAGCTAGCTCTAAGGATGAAGATATTCAAACACACATATACATTGCACAGCCCAGGAACATTGGCAGTGTGAGGACTCAAATACAACTACAATGGCCACCCTCACAGGCATCGTGGGTCTGGGTCCAATTCCACACACCCTACAAAATCTGGCTCTGATACCATGTTAAATGGGCTTGAATCTCACTCCCAAAAGCTAGCTCTAACGATGAGGGTGTCCAAATACATATACATTGCACAACCCATGAACATTGGTAATGTGGGACTCAACTACAACTTAAAAAGAAAAAAAAAATCAAGAACCTAAAAGTCTACTCACTCTACTCTCTTTTTCGTCTTTGAGTTGTTGTTGTAGATATTACTGAATGATATTGCTGGAAAAGATCTCCCCAAACAAAATGATATTGCAAACTGAAATCTTAAAGAGCATACAAAGAAGCCTCTTGAATTGCAGAATAAGTTCTCTGAATATTAATTTATGATAAAGATTGAAGTTAAGATGTCGAAGTCCCTAGTATGCAACTTAAAATGAATTATATTATTTTTATTAATGAATTATTAATGGAAACTACAGACGCAAAAAACCCTTTATTATATAGAGACTAGAGCACACTTGGCCCTGCCACCTGGGATACAATACAATAGTATACATAATTGAAGACAAAAACAGAAAACATGTTCTTATGCTAAGCATTATTACCTCTCGGGTTATTTGCCTTTGTTTAGATATATCTTCAGGAACAGGGTAACAATTTGCACCAAATGCTTCACAAATTTTCAGAATCTTTGTTCTTGCTTGCTCCCCAGAGAAAAACACAACAAACACTGTCTTCTCAACCTGAAAAGAAGTTCAGAAGAGAGAATAAATTGGTGGAAAACAAAACAAACTAAATATATATTAAAACATAAGCCAAATTATGCTTTTCTAAATTGAGAAGAAAGAAAACCATCTCAGTTGAAATAGGATCCATAATTTGTTCATCAGCTGGTGCCTGGTTGAAAAGCATATTGCCTCTTGTAGCACGAAATAACATCCTTTCAAACCTAAGAACTTTGGATTTACAAATTATCCCGCTGATAAATCTTAAACCAGATTGGTTTGATTTTGATGGTCCAGGCAACGTTTCCTGTACAAAAGAATTAGTACAGTGAACTTACAAGATAAAATAAAATTGAAAAAATAACAGAATTTAAACTTTTCATGGTAGAAAAATATCAACGGCAGTAAAGAATGATAAAAGGAACCTGTTCAAATAAAAATGGTGTCTCAACAAAGTCTCCATTTGAGTATACATTCTCCTCCAGTTCTCGCTCTTCTGCAACGGCATGGCCATGATTTGATACAAGAAAACTACATGCCTGAAATATACACATAATGTATATTATATTGAGAGAGTGTTCATAGAAGGTATATTATATTGAAAGAGCAGGATTGCAATAATTGATTTAATTCATTATGAAAACAATACCATTTGATGGAGTTGATTAAAAACAGAACTATAGTAGAGTAACAGATGAACTATAAAACTACAATAACTGTTTTCAAACAGGACAAGCTACTGAAACCAAAATAATACAGAGCATATGGAAACCTCTAGTACTTTGAATTAACAAGAGAATATGCTCAGCACAAATAGTCATGGAAAATACCTTTTGCAGCACAATCTTGAACTCCAGGAGTTCGTTATATGCTTGCTGAAGTTTCTCACTGTTAGAGTTCATTTCAATTATCTCATGTTCATGCTCAGCAAGTTGTGTCTGGTTTAAGCGAAATCCACAGAAGTTATAATGTCAGATTCAATTCTAAAAGTCCCTACATTAACTAGTGAAACGGCATATTACCAGTACATTGCAGGCAACATGACTATATTTATGTTGAATGAAAGCTCTAGGACAATTATCATATCGATAGAGAAAAGAGAAGTAAGATAGAGAAGGACCTCTATATCCTCCAAGTATATATCTGATTTCAAAACAGAACAGGAAGACATAATCCCAGCTTTATTGGTCTGATCCATGAGGAACCGTAGCTTTCTTGACATTTCTGCACATCGCTTTACCTGTCAAAAAACAAAATGCAGTTAATACCGTAAATACTTTTTTGAAAGAGTTATATTCCAATTTGAAGATAGATATATCAATATCAAGTCCAAAAATACTAAGTTATTATAGCTGATAGATTACCTATAAAATATCTCATGATATCATTATTTATCTTAGAATATTTTAGGTGATCTTGGTTTCCAAATTTCATCATATTCCATGTTTTATTTTCTTATCTAATTAAACTTATGGGTCGAGTATGTCTAAATAAGGTTCAGGTTTTTTTGGGTTTTATATTATTTTCCTATCGCTTTGAAGCATTCAATTGTTATTCTTGATGAACATGGATGGGAAGTTTCAGTTCCTGCCTTCTTGAAATTTATAATTGCTTGTCCAAAAATTTGCACTGAACATCAGTTTCAATAAACATTAAATCCAACTCTTCAGGCGGACAATCACTCAAGGAAGCTTTTTGAGGTATCTTTCTAGCAAACCTCAGCATTTTGACGTCAGCAACATCCATGAGTTGCCTTTGTTCAAAATGATCTTGGAGGAGTTTTAGGGTCATGCTACTTATTATAATTGCTTGTTAGGAAATTCTCTTCGTTATCATTCCAGAAAAACCTCTTCTTCCTTGTCAATGCAACATTCCAACCAACTCTTCAGGTTGGTGATCAGCCCAACCATCTGCTACCTTTTCGCCAATGTGTGTAGTTACTTATCATTTTTAATATAGGGTTCATTCTTGAGGGGAATGTTAGAACTTAGAATATCTAGAAATATTTAAATTTAATTATATCACAATTGTATGAAAAATGTTTTAGAATATCTTAAGAGATCTCTTAAAAATAGTTCTAATAATTATATTTCATGATTCATTTAATTATCTCTTTAGGAATATGAGTATTAGTATAAATAAAGGTCAGTGCCTTTTTTTGTCTCATCAGTATACAATACTTTGGAGAATTCTTATTCACAATCTCTTTTATCTCTCTTTACCACTTCTTCAACCAAAGTTTTTTTCTTTAATGACAAACTTTAGTATAGTTAGTAGTATTCTGTTCGGGGTGGGATTGAACCCTCTCCTCATTATTTCCACTCCCTAACTCTCCAGGTCACCCCAATCACTAAGTCAACCTTATATCTCCTCTTCTACCTAAGTTCTTGTCAATATCAACATTTTATATACTAAATTCAGCTGGCATTAATTGTAGTTCTAGAAAAAGAGATGAAAACATCAAACAAACTATTTCCTAAAGTTTGAACCTATTTCTTTCGTCTTTTGATATCAAATGTGGAGATTGGATAACTATAATCTGATTCACATGAAACACACTACATTGTTCATTATACATCTTCATATTTCTTTAACTAGTAAATCGAGAACAGTGCTGTAATAAATGGCCCTATAGAAAAATTTCAAATCCCAAATGCAAACAAAGTCTTAACATGAAAAATCAAATTCATAAGTTACCATTCCAAAGAGGTAAAAAAAAGAAAGCATTGAAAAAGAAACAGGAATTCTAATAATTAGTGCAGTGTGCATTACCTGGTTAACAAATGTTCTCTGGAAGGGGCTTTTTTCAGCATTTAACTGCAGATGAGAAAATACAGTCATAAGAAATGCAGTGATTAAAGATCATAGAAGAATTTTACACCTCCAACATCAAAACCAGAGATTTTACAACAAAAGCTCAAAAACTTTTATAACTGAGTAGTAAACCAGAAATTTTGTGATACTAACATCTGCTTTTTGAAGCCCACATACGGCGTTTAAGGAGAAAATTAAACAAGCTTTGAACATTTCCTAACTCACATGGTAGCATACTGCCACCCAGAATATCATTCGTGACAGGAGACTGAATTCTAAATGAATATATGCTATTGCAAAAAATATGTCATTGAAAATCAAAATAATATCCCCACTTTTAGTCTGTCCCAGTGAAGTGTCTGAGAGAATAGACCAAGATCAGAAAACATTGAAGTTTTTGCATAGCCAGCATTTCCTGAAATACTGAGATCCATATCCAACCAAGAATCTAAGCTCAAAAAAGCTACAACTCTCAAGACATATGATAGGAATAATGAAGATGTAAATAGGAATAAACCTTTACCGGTTTATCACAGGAAAACGATAGGAAATAATGAAGGTTTTGTTTTATGTTTAGGTGGTTAGTAGTTATTGTTTTATAATTAGGTGGTTAATTGTTAGTTGTTAGGTAGTGCTTTTGGATCCTATCCCTTGTATAATCAGCCTATAAATAAAGGCTCTCCCCCCTTTGAGTGGTTTATACCATTGTAGGAGCGTATCCACTCTTGTGTATTATTTTCTTTCAATCAATAAAATTAGGGATGAATAATGCCCTTTCGCTATTGAGTGTTATCAAGGAACCTAACAATTGGTCCGACCTGCCAGATCATCAACAACCATGGGAAGCACCATGGAATCCCGTATGACAACAATGGAAAAATGGACCAGGGAGCATGAAACAACCTTTCTTGGAATGCAAACAGGTATGAAACAATTGAAGGAGGGCATGGCAGAATTGAGAAGTACAATGCAAGAATTGATCATAGCAACAAAAAGAAAGACCCAAGAATCGTCAGAGATATCATAATCAGAGAAGAGTGTGAAGAATTATGAGCAAGGTTCGATGGGGGAATCAGAAGAGGAGGAAAAGTCAGCCTCACGCTTGTGGTTAAAGAAGGTGCAATTACCCACTTTTGAAGGAATTGATCCCTTTGGTTGGTTGAACAGAGCTGGAAATTTTTTTACAATTCAGAAAATAAAAACCGAAGAAAGACTAAATCTTGAGCATATTAGCATGGAGGGCAACCCCTTGCATTGGTTCCAGTTCTGGAAGGGATTCTCTGAGGCACTTTTGCATCGTTTTGGAGGGGAACATCGCAGGTCTATTTTCGAACATCTTGCGGGTTTGAAACAGTGTGGGAGTGTGGATGAATTCATTCGCAAGTTTGAGTTAGTCATAGTGCAAGCGAAATCAGTTCCTGAAGAACAATTGTTGGGTTATTTCATGAATGGGTTGCACAAGGGGCTTTGCAGTCTTGTTCGACCCCATGACCCAAGAACTTTGGTTCAAGCGATGGAGGTGGCAAAAGACATGGAAGAATTGCACAGAGAATTGCGCCTTATGGAGTATGGCGTGAGTCGTAGCAAACAAATTGGGTCGCGTTACCAAGGTATTGGGTCAAGTGTGGTTTGGGCCAACCCAGCTGGAAAAAACGTTGCATTCACGGAATCGGCTCAAAATGGTTAAGGGGCATCGAGCATTGCCTCAAATCAGGCTGGAGGCACCATGGGGAGTTGGAATAGAGGAGTTAAAAACCTTCCTTATCCAGAATATTTGAAGAGGCTTGAGGAACGAAAGTGTTGTCACTGCAATCAATCGTTTAGGCCTAGTCATCGCTGCACAGAGCTTAGTTTGCGTGTAATCCTGCTAACAGAAGATGAGGAAATCAATGAGGAGGGAGAGTTGGTACATGTTGAGATGGAGGAGGACTCCGAAGAAGAGGAGGAATTAAATGAGAGACCAGAATGCAAAGTTATAGATCTGTCTATATGTTCTGCGAGGAGTATGACACAACCTCACAATATGAAGTTGCAAGGAGTTGTTCAAGGTACGACGGTGCTGATATTGATAGACAGCGAGGCAAGTCACAACTTCATATCAACTAAATTGGTGAAAGGTTTCGGTTTGTTCTTTCGAACCGACGGTCGCATTCACCGTCAGATTGGGGGATAGACAAGGAAAGGATACCTAGGGATGTTGCAAAGGAAATCAGGTTCAGATGGGAAGCTACACAACTGTTGAAGATTTCTTTTTGTTCGAATTATGAGGAGTGGATTTAATATTGGGTGTGGCTTAGGTGAGGTCAAGGTGAATTGGAGAACCCTCATTATGAAATTTATGGCACAAGGAGCTGTGATAGAAATTAAGGGCGATCCTACGTTATCCAAGGCAATAGTTTCACCTCAAGCCCTTATGTAAATGATCGAAATTGAAGCATTATTGTGGGGTTTGGAAACAAAAGAGACATGTCAAAAGGTTAAAGTGCAACTTCCATAATCACAAAGGAAGGAGATACAATAGATTATGGATGATTTTCATGGTGTCTTTGCTAAACCTACAGGGCTACCCCTAACTGTGACGCAAATCATAAAATAACCATCAGAACGGGTGTTGATCCAGTTAATGTTAGGCATTACCAGTACCCTCATTAATAGAAGAACACAATTGAAAAACGGATTGGTGATATGCTTAAGTCTGGAATAATCAGACCAAGTAGCAGTCATTACTCAAGCCCTGTTACCTTGGTTAAATAGAAAGACGACAGTTGGAGAATCTATGTAGATTATCGTGCTTTAAACATGGCTACTATTCCGGATAAATTTCTCATTTCGGTTATTTAAGGGCTATTGGATGAATTGAATAGGGCAAGGTATTTTTCAAAAATAGATTTGAGGTTGGGATATCATCAGATAAGGATGCACGAAGCAGATGCCCACAAAACAGCCTTCTAAACCCACCAAGGTCGTTATGAATCTTTAGTGATGTCGTTTGGTTTAACCAACGCCCCAGTCACTTTTCAATGCGCCATGAACGATACCTTCCAGCCGTATCTCTGAAAGTTTGTGCTAGTTTTCTTTGACGACATCCTTATTTACAGTAAGTCCTTGAAGGATCATTTAAGCCACATGAGGTGTGCATTACACATTCTGCAGCAACAACACTTCTATGCCAATTTAAAGAAGTGTGAATTTAGGCAGACCACAATAGGATACTTGGGACACCTCATTTCTGAACATGGAGTGTCTATGGATCCGACTTTCTTGAGTCAATTCTGGAGGGAGCTCTTCAGGTTGCAAGGAACTACGCTGAAAATGAGTACACCTTATCATCCTGAATCGGATGGACAAACGGGAGTATTTCACCGAACCTTGGAAACATACTTGCGTTGCTTTAGTTCGAAACAACCCAAAAGGCAGATATGGTACCAATCCTAGTTTTCAAGTAGCTGTCAAGTGCACTCCTTATGAAACAGTTTACGGAAGACCCTGACATCATTAACAAGGTTTGTACTCGGGGAAACTATAGTGGAAGCAGTGACACAAGACCTGATGAACAGAGACAAAGCATTGAGCCAATTAAAATACCATTTGGGAATAACACAACAACAGATTATCAAATTTGCAAACCGTCACCAGAAACCCACAAAGACTAAGAAAGGAGATTGGGTTTACTTAAAAATCAGACCTCACATGCCAACACGACTTCATCCTAAACTAGCAGCTAAGTATTATGGTCTTTATCTGGTGTTAAAACAAATTGACAGCAGCTTTAAACTTCAACTTCCTGCGGAGGCTCGCATTCATCCGGTTTTCCACACTTCACAATTAAAGTTGGTTGTTGGTAAACATGAGGTGGAAACAGTCCTACCTACAGAATTATAGGAGCAGAGCCCTACGTACATGCCTTCACAAGTGCTGGGCAGCAGAACCATACAACAACAGGGAGAACAAGTGCAACAAGTGCTAATTCAATGGCAGCAAAAGCCTGCAGAGGAGGCTACCTGACAAGATGTTACTGCAATCCAAAATCAATTTCCTGAATTCAACCTTGAGGACAAGGTTGAGCTTGAAGGGGGAAGGTATTGATAAGAATAATGATGATGTAAATAGGAATAAACCTTTACTGGTTTATCACAGGAAAAACAATAGGAAATAACGATGTTTTTGTGTTATGGTTTTATGGTTAGGTGGTTAATAGTTACTGTTTTATAGTTAGGTGGTTAGTTGTTAGGTAGTGCTTTTGAATCTTATCCCTTGTATAATCAACCTATAAATAAAGGCTCACACCCCTTTGAAAAGATCTTTGACAAAATTAGAGATTAAGTGGTTTATACCACTGTAGGAGCGTATCAATTCTTGTGTATCATTTTCTTTCAATCAATAAAAATCAAGGACAAATAATGCCCTTTCGCTATTGAGTTCTATCAAATAACCTAACAACATACAGTATGTGTCCTATGTTATGTAGATGGTTCTCCACAAACTTGTACTTATATGGTCAGTTGGTCACACAGAAGCCCTTATTTATCAATAGAATTTACCATTATCAATAGCAGCAGTATGCAAATTGACACCCAGTCGGAATCTAACCAGGATTAAAAATAATGAAGTTTCTACAATTATCCTGTTGAACCTACACCAATGTTATGCAACAGCACAGTGCAAAGCAGTTCAATGTGAGTTGGAAATCAAAACCCAAACCAAAGCCTTCTGAACCAGTTAAACAAGGAAGGTAACTGTAACCCGTTTTCAAATAAGGAGAATACCAATGACATGAGAATATAATCTAAAATAACTTAGTGGGGTTGGTTTGGTTTTGAACATACATTTTGTACTGTAATTTTATTTCGTGTTTTCACTTTTTATTACAGAGATAAAGTGCACTTTGTTTCCTATTTTCAAATATTTGTACATGAAATAGTGAACATAGTTTTTTATTTCCCTGTGTATTTTAAATACATGAAACAAGTGTAAACAAGATGACAATTTTGTAATTAAAAGCAAAAGGAGACTAAAGGATATATACAGCGTATTTTATACTAACAACCAATCACAATTCGTCAAGACAGCAAACAATTAAATAACTGTTTTTTTATTTTAAAACCGTAAAACATGATATGGTAAATTGAAGAGTTGTAATTGAATATTGGTGTAAAATATTTTACACTAAACCATTTTCATTTGGCATGCAACATTAAACTTAAGCAACTCATCAATGCAACCAAACTTTCACTCATCAACCATGTCGTATGAAACAGTGATACTACAAATTGAAGGCATATTCGGCGTCGAACAAGACACTGACACATGTGTTTTACATTTAATTACTTCTATTTTCATAAATTACTACCAATATCTATATATCAGTGTTAGTGTCGCGTCAGGTCTCCATGTCGGACATCGGCACTTCATAGCTTATCAACCAACTCTCAAACCAGCATTTAGATTCAAAATTCATATACAACTAAATATTGGATAATACTTTGCATAAGCATCCCTGTTAAGCACCTACCATCCAAATCCACCACACAACAAACAAAAAGAGAATAACCACTATGAACAAATTCACACATACTCTATAAACATTTCTAATTGAAGACGTGTCTCGGTATCCGATACGTGTCAGTTTCTGACACCGATTACATCTAATTAATTTATTTTTTAAAATTATTACTGGTATTAACGTGTCAATATTATGTATGGCACTGTTCGTGCTTCATAACAATGCTGCATTTTAATCATTTCTTAAGGAAAACGCAAACACTTCTCGCACTAAATTCAAACAGTGCCACGAAGCTCCAAATCCAAAACAAATACCGACATACATTTTCCGCATTAAATTCAATCAAATCAAGGAATAACGAAACGAAAACAAAAAAGAAAAGGCGCGAAAAAAGTGAAAATACATCGATAATTTGAAAGAAAGGAAAATGAGATCTGAGAGAGAAGTTACGTCACGGAATTGAAGAAGACCGAGTTGGCCTAAATAGGTAATGGCTCGGTGAGCGGACTCGGCGGGAATGATGAGTTGAACGAAGGTCATCTTCTCGGAACGCATCAGATCCATTGGCGGGAATTTATCTGTGAAATGATCCATTTTCCCTTGGGAATGGATCTATTGTTGTATAGATCTGAAGAATATAATAACCGTTTTCTTGTGTTTGAAGGGTTTGTTTTGGTTGGTTAGTTTCGGTGACCTTCAACTTGAGCACTCCGCTTCAGTTTCCTCGTCGCAACTGCCATTACAATGGAACTCCAAAACTAACTTTTAATGGTTTTTAAATAATTAATAAAATTCTATATTAGTAATTCTTTCTTTTTTATGGGCATCTTTAACATTTATAAGTTTTGACCCATTTGTAATAATAGACTAAAAAATATATAATTTTAATTTTATATTTTAGAAAATAACATTTATGATAATCTATGAAAAATAGTATAAGTTGTTGAGTTTAATTAATATGAAGTCCGGTCTAAATTAATTTTATAATAATATTCAATAAAAATTAATTATTTTTCTATTTCGTATGAATAAAGTGAGATAAAGTGGATCATTTGATGGAAATAATTGCTATTTGATATTTGTGGAATAAAATATGATTAAACTGTTTTACCTTATTGATAGTGTATATGACTTTTTTCTCTAAGTTATTCTAAATTTATTTGTTATAGATTAAAAAGGTAATTTTGAGATTTAATAAT
>JBBPBP010009779.1:25235302-25252680 GCA_037974735.1 Cicer chorassanicum
ATTTATATATTGATTATTAAGAATTTTAACAAAATAAAAATCAAATTTAAAAAAATTATATATACCACTTGAAAATAATTTTTATAAAAGAATACTCAAAAAGCCTCTTATTTTAAGTAATCGTTGAATTTTTAATTTTCTAAAAATAAATGTAGTAGAAAAAGATAAGACACTCAAAGTCAAAATAATATTTTCAGTAAAGTTACTCAAGACAAATTTTCATTTTGAGGATTTTTAAAAATCCTCTTATAAAAAAAGGTTATATCATATATATGAAATATTTGTTGTGTAACAAACAAACTTTTAATTTGTATAAACTTTTAAAATAAATTTTTTGATATTTTCAATCAATTATAACTATTAAACTATTTTTTTATGTCAACGTTTTTTTGTAAAATTAAACAACTTTAATAAATAGAGAACATTACAAATCATTTGGATACATTATATTGAGACACGTCTCATCGACATTTTAGTAGCACTAATAGTCAAACAAGTTAATCTTTGGACAATAATACACTTTTGAGAGTAAATATTATCCTCATAAACAATTTTATTGGAAGCAAACACCCCCATTCTAGAGTAAAAGAAAATAGATGGATATAAAATGTAGTCCTTTTGGAAGCACTCTCACCTATTATATGTGGACCTGGCGTGCGTAATATGTATGATTATTTTTTAATATTTTTTTTAAAATTAATAAATTTTATCATAATTAATTCACACAATTGTAAAATTTAAATTTAAAATAAAACAATTAATCTAATAATATCAATAAAATTTAATAATACTTTATAATTATTTAAATAACATAAAAATAAATAAATATATATATAACTTATCGCACGTAGTTTTATAATTATAATTACGATACCCATGTTTCAACATGGCTTAGATTGGCCCCTGCATGCTATACATAATTAAATTGTCAATTCAAAGTTTTTTCTTTTAATTCAATTATTTTTGTGAATTATTTTACGAATTGCAAAACATAGTAAATATGAAATTTAATAAATTATAATTAATTCAATTTAATATTTCAGAAGTTAGATAATTATGATTTATAGATAAAAGTATTGTATAAAAAAAATAGTAAAACTGTTGTTGAAATGTAAAAATCAGTGAAACCATTTAATTTTTTTTGTTTTATGTGTTGGATTGAGGAGATTGGATACTTATTAAACATTATACTATAAAATAAATTATGTATATATGGGAGTTAATTAAACATTTAAAATGGAGAGGTAGAGGCTCTAAACATTTAAAGAAAAGGAATGTAAACAACTTTTGAAGGAGATGAATGATCCAAATCTCATCATGATGGTTGGATTGAATAAAGATGGGCATTCACTATAATATTGCAACCTACTTTTTACATTAACGTCTAAAGAAATTTGAGAATTTAATGGTTATTTTTAAATTACATTTACAGACACTAATGTCGTAATTTTTTTTTAATGTTGGTATAAAATTATTTATTTTACAATTGAAAATATCTCTTTATTAAACTCTTTAAATTGTCCCACGTATTAAGTATACTCTCAAATAATTGAATAAAAAAAAGTAATATTAACTCTGTAAGATAAAAAATAAAAAATAAAAACTATTATTTGGATTGAATTAGACTTCAAGTGTGAATTACTTAATGCTATTTTGCAGATATCAGATATAAACGCTGGCATCACCGACATTATAAAAAAATGGCATCACCGACATTATTTAAAAAAATGGCTTCGCCGACATTAACCATTAACCATTAATGAATCGATGCTGGAGTAACATAGTTGTTGGTCCTTTCATAGTCACTTTGGTCCCATCAGATTTCTGTGGCAAAGAGCCATTGGTCGATATCGAAATGGACACAGTATGGCATCGTAGGTAGATACAGTTGATCATGGGAAACATATTCACAATTATATAATCACTATTTATTATAATCAATTTTTATAATTAAACAATATAATCGAGTTTGATTATATAAAACCAATTATATTCGTAGTTAGTTTTAAAATCAATTTTTTTAAAAACAAAAGTTCCATTTTTATTTTTGAAAATTTTTCTCAAAAAATAAAGTGATATTGTGTATAAAAAAATTTATTTGAAAAAATTCAAAAAAATATTTCGAGAATTTTTTACCAAAAAAAAGAAACTTTTTATAAAATATTTGTTTCAAGAAAAAATTCAAAAACAATTTCGGAAATTTTTTTTGGTATAGGAAAAATTCCAATTCTTGTTTTTGAAAATTTTGACCTTAAAATCTTTTAAAGAAAAAAGTAACAAATGTCAAACAAAAACTGTCCATGATATACCTATATATACACATTCAAATTAACAATCGATTTAGAAAATGGACAATTATATAAAAGTATATGAATCGGTTAAAAATCATAATTTAAATATCCAGTTTTTTAAAATTGATTAAGGATATGTGGTTTGAGTTGAAAATTAATTATTTTGTGCAACAAGCATGTTGATATATTATTATTATTTTTTTTGTATAAATTTTGTTATTATTCTTAATAGTTAATGAAGTGATTAATGTTATCAAATAAGTTCCGTGAAATTTTTTTATAATCATATATTTATATTTATGTGAATATTTCGTTTGCCTTTGTTTAGATCAAACGGCTACAAAATTTGAAAGTTATACTTTAAACCTTAATTTTAGTCTCTTAAAAGAATGAGTTATATATAGTAAAACTGCAAATGGTCACAAACTCGAAAGCTAATCTAAAAAGCGAGGTCTCGTTTTTGAATTATGTGGATTGAAATTTTTGTTGAGTGAAGTGACTTAATTAAAGGTGGACAATTAGATTTTTCAATTGATAATCAACAAAAGAAAACGGCCCGCCCATAAGAGAAGAGGCTTATCCATGTAAAAAACACAATAGACGAGCTCAGAAGACCTTGCCTTTGAGGCTAATTCGAAGAAGAAGATTCCGGAATAGTCCAACTGGGTAAACCAATTCTTATCCTTCTTCTCGTCCATCTTTGCAGAGACGAAAGGGAATCGGTCAGGAATAGCCTTTAAGGATTCTAGCTTCTCTAGACCATACCTGTTTAGCCGATGTCTTAAATATAAGACTGGTAGAAATTTTAGGAAAAATTGCATTTAGAAGCCATGACATGACCAGCTGATTTGTGGCACTCCAGTCAGCCATCTAGGTCTCACTCATATTGGGGATCAGAGAAAGAAAGCGGGCTGACCTCTAAATATAGGTTCCTGCTCCATAAACGTTTTCCTACAATGAACAGACGAACTGAGCGAGCCCAGTGCAAAGAACTCTTGTGAGGAGATCTGGTTACCTTTTTTTCTAATACGTAATACGAGGAGGTAATTTGTTGATACCGAGAATGATAGAAGAAGCTTCAAAACCCCTGCTTGAGAATCCGGTCTTTGAGAAGGAGCTACATGTGTTCTTGTTCGAGAATCCGCATCCCGTCGAATCAGCTGTGAGGGTGAAAAGGGCTTATGACGAATAGGCTCTTTGATGGGGCATTACTGGGTCACTATAAATATCATACATAAGAGAAGAAAAAGGGTAAGTAAAAGAAAGGCATTGCGTCCTTCTCTTTTCCAGTACAAGAGTTCCTATTTTGTGCCCGAGACGAAGGATGGATTGATTGCCCGACTATCGGCAAGAGTTGACTAACTTCCAGGAACTCCTGCAACGTTCTGCGCCTTTTTATTTCTAAGTTTTTAATATATCTTTGGTCACTTTCTTTGTGCAAGTAATCTTATTTTGCTTCGAGCACAGGGCTTCACAAGTCAAGTAACAAATCCCATTACTGTAGGGCTTCCCGCCCAAATGCTCCAATAGAGCTCTTCCCGCCTTCCAGATAAAACCTAGTGAAAACTTGTTTTATAGGTTGGTTTGAATGGGGGGTTGCTCCTATCTTGACTCGATGCTTGGTCACTAGCAGACTTGTCCCTCCGCCTCCGCGGATTCGTAGACCCACTAAAGTCAAGGTAGGTCAAAGAAAGGACTATCTTCGGTGGATCTTCTAACTTCAGTTTGTGGTCGTAGAGAGGGAAAATAGCCTCATTTCGGGGCTGGAGAGGTCGGAGAAGCCTCTAATTGACATAGTTTCCTATGGCAAACACCCTCCTCTTGCCCAGTAACAGAAAGAAAAGCAACAACTGGAGTGGGAGAGTCATAGTCGAAAAGAGGATTCCTCACTTCTTTCTCTCATTCAAAACCATGCATGAGACTTTCATCTCGCACGGCTCCACTTTGTTTTCAACTGTTCCCACCTCCTGGGCGAGACAAGCTACCTTCACGCTAGGAGCCTCTTTTCCTTCTGCCCAGCTCCCCGAAAACAACGTTCGACTGTGCTTTATTAATAGTCGTGGGGGTCTGTAGGCCCCATTGTCTTGTTGTTGTGTAGCTACTATTTTCGAGTGTTGGAGCTGAGCTGATTGGAGCTCGGGATTTCCTTAAGCGAGTTCAAGGAAGTGACGTGAAGGTAACCTTAGGTAAGGAGGTGACGAGAGAAACAGGTCTCCACGTCTTTTGGTAGTGGAGGAAAGAAGGCGGACTTAATTGAGTTGTGGTCTTGTTGGGGGGCTCTAGTAAGGTATGGGGCTTTCAAAGGGGGGAAATTCACCCAGTCTAAGCCAGGCAAGCAATGCAAAGCTAGACGAACCCAGACAAAGAAAGATCGGGCTTTGGAAGCGGGATGACATACGGACTATGCACAATTCTGTCACGTGCGGGTAGACCATAGAAATAGTCTATAGTATAGTATGATATTACATATTCCAATTCGATTGGATACCAAAAATGGAATTCAGGATTTCATCGGCTCCATGAGATAAAGATATAAAAAATAAAATAATCAGAAAAAAGATAAAATTTATTTTTGTAGCACTTTACGATTTCCATTGTTCAAAAAAGAATGAGAATTCACTAAAGAAGAGAGATATTTTTTTCTATTTTTTTTTAGAATTTAAAAATACGTTTGTAATGCGTAAAAAGACTTCGATTTATTAAACATGCATAGATCTAACTTCAACTATAGCTATCTATATATGTCTCTTACTTTATTGCAATCCTATTTGTTCCGGATAGTACATGTCGTGTTAATTTGTTTTTTCTATTCATTCATCAATCTATTTAATGAAAAATTGGCAAAAAAATGAAAGCACGAGAATTTATTGAAAAATCCCTATAATAAATATGGGTATTATATACGAATAAGATACCCAATTATATAATAATTGTGTAACAATAAAAATTTATGTTTTGGGGTTGACATATATTAAGAGTGGCTCTTATAATTGAAATAGAGAAGGATTCAAAAAAAAAAGATTGATTGGTTATGTATAAATTTCTATTTATTTCTTATTAAGAAAGAATAGATTCAGATTCAAGAATTATTCAGGAATTTTGAGTTAAGGCTTTTAATTTGTCCCGTTTTGAAAGGTATACGTTTGTTTTTTCAATAGAAAAAAGGAATTCAAGAAAATGGAATTTAAGATACAAACACATAAAAAAAAATAAGTTTAGAACCCCTTTATTTGGTTTTTTGAGAGGAGGGGTATTCTCCTATATTTTTTTGTATCATTTTGGCGGCATGGCCGAGTGGTAAGGCGGGGGATTGCAAATCCTTTTTCCCCAGTTCAAATTCGGGTGTCGCCTGATCGAAAAGAGAATAAAAATAGTTTATTCCGTTTTGTTGATACAGAAAACTTTTTTTTATTATCATGAATTTCATTTGAATTTAATCCAATTTAAAAAGATTTTCTATTCTATTTCCATTCTAAGAAAAATAAAATTCTTTCTTTTTGGTAATTTCTACTAGTGAAAGAATTTCAGAAACTATTCTCCAATTGGTTTAGAGAACGAATCGGGAGACAATAAGGATTAGATCAAATTGAAATAAGAGATGCAAATATAGAGTATGAGTATGCAAAGGAATCGACCTTGATTCGATATTTTTTACTTTAATCAAATGGGGAGGAAAATAAAACATAGGTGTTTCGTTTTCTTCCTACCTATTAGTAAGATTCATTCCCTTACTACTTCCAAGGGTATTTTTTTTTTATGTTTAATGTTTTTTAATTATACTAGAAATAAGATAAGAACTTGTTAGATGTTCTAATTGGATGTTTCGTCAATAGTGTTATGAGGGAATCGCTGGTACAGAATCAAAAAAAGAGCTTAGTTAGGATGGATGGAACCGTTTATTTTCTCAAATGTGTTATTTAATATAAGAAATAAATAAGTGTTATCATTGTTCAAATTTAAATCTCTTGTTGATCAAAAAAGAAAACTTTAAATCTCTTGTATTCAATATCATATATTTAGCTCATTCGAGAGTATTCTCGTATTTTCTCATGTCTTACTCTATAGAAAATCTAAGACATGCATGATGTTATGCATAAGGGACATATTTTTTTAGTACCACTCATATTACTCAACATGATTCATTATAAGTTCAATGTTTATCTTTATGACTATCTTGTTGCTTATATCATTTGATAATATTAAAGTGGAAAGACTATTCATTGTGGTTAATTGGTGGCAATGAAAATCTCTTATGAAAATTAAATAACAATTATACAACATTCTAATAAGTAGATTAAATTGATACACACATTATACTTAACCTTTTTATTTGTGTGTTGATACGGTAGATCCATAATATCATATTATTATATTGTATGTCTCTGGTATTGCATGTCACATTAATATCGTGTACCTATGACTTGTGAAGAGTCATAAGTGCGATCATTAGTTTAAAACAGATCCTCTCAATTGATCTATGGTATCAATTTCTTAACAATAAATTTTAATTGTTAGACTAATATAACAATTGAAAGATTAAAAATTTGAATAATTACAATAAAACCATCACAAACTACAATAAAACCATCACAAACTACAATAAAACCATCACAAACATAGCAAGGCTTGAAAAGACAAAGACACGTTAAACTGACACTCTTTATTGCATATTTGTTTCCATCATGTATCTTTTTTTGTAAAATTATGCAAGATTTTTTTTTATTAAGAGCTAAAACGAATTAAAAAAAAATTAAATAACTAAAAATGAATATTAAATAAAAGACGAAAAAATATAACGAAATTTATATTTTATATTAATCCGAAATTATTTTACAAACTCAACTTATTAGATGAGACGTATATATTTTTTAAAATTTGTTTGAAACTTTATTGTTATTCTATGTCTCTTGTATTTTTTTCAATATACATCATGACACCCAACATTACTAAACTGATGTTTAGATATAAATAGACAGTAAATTATCTTATCAATAAACTCTTGATATCATATTAATCTTATCTGACCTAACTCATTCAAATATAAAATAGATAATACTAAATAATTATATATTATAAAAATCGAATTACATTATCAAGTCATTGATTATATTGATTAAATCAATTGAACAAACTATCCACCTAATCTGCTGTATATTTGGTAAGAAAATTACTGTCCATTCAAATTTTGGTCTTTTTACTTCGTTTATGGGTTCGGTGGTAGTATTTTGGTATTTTCCTCTTTTTACTCTAAACCTCTCTCCGATCTTATTGTTTCTTTCTTCAAGTGTATCTTCGTTTTCTTATATGCAAAATGAAACAATTAATATAAAAAATATGACAAATATTTATTATTTGTAAATATTAAAAAAAATGCAAAAATAATATTTATAATTAACATATAAAAAAGATACGAAATAAATATTTATTAATGATAAATATAATAAATCACGAAATAAATATTTAACAATAATAAAAAAATTAAAAGATAAATATTTTTCACTATTCGATTAATATTTTCAAAAAAATTTGAATAAATATTTATCAATAGCAAACTTAAATAATAAATAAATCAAATACAAATATTTAATATTAATAAAAAAAAATAAGAAATAAATATTTTATAATCCATGACCGAGTGGACACATAAAATACTGCACTCAATTCAGATTCGCTTTGATGACTCTCGGTATCGCCGTGTGTCTTTCTAGCAAAAATATTGAAGAGAAGCCTTCTCTGAATCCATAGCAATTTCTCCACTCCACTCAATCATTGTAAGTTACCTTCTTTCATATCTACGATCGATTATTTCTTAATCTCTATTTTGTTTTTTCTTTCTTCTTTTGTTGACAAAACTATCTCTCTTGTTATTCTTTCCAATGCATTCGACGTTCAATTCCACCACATCAATACGGAATTAGGTTAAGTTTTAGATTTAATTTTTTCTTAGTTCGTTGTAGTAGGAAATGAGATTACTCTTGATTTGGATTCGACGATTGTTTGATAGAAGGTAATTGGTAAGAATGAATCAAAGCTTACAGCACTTGTTTCATTTTTAAAAATGGAAATTTCTTTTATGCTAAGAGTGTTTAGTAAATGGACTAAATTGAACACTTTTGTACAACTTGTTTTTGTAGTTGATGATAGAATGAGAATAAATTCTGCATACATGCTTGTGGCGAGGAATTTATGAAAATAAGCTGTTTTTATTAGTTCTTATAAACACTAACAAATGTTTATGTTGTAAGATAAAATCCCAACAAGTTCTTTTAAATGCCCCCATGCTTTAGAACTAGGCCATTTTTTTATGATAAAAAAATATATTCATTTTCATGGGAATGGGAATGGGAATGTGTAGGTAACAAACTGATCTTTTGTTTCTTCGATTATTCCTTTTTTTCTCGTAATTTCCACTCATTTGTTGCACGGTTTCATATAAGTGTTGTTAAATAGCAGCGTATGGCGTAGTGGAATTTGAACAAATCAATATTGTTTTGTGTTTTGTTATTTAGTATAAAATATTGTCAAATCAGCAGCTACAGTGGTACTATAGCATTGTTTCATAGCCGAATTTGAACAAACGTACTATTTTCTACAATCCGCGATTGACTACACTGTTCCATATGCATGCCGTTTTTCTTCCCATAAAATAGCGAGTTAAATCTAACTAAGCCGTATCCATATTTGTTTTCTTCAGGCTAGCCTCTTCACAGGATGCGGAAATCAGAAGCAGATGAGAAGATTCTGAGCTACAATGATGTGGTGCTTAGACGATCTGATCTAGACATCCTTGGTGGTCCATATTATTTGAACGATCGAATTATTGAGTTTTATCTCAGCTATCTTTCTTCATGCCATCCCTCTCAGGATATCTTGCTGGTTCCACCATCCATCGCGTTTTGGATAATACAATGTCCTGTAGCTGAGTCTTTCAAAGATTTCTTAGAGCCCCTTCACTTGTCTGATAAGACGCTGATTTTATTTCCCGTCAATGACAACGACGACGTTAATACAGCTGAGGGTGGATCTCATTGGAGCTTACTTGCATACTACCGCAACGCTAATCAATTTGTTCACCATGATAGTTTCATAAGCATGAATGCAGAACCTGCTAAGAAACTCTATAAAGCTGTTCTTGGATACATCGGATTATCTGAAACGGGAACCGAGGCCCGCTTTCTGGAGTGCACTGATTCACCTAGGCAAGTGAATGGTTATGATTGTGGCTTATATGTCACTGCCATAGCAAGAGTCATATGTGACTGGCATGTAAATGGTAAAAAAACTGATGCAAATGAGATGTGGTTCTCTGCTGTGAAGGAGCAGGTTACTCCATCTGCTGTTGACTGCATGCGAAGTGAGATCCTGGCTTTGATCAGTGATCTAATGACAAGACATTCAGGCCAACGTGCTCCGGAATAAAAATTGGTTTCTACTAATTCGATTTTGATGGCCTCCGATTTAGTGTCGTGTCTATTTGAACCTTTGTCTACACAGTTAGTGCTTAAGCAAATTGTATCTTAGTATATTGGTGGTTTTAACTTTTAAGGAAGTAAATACAAATATTAGAATAACTGTTGGCAAATTTTTTGGAACTGTGTTTGAAATTAGATTTTCATTACACTTGAACGTAGTGACAGGCTTTCTCTGCTACAATGTGAGGGAAGGTTCTCATGCATACGTTTTTTTCAATCAATAGTGTGAAAAGTATAGTTGCATTTTTATATCTGTTTTTTTAGGGGTGCTAGTTTGATTTTCGTAGGTTTTATTTAACAAAGTCCATGATTAATTTTCATACAAACTCTTTTTGGTCAACAATTGTTTCATATAATCTTGAATTTTAAGTCCTTAAATCAAATTTGGAAGTAATGCATGATGCTGTGCAGATATGACTCATAACTATTCCCTTCACTGTATTGTTCATTCAAATATCTAGGACCAGGTGTCGATATGGCTGTCATGTGTGGTAACTATCTATGTTTGTAAATTGTATCTGAATTTTAGAATAGGGGAAGGAAAGTTTGGGTATTCAATTGGGAATTGGTGGTTGGGAGACCGCAGATGATATTCTATCTTATTTTTTGGAACATTACTCAATGTTTTTTGTATTCATTGTAATTGATCAATGGAAGAATCATTTTTCAGTGATATTAATTCTGTTATACCAGTTCTAGCAATTAGTTTCACTTTCCACCCTTATTTATTAAATTAGCTATAATTTTCCCCTTTATGAAACTCTATGACATGTTTAAGGAAAAGAAGAGTTATCAACGGTAAAGAAAAAGACAAATGTAATCTTATTAAGTCAAAGCTGCAAATCATTATTAAATGTTCTCATTACAATTAAGTGGTTGAAAAATTTCAGCAGTCAATAAATTTTAGTTAAGATGAATTTGTTTGGGCAGTGCTTTTAGTTTAATCTTTGAGTACGTTTGATTTGCTAAAAAATAAAAGACCGAACATAATAATTTTTTTGTACCTTGTTTAATTTAGAAATTGATCACGGAACTGAACAATACAATACTAAGGGGACTGAACAAAAAAGAAACAACTTTTTGTCCCAAGTACAAACTATCAAAAATACTAAAATACCTTTTTTATTTTCTATTAAAAAAAATTAAAATTCATCTTTACTATCTCTCTATTTTCTATCTCCCTCTTATGTCTCTCTATACTTTCTCTTTGTTATCTATCTCGCTCTCTCTACATATTTTTTTCCCCATCTATTTTTAAGTGATACATGGTCACTTAAAAAAGTCATATGACTTTTTCTTCTAATCATGATCATCCATATATAATTATCTAGTCAAAATTTAACCCTCTCATTATAAAACTACTCTCATTTGATATCCTCCTGGTATTAAAGTAAAAATTATATTATTTTGTCTAATGCACAAACATATCAAATTAAGTTCAATACAAAATTATTTGTTCTATACTGTCTTGTCTTGTATCGACCATCAAATACACTGGAGTACAAAAAGTTGTTATGTACTGTCTTGTATTGTCCAGTACAAAAGTTTTGTGAAACAAACACACCATTTGACTTAAACAATATTGATCATATTTATTTCATTTACAAATCAGTGTGTACTTTCCATTCAAGGCACCGGCATTATCCTAGCTACGTGTTTTGAAGCTACCATCAAGGCATCAATCCATCATCTTCAAAAGTGACTTCGCATGAGATGATGATAATGAACGTTTCTACTTCCTTTTGATGAATTTAGACATGAATTTTTGCTCTATCTTCAGTTGACATGTAAGAAAATGCTTTCAATAATAATACAATTTCATGGTTTACGGTGGATTTTTTGAGTGACCTTACATCGGATTCGCTGCCTTGTGTTGCTGTATATCATTAAATTGTCATCCAAGGCATTGCTTCCAAGACCAGGACTTGAGGCTTTTTATTTTCCATCGTTTATTTATTCTATCATGCATAGAACTTCAAAACTCTATCACTCAAAACACTGCACTTTGCACTGCTGATTTGTACGTGTACAACTGCAATCTGGAATGAACTCTGTTTTGGTTGCTTCAGCGCTTATTTTGTATTATACGAGGGTTTTCTCTTTCAATTATAGGTTTGGCAATTTTGTCATTTCACTTGTAGTAGATGACTTTTTAAATATTAAACTTAACAGTAAAATTATAATGAAGGGTGAACTACAGTATCTGAAGTTAAATTATGATGCATTTGACCCTAAAGTGTAAATTCATAGCAATCACTTGAGAAGTAGTAAATGGAGGAGGATATGCAGGCTCATCTTGAATACAAAATAAGCTTCCACTGTTTTCAAAAAGACATAAGTACATGAGTTCCTATAGAAGTATAACTTGTATTTAGCCATTGACATTTTAAAACATCCAAGAGAAATGATAGGGAGGACAGCCAGGAGAAAATATTTGAACAAACATGCGGATTCAGTGTTGAATACTACCCATCAAAATTTTAACGAACTTGTACATCTGATACTGTTATCTGCTTATATTTATTGAATCAACATAAACTCGGCATTTCCATTACCGTGATTCAATGGTTGGAAGAACTATACCTTACGCAACAGTAACTATATATGCAAGTCCTGCACCATCAAGAGTATACATCAAAAGCATCAGAATAATAAAAGCTCGAAAGAAAACAGAACAAGCAGTACATCATGCTTCACACCATTACATTATGATAAAAGCTAAGGCATAATAATTTGAAGACGTCACCGCAAAGGATAAAGTTCCCAAATTATCTTGCATGGTATTCAACCTAGGCTTGGATCCAACTTGTGCCAGTTACCACATATTCATTAGTGCAACAATAGATAAAGCTCCATGAAATTCAGTGATTTACTAACAATCAAGGTATAGTTACAAAGTTCTCAAATTGGAGGCCATTCACA
This sequence comes from Cicer chorassanicum, assembly GCA_037974735.1. Classification (NCBI taxonomy): domain Eukaryota; kingdom Viridiplantae; phylum Streptophyta; class Magnoliopsida; order Fabales; family Fabaceae; genus Cicer; species Cicer chorassanicum. Next base: position 25,247,988 of record JBBPBP010009779.1, read on the forward strand.
TTTAGAAAACTTGATAAACCAATCTCCAGTAAAAGTAATTAGAAATGAAACTCACCTCTTCTGGAGATTATTTACGCCATACTAGTGTGGCTAGTGTCCATAGGATAACTCCCCAGCACTCGCAGGAATGTAGCAAACTCCTGCAAATTGTATTGGTTTTAGAGCACATACTCAGATAATAATCCTTTCAATATGCTTCATAAGTTAAATTAAGTCACACCTTTAGATGCCTTAAGGCATTTTGTGCATTCTGATCAGCCATTGATGCTTCAAAATCAATATAGAAAAGATAATCAAAGTACCTGTTAAGATATGCATTGTTGTGATCAGCACAGCAATTATTAACAATCTAACATCAATGTAGACAATACTAAAGATGATTTGAACTAATTAATTGATGAATGGATTAGAAATCAGAAAATGAACTATGGCTATATGGCCTTCATTACTTGTTGTTATCATCAGATGTTCTTAGAGGTTGATTCCGCAGAGGCCGGCTTTCAATCTATATAAAAAGAGTAAACCAATTGTACAATCAGAAACATACACTTGCAAATGTAACTTCAATACAAGATATTGCATCTTGTCCCAAGAAGACAACTAACCTTTGAGAGATTAATTTGACGCAGGGCAAAAACAGCAAGGGCCTTGAAAAGTATACCAGGACCCTCTTCTAAAGAAAAAACTATACTTGTCTGAGAATTCAATAGCACAATCAACAGCAATATTAAATGTTGATGTCAGTAAGCATAAAACCAAACAACTGGGGAGACATGATGTATTCAGCGAGTCCAGTAATTTCAGCTATTTGAAGGTACCTTAAATGGCCTGTCTGTGCCTGGAAGTATTGGTTCTCGCGCCAACACTAAAAATCGGGTGACATTATCACTATCATCCTGCCAATGCAAATCCATTGGTCACCAAAAATCCATGATAAACACGAATTGTCTACCATGTAATTTAAAACACACTGACACATAGACCCAAACCTGAATGTCTCGAGCAAGTATATTTAAGCCATAGATCTCTGCAGCAGCAGAGCTAGCAACAGCTCCAGCATCTTGTAGTTCATGGAGGGCAACATGCTATAATTTGTAACTATGTTAGGATAACTGATATTGAAAAACAAGTCAACAATAACAGTAGAGACTAGAGTCAAAATCTATAATACTCTTTGAATTTTGCAATATATATGTCACACTTCAAGACATATGTACGTGCAGTGAGAGGAGGAGGAGGGTATGACTCTTGAGGAGAGTAAAAAAAAAAGGTATTTTTGTCTTTCTGGTGTTGTTAGAATAAGTTGTCTGTTGGTTAAGTAACAAAATTTTAGAGTATTGTCCTAGACGCCACCTTTAGTTTAAGGCAATGGTCAATGTATCAAAATGGAAACCATTTATTAAAATGCACATTTTTAATCTATCATTGCATCAAATGTTGTACTTTCAGTAAATATTTTTCATTACTTGATTACTTAACCAGTGCCCTATATATGGACACTTGTTAACCAAATCCTTCAAAAATTAAACACGGAGCAAAACAAAAACCGTGAGCTATCTAGTGCATCATTTTTTAAGCAAGCCAAGCATACACAAGTGTGATCATTAATTAATCAACAGAAACACTTGAAATGATACAAGAAAAAAAGCTCCCAACAATTCTACACTTACCTTTGCAGCACCAGCTGTATCATCTACTGCTTCTCTGACCAAGCCCAACCCCGCCAGGGTGTTCTCACATTGGGCAAGAGCCTAAAACATCGCCACTTTGGATTAGTTTATAGTTGGGAAAGAAAAAGTAAGGTATAAAATGTCAGAGTCACACCTGTGGATGACTAAGAACACGCTTCAAATTCTCAAGTTTAACACCATGGTTGGCCATCAAACAATGATGGACTGCATATTTTACTTCTCCTACTATATGTAACCTGTGCCTGAGTAAAAGGTCATAATTTCTGTGGATGCTCCCTCCCAAAGAATTCTCAATTGGCAAAACTGCTCTGTCTACAAGCCACCTTTCAACAGCCTATCATGGGAATCCGAGATCACGAAAAATAAAGAGACTACAGACAGTTAGAAACTAACCATCTTGACAGTCAGAAAGTAAGAACTAAGAACTAAGAACTGGAATATATTATTTTGAAATTTCATTAGTTAGAACTTGTAATGCAAAACTAACAGAGTTATATGAGCAAATACAACATTATTGCACAAATTAATCAAGGTTAACATAGGTTTTGCTACTTATATTCACCAAACACTTAAACTAACATCAAAATAAAATGAAAATCCATAAAGAAAACCACTACACAGAAGTGCAAACAAGTTCAATTTCAATCGCCCACCTAAGTAAAACCTATGAAGCATGGGTACTTCTAAAATGAAGTAACCATATTGGGTACTTACCCGGTACCGGTACTCGTACCGTACTTGTGGGTACTTTGTTATCGTTATTATTAATTGCGAGTAAAATTGATGATTTTTTTATACATTTATATAACATTATTTGTGTATCTAAGTTAATTTGTTGGTGTAATCAACACAATTTGTGTTTTTTTAAACTTTTATTGTGATTTTGTATTGTGAATTGAACAATTCTAATCTCTTAGTTAAATTATACTAAAAAAAATCAGGTTTTCTATTAACGTACCCGTACCTTCATTTAAAAAAAAATACCGTATCCCATACCAGTACCCAGTGCCGTGTCCGTACTTATACATCATAGAGTATAACATTAAAGGAACTTGATAAAGAAACATAGAAATAGTAACATATTACTAGCAAAGAGGAAAAGGGTAACATAATGTTTACTTCAAAAGCAGTGTCAAATTGTTCACAAGGCACAGCTTCACAATTTGGATAGGCCTTTTGTGCCGCAGATTCACTGTAAGCACCACGAACCCCCTGAAAAATGCAATATTCTGAGCTTATATATGAAACAATATTGTCAAGTAGCGGCTACGCTGTATGTGAATGTGGATTCCCAGCAGTCGAAAAGTACATGCGTTCACGCATTCCAGCATATTAGTGGCTATCCAATCTTGATCAAACGGTCTAAAAAATACCAATTTTAATTTTATAATAATTTAAAATACTGAGTTTAAATATGCACCGCCGGTCTTGATCGAACGACCGTCGATGTCCCGAATGCGGGAGACTAGGGAAGCCAAATCCCTATATGCTACAGTGTTGCAGTGTAGCAGAATTTGAACAAATTGTTATTGTAACGTGATGCACTATTGTCAATAGTACAAATTGCTGTGAAATAGAAGCTATAGAACTATAACATAACGAATTTGAACAAATTCGCGATTCACAACATTGATATGAAATTACGAACAATATATAGAATTCAATTGTAAAAAATTAGCTTCTCTAATGCTTTCATCTGACACAAGACAAAAAAATCCTTAAAAAATGACGAATTTAAAAAAAAAAGTTAAAAATGGTTTGCATGCAAGAAGGAAATACCTGATATGCAACACGAAGGCGTGAATCATCGGAAACAGCACTAGATAACTGATTCGAAGATAAAGGCCCTAAAAACGAATCGCGAAAAACATCAATGAGAGTGAAAATGTGAGAGAAAGAGGAAAAAGTGATACGAACTTGGAAGAGAGAGTGGATCTTTGGAAACGACGTCGTTTGGGAGTGCGGAGGCAGAGCTTGTTCGCAATTCAACGGAGTGCAACGTGTCGTTGATGTCATTATCCCTGTGGCCGCGAAGGGAAGCGCGAATGCGGAGATTACGATGTCGTTTTGAGGGAAAGTTGAGATTGATGGATGGAAGGGGGTTAACGGAGTCAAAGGGGGAAGATTGACGGTGGAGATTTGGTGGAGAATGGGATATGATTCGTGATGATGCCATGAACGGCTTACTGGGTTGGGTGAATAAGTCACTGTTTGGCTTAGTTTACTTTACGATTTTCTCTATGTATTTCTAGTCTGGTTTGTTAAGCTAATTCCTGGTTTTTTTTTTTTTTTTGATATTGCGCTGGTGTTGGGACCCACCAGTATTAAACCTCGCCTCTTGTCTCAAGCGTGGCATATCACACGCCGTTGTGAATGTGATATATCATATACTAATGGCAAACAATATTTATGACAAACCACCGGGAATTTGAATGTGACTAATAAACTGTAAATTGAGAAGCCCGTAACGTGAAGTGAGAAATGCCAAATTAGTAACTGTCTTAATAGCTGCAATCACAGTTGGTATATTGGATCTTTATATCTGAATTTCTTCACGCAACAGTTTTACCGCTAACTTAAAAAAAATGGAAAGCGAGAAAATCATAGTTTTATTATTTTAACAAGATTCTTTCTAAATAATGGTAATTAGATATGTCAATAAAGTTCTAAAATAATAAAATTTCTCTCAAAAATATCATACTAAATGCCTTTAGTAAAATAAATTTTTTAAGGATCGGTTCATTATTTTATTATTTTTTGTGGACTTAAATGAGAGGTTCATAGGTTCAATATTTTGTTAATTGAGATATTTTATTTTACAAAAAATTTTGAAATTTACTTTTCTCAAAAAAATATTGAAAAAATTTCTCAAAACAATCTAAAATATTTTTTTCTCAACAAATTTTATGAGCAAAATCAAAAAATTATTTTTCTTGAAAAAATTGATTTTTTTTTTTCGAATCAAAAAAATTTTGAGAAAAAATTAATTTCTCAAAAAAAAA
>JBBPBP010009779.1:25252757-25269582 GCA_037974735.1 Cicer chorassanicum
ATTCTTTTTCAAAAAAATATCGATTTTTTTTAAAAGTGATAGGCCCACAAAATTTTAGTGGTTTTTTTTTTAACAAACATTTTAAACTATGAAATTTTTGTCCCCTCCAACATATAAACTGGACCAATAATTAGTAGACTTGTCAAATTGACTGCTCTAATGATAATATAGAACACATTATGCTTTAATCTTTCATCAAATATGTCCACTTTTATGAATTTTAGTGAGGGGGTCAAGAGATAAGCAATGGGGTTTGAAGAGGTTTTGTTCATTTAATATGAGACCAAGGACAGTTTAGGGATTCTGATAAATTGCAAAATATTTTAAGGATGTAATGGGATATTTTGGATATAATTATAAAGAATCATTTAACTTTTGATTTGTTAATCTATAGTTGATATTAGTCATTTTAGTAAATATATATTTTAAGGTGAATTACTCACTTTAGATAAATCGAATTCATTCACGAGTAATATTTTTTATATAAATTTATTCCAATTTTATATTTAAATTTAAATAGAACTGTTTTATACATAAAGTGTTAACTTTAAGTATCTCACGATACCAAATTCAAATCTCATCGAGAATCGTTGTAAAATAAACATTATTATCACTTTTATTGATAAGTTTTTTTCAATTTTCTAATTTGTTTCAAACAAAAAAAAGTAGAACTATTTTTTTTTAATAATTCAAATAGAACTTTAAAATAGCTATTAATTCTAATGACATTTTTGTTTATACAAACTTATCTTTAACAACACAATTCTTTTCTAAATTATATTTTAAAATATACAAAATCAAATTAAAAACAACAATTGAATATATTCAACTAATATATATGTATACATGCATAAGAAAAATTACTTATGCAGAATTGCATCAGTATTGTTCACCCAGTTTTATACTGGATTATAAAAAAATTGTCAAAAGTTATATGCAAATAGTTGCATCAAAGATGATTAAAACGACTCTTTTTAAAAAAAGTTATGTGTATATATATATATATATAGAAATTGTTAATTTACATACACTGCAATTGAACGAGAGAAAATTGTACGATCCATCAAACTGGATCTACAGAAAATTGCTATGTTTTGACCGGGGTAAACTAATGCACGAATTCAAGAAGGAATTGACCGGATCAAATGTTGAATCAATGGAGGACAGACACGTGTACAACGTATCAGCGAGAGAAAAATTCACGCATTTATTTAAAATAATTTTTTAAATTTTTTCTTGAATACTAAAAAATAATACACCACTTAACCCAAGACTAAGCCCGACCGGACGGCGGCGGTGGGCGCGTGTGTGTGGTGTTCTATTTGCGTGCATTCTCACCTTTTCACAAAATTGGGATATCCCTTGGGGTACACCCCAATTGTCATACCTTCACCTTATAAACACTACTAGTGTGTCATCCCTCCTATGTGGAACTTCCTTATTTTTTCAATTCACACCAACTAGCTCTCATTATTATCATCATCATTTTCAACAATATCTTATTATTATCATTATCATTTCCAACAAATCCTCCATTTGAATTTTAAAAAAGAGTTTCTGAAGTAGCGTCAAACACTTCTATAAAATCTTGCATAAACAGAGATGTCTCTTGACTTGAAGCTTTGCATAACAAGTAAGATTCATATTTAACAAGAGCACTCGTAGTCTTGAACTTTATCTCTAACATCAAACCTGAAGTAGCAATGTCAATTTACAAGAAAGGGGGTTTGAATTGTAAATTCACCCTTTTAAAAATTTTTGTTAAAAACTTAAGAAAATAACTCAAGATTGATCTTGGTTATGAAAACAGGAAACGGATAACGTTCTTGGTTTTAACCAGAAAACGGAGAGCGTTCTTGGTTAGTTAAAATCAGTAATTCAATTTATGTATTTAACTTGATAATCAACCATACTGAAAGTAAATAGATAAGGAAAGAGATACCACACAGGGATATGTTCTGGTTCACCCAACTCGGGCTATGTCCAGTCCTCATAACTGTGAGATTTTCCACTAAGTGTTCAAAACAAAGAACCTTCTTGGTTTTACAGCACCTAGCTCAGATCAACCTTAATCTGTTACAAAGTTAAAACATTTCCACCCAGAAAGGAGTTCAATCAGGCTACCTATCAACCTTGATAGGATTTCTTACAATCTACCTAAACTATACTAAACTCTTATAGTTCGAGTTTTACAATGATGATGAGATTGTTTTGTTAGAATATGAGATGTCTCAACTCTTGTTTGAGATCTGATTCTTTGACAGAGAAATACACGAGAATGATTCTAGGAATCAAATGGGAAAAATCAGAACTGATTCAATGTATGTAAGTGAGAGAAATTCAAGTATGATTGAAATGAGTAATGAATTTTCTTAGTCCTTGAAGCTTTGATTTTTTCTTGAGCATTGGCATTCCTTTTATAGGCTTTTAGGACATTTAATAATGGTCAAAAGAGCTGTTGGTAGTGCTCTGTCAGTTTTGACCAAAACCAATATATATGAATAAAAATATTCCAGCCTTTGAACACTTTATGAAATTTGTTTGACTGGGCGTTTTTCTTCGTTCTTGATTAGATTTATTTTTTGTTTAATGATCCTTTATACTTCTTCAAATGTATTTGTTGATGTTATATCTTTGATCTGGAGACTTGATTTTGTCCAAAACAGTTTGGAGAATGATGATGAACTTCTGCAAAATATGGAGATTGATACTGAACTTCTGCATAAACGGAGATTGATAATCAATCTGGACTGTCAGTTTTTGAACTTTATGGAGATTGATGATCAATCTGGAAGTTCAGCCTTGATCATTTTGGATGACTTTATGATATCTTGTACATATCAAGATTGATTAACTTTCTTGACAGTTAGGCTGGAGAAGGTTCAGACTCATTTTAACTTGATTGATTGATGACCTTTTATCTTAGTGATTCGAATGCCTTCGTTGACTAGAATGAATCCTACTTGTTCCTTGTCAAGTACTGATAACATTAGCATGAAATTCAGAGGCATAATCTTCTTTGAACTAATGGAGATTGATTGATTTTGGAGTTGTGATGATCATTCTTGAAACTGGAGAACATTCTCCGTTTTATCTAGAATGTTCTTGCTTCTTTATCTGTTCTGTTTGAATCTGATTTATTTGTTTTGCTTGGCTCCTATCTTTGAATTAATTCACTCAAAAGCACAAGTTAAATTAACATAACATTTATAATCATAATTAACATTCTTAATTAACTTTTTGTTTGTTTTCATCAAAACATTAAATTGAGATTTTGTCTTAAAAATACCCATACACAACATTTTCACATGGTGTATTCTCAAAAGTTTGTGGATTAATGGTCCTGCATGTCTAGCTACCAAGTCTCTCATGGAATTTCAGCTACCAAGTCTCTCAACCAGCTCGTTTCGTCACTAGCAGTAGCTATTGCTATCATTTCAAACTCCATAGTGGACTGAGTCAGTATCGTCTGTTTCTACGATTTCCAAGATACAACACCACTGACTATACTAAAAATATAGCCACTGGTTGCTTTGGAGTCATTTGATAAAGTTTTCCAATCAACATCGCTGTATCCTTAAAGGACGATAAGAAATCTTTGATAATGTAATCCGAGACATATGGTCCTTTTTAGGTATCTCATTACTCTTTCGATAATGTGTCATGGCTCCATACTAGATCTACTCGTAAACCTGCACAATAGTCCCACGATGTAGGCAATGTCGGGTCTAGTACAGTTAGTGGCATACTTAAGGTTGCCAATGATGCTCGCATATTCAATTTGTCTAACACCTTCACCAGTGTTCTTGAAAAGTTTCACACTTGGATCATATGGTATGCAAACCGGTTTACAGTCAAAGTATTTGTATTTCTTTAGGATCTTTTCAACATAGTGAGACTGGCCCAAAGAAATTCTCTTTCCTGACCTAGTAATATTGATTTCGAGGATTACACTCGCTTCTCTGTGATCTTTCATAATGATTTCACAATATTTACAGTATGAATGTTCGAACCAAATATGAGTAGGTCGTCTACATAGAGACCTATGATAGTGCAAATGCAATTTTCATATTTGTAATAAATAAATTTGTCACTTTCATTTACTTTAAACTCATTTGATATAATCAAGTTATCAAACTTTTCATGTCATTGTTTAGGAGCTTGTTTAAGCCCATACATAGATTTATCTAACTTACAATCCTTGTTTTCATGTCCATGAATCACAAAACCTTTAGGTTGTTTCATATAGATTTCTTCTTCTAGGTCACTATTTAAAAAAGTTGTTTTAACATCCATTTGATGTACCTCCGAGTTATGAATAGCGGCTAGTGAAATGAGTACCTTAATGAATGACATTCTAGTGACCAGTGAGAAATTGTCGCAGAAATTTATATTTTCTCTTTGTCTAAAACCTTTGGCTACAAGGCAAACCTTGTATTTATCAATAGTTCCATTGGGTTTTAGTTTCATTTTCAAAATCCATTTACAACCTACGGTTTGCAACCAGGAGGCAAGTCTACTAAATGCCAAGTCATGTTAGACTATAGAGAATCCATCTCATCGTTTATAGCTCTTTGCCATAAATTTGCATCCAAAGATGACAAAGCTTCTCAAAGATTTATAGGATCATTTTTTAAGGTATAGGTTGTATAATCGGGTCCATTATCTTTAGCAACTCTGACTCTTTTATTTTTTCGAGTTTCTATTTCGCCTCTTTTGTTGATTTCAGTGCTCCACTTCACAGGAACGTAACTTGGTTCGCTGCCCCCATTATTTATTGATTTGAAAGGGAATTTATTTTCATAGACATCAACATCATTTGACTATATGATCACTTTTGCATTTAAGTCATAAAAGTTATAGGCTTTGTTGTTTACTACATATCCAATGAATACATATTCATAGGCTCTACTGGCGAGTTTAATTCGCTTGGGATCGCAAATTCTAACATAAGCCAGACAAACCCAAGTTCGGTTGTCTTTTATTCAATATCCCATAAGAAGATGTTTTGTTTTTAAATTTAGGAACTACATTCAACACATAGCAAACAGTCAATATAATTTATCCCCACCAATAAGATGCAACACCAAAGTTAAGCATAATAGCAACAACTAGTTCAGTAAGAGTAATATTCTTTCTTTAAGCTTTTCCATTCATTTCAGGCGAATATGGTGCAGTAGTTTCATGTATAACTCCTTGCAATTTATAAAACTCATTAAATAAACTAGAATCATACTATGTTCCTCTATAACTATGAAATTTCTTAATCTTTCTACTAAATTGATTTTCAATTTCAGTTACAAATATTTTAAACATGTCAAGCGCTTCACTTTTATTTTCATTATATAAAGAAAAGTATAGTCAGAACAATCATCTATAAAAGTGATAAAATAACGTTTTCAATTTCTTGTTAACATCCCATCAATTTCACATATATCGGAGTGCGTTAAATCTAAAGGCCCAGATTCTCTAACTACTGATTTATGTAAACTCTTTGTTATTTTAGTTTGACTACTAGAATCACATTTTTCAAAATCATTTAAAGATGACTTTGAAATTAAACCTAAGTTACTTAGGTTTGAAATCACACATTTGTTCACATGACAAAGTTAGGGGTGAACATGTAAGCAGAATAAGACATTTTATTAATTTCTTGGGTCTTGGGTTTTGTCAAAACCCGCCGAACCCAACCCACGTACACCCCTAGACAAAGTATAGCATGTCAAATATTAAAATCACAACATGTAAGCAGAATAAGACATTTTATTAGTTTCAACATTCAATTAAATCACGCCATCAGTGGCGTACCCAAATATGGCTATAAAGAGAGAGACACACAACTTTTATACTGGTTCACCCAAAGATGGTTACGTCCAATCCTCACACACTTGTGAGATTTCATTAATGATCAATCTGATCAACCTCTCGTAGACAATGATTACAATTTGTGTATTCTCAAGCTTCACCAAGCTTACAACCTTGTTCCTTACAAGTTTCAGATATTTTCAAGTACAACTTACTTTAAAATTATAGAGTGATATAAGTATGATTTCTTTCTCTTTACTTAAACATTTTCTAAAAAGATATTTCAAATATCTAGTGTATGAATGTAGAAAATATAAAGAGAGTTTGGATATTGCTTATGATAGATTTAAGATTCTTGATCTTTTTCTACAATATTGTTGTGTGTTCGATAATGAAAAGCTTGCTGCCTTTTATAGAGTCCTTGTGCTGCTCTTCCATGTGTCAAACATCTTTATGACCGTTGGGGAAGAATTGATCAAAGAGTCCAATGGTCTTTGAGCTTAATTTACAAAATTTTCATCCAACTGTCTTGAACAGATATATTCCATCCTCAGCCATGAGGTTCAAACCTCCTAGGTACTTGGTCCTTTGTAGTCCTTTTCACTTTTTCTTTCTCCAAGACATGTAAGGCTATTTCTTTGACTATGTGAGCTACAGTCGTCTAAAAGTTGTAATACTAGGTTGATTTCAACTTTTGGAGAATGATGTGACAATTTGTCCAACCTTTTACCTAGTATTGAGTGTCCTCTCACCTAGTACTACCCATCCTTCTACTGGTTTTAAATTTGCTTTCTGGCCTATTTGAATAATGTGATTTATTTGGTCATTCTTGGTTACTGTTTTGACTACTCAACATGATTAAAAATCATGGTTACTGTCCAGGATGAATATTATGCATTTAAGAGGTCATCCTCTCACATATTATCCCATCCTCCAGTTTGCAAACATGGTATTGAGTCAGATTTTCTTCCTTTTAGTCTTTATGATGAATCACCTGTTTTCTACTATAAATCCACTCAAGAGCACATATTAGTCATTAATCGCAATCATAATCTCTTAAGTAATTTTATTATCATTAAAATCATTTGAGAGAGATTTTGTCTCAACAGTGAGGCGCCAATGTTTATCCACCATCTATCTGATCCACCGAGAATGTTGATTTCAGCTATCATAACAATGAATTGCTCTTTTGTCAAGTTAGCCTGCTAAGTAGAGCTTGGCTTGTTCCTACACTTGCATGCCATATGATCTTCTTTCCCACATCTAAAGCAAAGAATTGTGGGATTAGGGTCATTTCTATGAGGTGATTACATCCTTATAATTGGGACCTTTGGAGTGTTCCCATTGTTGTTGTTGTTCTTCGTAGAGCTATTCTGATTCTTAAGTTGTTTGTCGATTGACTTTAGAACCGCTCCGATGAACTTCTTCTTCTTATTATTGGTAACAAGAAGAACTTGATCTTTTGGTCTTGCTTACGGGATTCTTCTTCAATTCTGAGGTGGGTTATCAGACTTTCCAAATAGAATTCTTTTGTTTTATGTCAAAGAGAATTTTTAAAATATTCCAAGCAGGGGGCAGTTTGTCAATAATAGTAGCAATTTGAAACTGTTCATTTGAGGACATACCTTCAAAGATGATCTCATGAGCTATTTTCTAGATTTCTTAGGATTGAGCTTCCATTGATCTGTCATCAGTCATATGATATTTGAGGTAGCGGCCAACAATACACTTTTTGGTTTCAGCTTCCTCAGTATCATATTTCTTCTTTAGAGCATCCCAAACTTGTTTAACTGTATTGCTGGAATTGTAGTAATCATACAGATCATCATCAAGTCCATTCAGAATATAATTCTTACATAAGTAATCATTATGTTCCTATTGGGTTAATTTAACAACCTTTTTTTTTAATCATTTTTTGTTTGTTTACCTGTTTCTGGAACAACATGAATGTCATCCTTTAGAACGTTGACAATCTTTTTCATGGTTAAGAAAAATAACATCTTTTGTTGCCATCTTTTGAAGTGACATCCCTCAAATCGAAACAGTTTGTTGCAATCAGAAGTAGAAGAACATGCCCAATAATTTTGTCGGTAGACATGGTAGAAGAAAACATCTTAAAATTGTTGTTTTTTGAGTTTCGAAATCTGTTTCAAAATTAATTTATGCCACCGAAGATATTATTGGGTTGAGTCGTGGACTAGGTTGCTTTCTTTAAGACGTTTCGCGACACGGCCCTAATTGTGCAAGACAAACTATCAACCACGAAGTCCCTAAGAGAAAACAGTCCAACCACATTGTATCGGAGTTCCACTGCACCGTAGAAAACCGTTATAGAATGACACCCTCAATATGGCAGTCAATGACTGTTACTCATAATATGATACTATGACCACTCAAAAGAAAGAGAAGAAGAAGAAAGAAGGGGAAAAGCAGAGAAAAGTCTCAGATTTCGAAGAACTTTTGGTGTACTCTTCCAATTGAGTAGAGTCCTCTATGAAGGAACTCTGCAACTGAAGGAGAGAAAATTGTGCGATCCATCAAAGCGGTTCCATAGGAAATTGCACTCCGAAATTCTCTAGGTTTTGACCTGGCAAAAAACGGATGCATGAATCCACAACATTTATTAAAAATAATTTTTTTAATTTTTTCTCGGATACTAAAAATAATACATCACTTAGTTCAAGCCCAAGTCCGACCCAACCCGAGCCGAACCTGTAGGTGGCAGCGTGTGTGTGGTGGTCTATTTGTGTACGTTCTCACCCCTTCACAATATTGAGGTACCCCTTTGGACACATCCCAATTCTCATACCTCCAACTTATAAATATTACTAATCTGTGTCATGCTTCATATAGAGAATTTCTTAATTTTTTAATTTACATCAACTAACTCTCATTATTATCATCATCATTTGCAACTATCTTTTTTTATTATCATCATCATTTCCAATAACCATCCATGAACAACGATGCACATGAGGTACATCATACGGTGCAAATAGTGCCTATAGCACATTCAAGTTCTATCTTTCTCAATATTTTCAATTTTTATATTTTTGTGTTGTGTTCCATTAACGGTGGCTTAATAGCTTTTATTTTATAACATTTCAGTTTATATGATTTATTTTTTATATAGTTTTGAGATTTCTGTTCACATGTTAACGCGTTAAAATAGTTTTGTATTTTTTTATGTAAAAAAACTTCAGCTTTTAATTGTATTGTTTCATATGGGTTCAGTCATTGTGATGTTTATATAATTTGTACTATTATCAGTTAGTTTTAGATCTAATTGCTCGTGTCATGTGGCTTTAAATATCACTAACGTGTTTTACCAAAAATAAAAATAAAAATAAAAACACCATTGACATATAGACATCAGCCTTTTTACTGCGAAGACGTGTGTAAATATTTTTTTAAGAATTATAAATATTTTATTTTTTTTCTTTGTAAAATTTTATAAAATAATTTACCTAACAAATACACTATATATTCTATGTGTCATCCTAGTGGTTTAACCGGATCATTATAATTATTGGTCGTCAATATAAAATTATTTTATTCTAATAATGTATTAAATTGAAAAGTCAATAGTTAGAAATGAATTTGGTCAAAAAAATTCTTATATTTAAGAAAGCTTATTTTTTTTCACCTCAAATCTTTTAAAAAATCTCTAAATTTAGTTTGGATTAGTTAATTTTAAGGTGTATTTTACACGTTCAAATTAACTAATTCGAACATGTAATTTTGTATATTTAAAATATTAAAAAGTGGAAGAATAAATACATATATTTAAAAAGAAATATCTATATTTAATACGAGTTTGTTAACTATATCCAAAACAATCCGCTACTCTCAATTGGGCTAATCCGAAATAGATTGGATAATCAATTTTAACTCTCCTATTTGATACTCATATTTTCAAATAAAAGACTATAATTATTGAACAGTAATTTATCTTTCAGCAGATTTAATATATTTATTATGAGAGATGCTAACAAGTGTTTAACTTATAAAAAAAATCTAATTTTTAAAGTTAATTCAACACCTTAAAATTTAAAAAGAAAAATATTTTCTACATAATTTTTTTTTTAATATATTAACAAGTTTTGTACAAACTTGTTAGTATGCCATTTTTTAAATTAAAAATGCTGGGAAGAGGAATGAGAATACTGAAAAAAGAGGTGGACTCAGCAAAACCAGTATAAAGATCCTCATTAGTACGTAAACCGATTGTATACCACCACTGATAAACACCGGAATAGGCGATATTCACTGGGCCAAGAGCACCCCCCCAAGGAAACATAGCTAAAAGCAAACCCATAATATATCAATCACAATTATTATTTTTAAATACAATAATGTTATCAATCCCGAAAGCAAAATGAAACAGGCCGATGGTAAAATATATTAATATGGGCCTGTTTCCGAAATGGACACTAGAAGCCGATCAAATGAAACTTCGATATACGTCTTAAATTAAATTTTTTTACTCTATATTCCGATAATTATACTTCTACCTACAAATTCTATAAAATATAAATTTATCCTTAACGCTTTAAAAAAAAATCAAATCTTTCTTAGAATTTCGGTTAACTCTCTTACCTCCGTAAAATTGCCGATAAATCTAATAATTTTCATAATTTTAAAGGTGTTTTAAAAAATCAAAAATTTTTAAAATTAAAAAACTTACAAATGGATTTTAGAGTTTCAAAAAATTTTAATTTTAACTTTTTTGAAACACTTAGAAATCTTAAAATTAAAATGTCTAAAATTGTAAATATTTCAGTTTTAATACCTACGAAATAGAAATTATATTTCAAAAATTTCAATTGTATACATATACAAGCGTCCAGGGCCAGTAAACTAATTTTATGATTTTCAAAAGTTACTAGTAATATGCTTGTACATTTGTATGGGTGGTGCGTGTTTGTATATTTTTTCAAAGATAGTTGTCATTTACTATAATTTTTTTGGAATTTAGGGATAAAATATTATTAAAAGTTCTAAGTAATATTGTTTGATATATTGCTCTAATATGAAAATATTATTTAATGTCATATATTGATTTTTTATACAATAATTTTTTTGGGTCTAAATATCGCTCGTGGTCTCTTAACTTAATTTCGGTTAACGATTTAGTCTTTTATATTTTTTTTTCTCGATTTGCTCCTTTATGTTTTTAAATCATTTCAGCGTTATGCTTTAAGTGGGGTTCCATTAAGAAAAAGTTAAAAAATCTCTCATCTAAATCATTGCATATGTTCATTAAACCTTTAGGAACGATTGTCACTGATCAGAAGTGATGTCTATGGAGTATAAATACCCATAGCTTCAACTTTAATGAATCAATCATAGTACCAAACTTAGAATATTTTTCTGAAATATTTCTAAAACATAAAGGATAACTTTTTCTGAATATGGAGGAAGAATTTTTTTTAATTTTTTTTAACAAAACCCCACTTAAAGGGTAACGCTGAAATTATTTAAAAACATAAATGACTAAATCGGAAAAAAAAAGAAGATAAATGACTAAATCCATTAACTGAAATTAAGTTAAGGGACCACGAGTGGTATTTAACATTTTTATTGATAAGTTGAGTTTCAAAATTAAAAATTTCCACATGAATATAAACATTTGTACAATCATTCTTGAAAGATAATTTTTAAACTAATTTATTAATACAAATATTTGTTTCGCGTATAATATATCCAATAAAAAAGAAGAACATTATAATACAAACAAAATGATATAATAAAAACATTTAAATAAATATCAAATTTAATTTACATCTATTGTTAATTTAAATAATTTTTACACTGTTAATCAATTATAATCAGTATTTAAAATATTTAATGTTTATGATATACATTTTTATAGTCACACCTATAATTAATGATTGTGATATGAACTCTATGACAAATTAATAACCTCTTAAAGATTTTGAAAACGATTTGATAAAGATTAGCATGTGTTATGTAAGCATTTCATTAGACATTCCCTGAACCTTTTCAAAATTTTCTTATAAACTATTACCAAATGAACAATACACGCATGCTTGGCTCACAATATTTGAACTGTGGCTCAAACAAACCAACACAATAAGAAACAAAATGTTAGATTATGCCTTCAACCGACAGATATGTAAGTTCCCAATTTTATAAAGAGCCTTAACCTTTTTATTGGTTTTCTTTTTGACTGGATTTATTTTATTGGCGAAATTATTGTGCATTCTTTTAGGTGTTTTTAGGTGATTTAATAACTTAAAATATTATTTTTTATTGAAAAAAATATGAATTTGAAAAAGATCATATGAAATTATGAATATTTAAATTATGAACCACACAAAAAATATTATTTAAATAAATACATCTAAATTTAATCCTTATTAGATTATGGTTTTTTGTTAGCATTATAAACGAGAAGACACAAATTTACCCTAAATATTTTTTTACAGAAGATTAAGGGATTTGTATTGCATGCAAATACATATAGCCGCCGCATAAAACTTTCTTCTTCTCAGTCTTAATTTTTCTTCATTTATCCATTAGAGGTAAATGATTTCTCGTATTTTAGTATGAAATTGCCGTTTCAACTTGTATATATATTTTTTTAATTAAATAAGTGTTTTTTACATTTATTGAGTTTTTTCATCTTGGCGTGCCATTTGAGTTATAGTCTTAGTGTAGTATAAATTTCAAAGATATGTTTGGACAATTTATCAAATACAAATTTAGATTTCATCAATGACTTTAATTTCGTCAACTTTACAACTTCAAAGATATGTTTGGACACTTTGATTTTATTATATTTGTAGACTTTATCAATATTATAGGTATTTTATTATTTTATGTTCATTTGAATGTTCTAAGTTTATTCGTAGATTCATTATTTTCGAATTTAAAAAAATAATATTATTTTTTAATAAAAAAAAAGTTGTCCTTATTGGTATCACTGCGGACATGCTCTCCTATAAACTTAAAAAATATATATATATATATATTGGGGCATTAAATTGTTGAATTAGACTTAATCATATGTATGAGAAACGAATTCTTAAAGGCAAAGAGTTGTCTATGTTTAGCTCTTTCCTTATCCCTGCATCTGTTTTGCATATGATCTAATTTTATTTTAAGTAAAGATTATATAAACCGTAAACGGTAAAATTTTCTCTCGTAAAGTTTTAACATTATTGCATTTTTAGGAGGATGAATTTGAAACCTCTAATTTAATTAAGCTAAAAGAGACACATGTTATATAATCCATGTGATACCGAGTAAGCTAATTTAGTGTTACGTGGTAAGCATTATCTTCTTTTTATAACGTGATAGCACTGACATTAGAGTATTTCCAATGGTGAATTCAACATGAGTTTATTAAATTTTTTCAACTTTAATTTATACATCAATATTTTATTTAAATTGAATTTTATTACAACTTAAAATAATAATTTAAATATTTCAATTAATATTATTATACATTATTTTAATTTAAAATAAAAATGAACTTAAATTTTTATAACAATCATAAAAATTTTAAAAAAGATAACGGTCATATAATTATTATTATTAATAAATTAAAAAGAAGTTAACAGTCATAAATCAATAAAAATAGGTAACGGTCATAAATTTATTATTATTAATAAATTAATAAAAAAGGTAACACTTATAAATTTATTATTATTAAATTATGAAAGTACCGTTCCTGACAACATGAAAGATTGGCACAACTCCAACCTCCAACAGTGAACTGGCCAAAAACTGAATTTTACGTAACTACATGCTAGCGGACGAACTATTTACCTTCGGTTGGAGATGCTTTTGTCAATATCCAAGGATATGTCTTTTTACATGTATAGTTGAGTAATGCTAGTATTTAGATAAAGCTTTTGTATTTATAATTAAGTAAAACACGTTTTTTAACTAAAAAAGCATATTTATTTATTTAAATTAATAGAATACATCGATATGAGAACATCATAAATATAAATTTGCTTAAATTGAAAAAGATAGATATACGAACAAGTCACATCATCTAGATTAATAATAATAAAATGTCTATAAATTTGACAAAATTAAATTGATTGAAATACTTATGGCTCCCGATCTGCGACGTTGAAGTCATTGATTAAATATATTTGTACTAGATTCAAGTTACTCTGTCAACGTAAATAAAATGAATACCACAACGAGATGAGAAAATAAAAAAGAACGTCGCACCTAATAGACGAAATAACGTGAAAAGAAATATATTTATGTAAAAATTATTTATATAGATAAAAAGATAAAAGAAAATCGGAGTAAAATGGTAATTCTGAATAAAAAATATATTCAAATCTTATATTATATGATGAAAAAGAAATAGAGGCGCCACCAGGTAAGAAATTTGGGAGGAAGGTTATTAATAAATTCATACTCCTTCAATAAAATGAAGAATAGACGGAAAAACTCTACCTTGTAATTAATTTACTAAATCATCACGACGTGCTCAATATTTAGATTAGACATTTAATTACATTTTGGTGCAAAAATTAAATAAACATACGAGCATGTATATAAATAATTTGGGTCTACAACATGTTTAGTCTATAAAATAAAAGATTTTTAATACTACTTGGATTTATAGCTAATTGTTTTTTGGTGGAAATATTGAATAATCTTT
The DNA here is from genome assembly GCA_037974735.1 of Cicer chorassanicum. Classification (NCBI taxonomy): domain Eukaryota; kingdom Viridiplantae; phylum Streptophyta; class Magnoliopsida; order Fabales; family Fabaceae; genus Cicer; species Cicer chorassanicum. Next base: position 25,267,219 of record JBBPBP010009779.1, read on the forward strand.
AAGTATTGATCTTGAAAAAAAGAGACAGATGACGGATGTCTTAAACACTATTCATATAGAGAAAAGACAACTTGCAGTGTGTTCGATATATTAAAAACCATAATCTTTATATAAGGTGATTGTCAATTAGAGTTTCCATTATTCGTAAATGGATAATAAGTGACATCCACTTAAATTGAGTCCACTTCAATTAATTAAAATTTTAATTAATTATTCAATTAAAAATATAATTAACCTTATTACTTAATCTAATCACTAATCAATAAATACTCTTAATTGATAAATAATTATTATAATAAAATAAAGATATATGCGCACGTAATAATATAAAAATATAATAATTAATTAAATATTAAAATATATTTTTGGTCTTTGTAAATATGCTTTATTTTGATTTTAGTCTCTCTAATTTTTTTTGTTTGATTTATATCCTTGCAAATTCTAACAAGTTTTTAAAAAGTCATTTATTAATCTTTTTTTTTGTAAAAAAATGGTGACATGACTAGTTTTTGATGAAGTGACACATGGTGACTGTATAATTATTGTTGACTAGACAATATTTAATATTTGAAATTAAAATTCATTTTACAAACCCATTTAAATAAAAAACTAAAAACTAATTAATTAATCAATTAAATAATAAAAACTCAATAATCTTCATCTTTAGTCCCAATTTTTTTAATAAGAGCTCAACAATCTTCATATTCAACTCCAATTTCTTCATATTCAACTCGCAAATTCTCATATTTAGATCTAAATCCTAAAAATTATAATCTCTCATTTTTCTCGCACCACACTTATAATTGAAATACATAGATTATTATAAGAGATAAGAAGATGAAGGAAAGCATATATGAGAATTTCATTTTCCTCTAACCAAATTTCTTCAACGCCATTTCCATTCCTAACTATCCTAATAGCGATGTTGGAGTCAGCTGAAAAAGGATTATCGAAGAAGATCGTAGCTGTAAGACCCTAAATTTTGTTGGTTTTATTAAGCTACATGTGTAGTGTATTTTTCAACTAATAAAATTTTAATATATGATTTTAAATGACTATGTTAATTTTAAATGGTTTAATTGCAGATTTGGTCCCTCTATTATTACCAAATCACGAAATTAGTCCCTCTATTTTAAAAGTCGACATTTTTTGTCCTCCCTCGAATTTTTGAATTAAAAAAAATGACGATTTCACATATTTTTAATGAGGTAACATATAATTCTATGATATAAAACCATCTAAATCATAAAATTATTCGTATGTCATTAATTAAACTAAAAATATGAAAAAAATTCGAAGTTGAAAGTTGTATTTTTACGGTATTTTATTCCAATTTAATGGGTGTTAATAATTCTACATCATCGTATCATCTATTACGTTATTTAAAGCATCATACGTCATCATTTTTAGTTAAAAAAACAGAGGGAAAAACCAAAGTTGTTGACTTTTAAAATAAATGGACTAATTTCGTAAATCAGTAAAAAATAGGGGACTAAAATTGCAATTAAACTATTTTAAATAATATTTTTGAAATACAAATTAATTAAGAAAAAATGGTAGTATCAAGATTAGACTTTTGTGTAAAGTTATATTGCTCTTTTACTAAATTTTATTATGTGGTATTATTGTTTTATTTTTAGTTACGCATTTAAATGCATGTATGTGGTATGATTTAATTTTTTAGAAAAAAAATATTTAAATAAGTATCAGGCAGTAAGACAAGTGGACTTTGATCCATAGGTGTGATATTAGAAAGAGTTTTAAATCCCTAACTTCCTATTAGCTATCTAGTAGGCTAGTAGCTATAAAAAAGGAAGGAGAAACTATATTACTATTAGTGCCGTAAATATAACAATAAAAAGAAAACAAAAATAAGAACGAAAGAGTGATACGATGCTGGTGAGGAAGAAAGAGAAAAACAGTTTCAAGTAAGAAAAAATTGATATTGGTTCTGGTAGTACAAAGTTGTGCGAGTAAACTTATTCCGATTTCGTTCAAATATTCGTACGTGATTTATATTTTTATGCTTGATTTATTTATATACTGTATTAATATTTTTATTTTTTTTCTGACTCAATTTAATAAAATATTTGATTTTGAAATGATGATTTTTGATACAAGATTTTATGATTGTAAATTAAAATATGTATTTTTATGATAAAGTTGTTGCTATTGTTATTAATCAAAAACTAACTTAGAGTAAATGATTTTATGACAATAGATAATTTTAAAGATGGTGTTTGATGTTGTTGTGGTTGTTGTTGTTGTTGTTGTTGTTGTTATTATTATTATTATTATTATTATTATTATTATTATTATTATTATTATTATTATTATTATTATTATTATTATTATTATTATTAT
>JBBPBP010009779.1:25269824-25283249 GCA_037974735.1 Cicer chorassanicum
GTAAGAAATTCTTTTTAGTTTTAAAAACAAAATACATTGTTACGATTAAATTGATTGTTTTATTTCTCTCTATTATTTTGACCATTTTTGAAAACTTGATTCAATGAATCGTTTTATGAGTTGGAGCTGTTGAAATCAATAAATAGATGTTAGGAAAGTCTTACTATTTGAAAGGTTTCTTTATATTTCTAAAATGTTAAAGTTTAGTTTTAAAATAATTAATTGATTCTAGATTAGTAATTTTACAATCTAATCAGTTGAAGGAGTTAAAATTGTTGTTATTAAAATGGTTGAAATACTTATTAGAATGAGTCAATAAATTAAATTTAAAGAGTTGCTTTTTATTTGGGTAAAATTTTATTTTGTGTTGATTTATAAAATAATAATAATTTGGTTGTTTTAAGAGAGTTTGTCTAAATCTTAAAATAAACCCAAATTTTATTTGAGTATGAGTTAATAGTTGAAGGACAATTAAATACTAAGTTAACTATTGTTGCGGCCTAAAATTTCTGAGTGTTTCTCAAATTTAATGGAGTCGCCACCAAAGTTTATTTTAAAATAGGGAAAATATTGGAAAACTCTTAAAAATTAAAAATTAAATAAAAAAATGGTCTTTGAAACCAAATTTTGAGTTCGGGGATTATGCGTAGGGAAGATATTAGCACCCTAGGACATCCGTTAAAAAAAAACGGTTACCTATAATTAATTGTGCAAAATTAATATTAACTTAAATATATTTATTTCTCCTTTTTTTAAAATGCAAATATAATATTTTTATGAAAGTAATCTAATGATAAATATACATGTAAAATGTAACACCCCAATATTTTCATATATATTATATATGTGTCTTTTTAGTAATTGTCATGATTTATTATTTAATTAATAATTATTCTATGTGTAAATAAATTAAATTAAATTTTATAGCCCCAATTTTACCTGAATAATTATAATATTTATTTACATTTAATTGTTTTTGTGTGATAATTACATGGGGATGATTTATGATGTGATTATTTCCTAAATTGACTATTGTGTATTTTTTTTATTTGATTAGTTTCGATAATCATGAAATTAATGTGTTAGATATGTTTGTTTTATTTTGTTATGTGTGAGTGATATTCCTTTCTTGCGTGATTTATTTTAGTTGATGAAAACATTAGTAATTATTTAATTAAATTATAATTGATAGAAGTTATATCTTATTAGTTTTGTTTTAGACCAAATAAGTATTCGACCTAGGAGATAGTAAAGTTAGTGAAAATCCTTAGTTTTATATATATATATTATATTTAATTAATTTAGTGTGAAAATAATAAAATAATTGTTCCTCTAATGTTTAATTATTTGATGAAATATATTTATATTAATTAATTAATTGTTGGGGTTTTTAATTTAAACTCGTAGAAGCATTTTTTAGAATGAACAATGACCAAGTCAATTTTGGTCAAAATTTGATCAGTCACACTACTAATCTTGATAGCTATATTTTATTTTTAATAGCATTTAGTTATAGAACCGTGTGTTTTCTACTATACGTCCACTCAAATGTGTAACAAGCAAAAATAAGTACATGAATGCCAATTAATTCATTACGGTTAGTCATTGAATGATATTATTCCAATTGAATACCTTATAGATGTGTGCAATTAACCTCAATGAGAAAAATTATTCTCTTTCTCTACTCAGTTTCACGTCTCCATATTAGTCTCATACATCTCTCCCTCATAGAATACGATAAAACTTGCAATAGAGCAGAAAGAAGTCCTAATTACCCATACCTCACACGCCATTCCCAACATTATATTTTGTTTATCTCAAATATTTTCTAAGTCACTCAAACAACCACCCACATATTCTCTCTCTTTCTTGTGGAAGTTCTAAGCTTTCGTTCCTTCATATTTATGAGATTTTTAGAGGGCTATATAGTGTTACGTGGAAGGAAAGCGTTCAAGGTAAGGGCTTTTCCCCATGCAAGATTAGGCTAGATGTTAAATTAATAGTTTGTAAGATATTGATATGATGTCTTGATGTATTAAAAGAAAAATGTTGATTTTATGTTTGCCTTAAAGAATTTAACTATAATATCTTGTTTTTTATGAGTAATATGTTTGCCTTGATAAACTTAATTATAAAATTTTGATTTTTATTATTATAACATGAGTAATATGCTTGTTGTCATATATTTGATGTAAAGTTGCGATTTTTGTATTGTCTATGTGTACTTAATTATCAAGTTATGATTTGTATTATGATCTCATGAGTAATATGTTTGTTAGAATGTTTTTAATTTAAAGTTTTGATTTTTGTGCTAATTCATTTTAAAGTTTTGATTTTTATGAATAATATATGAGTCTTTGGGGAATTGATGAAAAATTTTAATTTTTAATTGTGATAACATGATTAAGTTGATTTTTGTGACTGATTATTTGTGTTTTAAATATTATTATCTTTGCGGTTGCCTAAGTGGCTGGTGATTTATGGTTTGAATAGTTCTCTCTTTGTGGTTGCCTAAGTGGCTGATTATTCGTGTTATGACCTTTTCTTTGTGGTTGCCTAAGTGGCTAGTGATTTGTAAATTTCGAGCATCATTATCATTGCATGACATATCATATGCATCTTTGTGGACACCTGTGTGGCTGGTTTAATTTTCTCCATTGGTATGGGTGACTTCTGTGTGGATGCCTGTGTGACTGGTTTAATTTTCCCCATTGGTATGGGAGACTTCTGTGTGGACGCCTGTGTGGCTGGTTATATCCGGATCATATACATTTAAGAGCATGCATATCTTGCATACATTTTATTATTTTTAATTTGATCTAATTATTTGCTCTGCAGTGAGTTGCTATTTGATTTATTTAGATGCATTTTATGACTTTTAATACATCTTGGTGAATTATTAAAGAATCAATTTAGTTAAATCTTTTATTACGAAAAGATTTTATATTTATATTTTATGGCTTTTAATTTATTATTTGGTTTAATTTTTGTTGTGGGATGAACTGACGCGTGGGAAAATGGGACTTTTACTTAAAAATAATATTTTGTATTAATAAATTTTTATGGTACATTGTAAAGTCATTTACTCTTCCTCATTAACTTTAAATAGAAATTTGGAAGTGAGTTTCCATTCGCTAGTAAATAATTGAATCGTCATTAATTTCAGTTAATCTATTTTATTTTGAATTTCACCTCAAGAGAATCTATTTTATTTTGGAGCGTAAATGAATATCATCTAATAACTGAAAGGTTAACTTTGCAAATAAATAAATAAATAATATTTTAGTAAATTGCATTACATTCTTAAAAAAAAAATATCAAGTCTGTTTAGACGCACCTTCAATTTATTACATAATGAACTACTCCTAAGAAAAAAAATTATTGTCGTTTTTATAAGAAAACAAAATATTTTTAAGTAATCTTAGGATAAAAAAATCCGGGGCGTTACATAAAATATAGAGAGAAAAAAAAAAGTTTTCGTTATTATGCTTGACAAGAGTGCGATCTTGCTCCTACGTATCTCCCGGTGCGATGGAGAAATCAAAGCTACGTAGTTCTTGGGTAGAAAATGTAGATGTGTTGATTGCTTTTAAAGAAATTGTGTTTTGTTGTTGATAAAAAAAAGTTTTGAAAAAGAATTTGTTTGATTTGAATAATATTTTAAAATGCAAGTTTTAAGACTATTTAGTCGTACAACTCGTGTCTCGAAAAATTTTAGCAGTAAAAAGATGTCACATCTAATTTAATCCTTTTAAGAATATTTTATCATTTTTTGTTTTAAATATTAAGTTTTAAAATTGTCAAGTAGTATAACTGGTATCTCGAAAAATTTAAGAAGTAAAAAGATGCCACATCTAATTTAATCCTTTTAAGAATAATTTATCATTTTTCGATTTTAAATATTAAGTTTTAAAAATATCAAGTAGTATAAATGGTATCTCTGAAAATTTAAGGAGTAAAAAGATGTCGCATCTAATTTAATCCTTTTAACAATATTTATTATTTTTTGTTTTAAATGTTAAGCTTTAAAAATGTCAAATAGTACAATTTGTGTATTAAAATTTTAAGGGGTAAAAAGATGTCACATCTAATTTAACCCTTTTAAAAATATTTTATCATTGCTTTCTTTTTTAAGAAAAAAAAAATAGATACTAAAGTTAAAGTGATTCTTCCAAATATTTTACAATTCAATAAATGAGGAAACATAGTTCGTTTTAAAATTAAATAGCACAACCCAAAAAAAGAAAAATATGTTATAATATAAAATAAATGATATTTATCGCTAATTAATTATATTCATAATTATTTACATTAAACAGAATTATTTATATTAAATGGAATAAATATGATTTATTAATTAAATAAAATAAACAATATGGAACTATAATTATTAGCTAACTTGAATATAGGTTCTACGAAGGAAGAAAGCAATTTTCCATATAGAAATAGGAAGAAAGCTATTATACTCTCTGACCAAGCAGTTTTGCAACTCACAAGAAAACAAAAATCTCAAACAAAAAAAATCCCACCACACATAACACATTTTAACCTTCACAAACGCAAAAACCCCAACCAAACCACCGTTTACACAAACCCAGGCAAAATTTACACTAACAAAATCTCATTTTTCTAGTTTTAAATCTTAGTTTCTAAAGTTTACATACTGTGTAAACCCAGATTAAAATTTACACAAAGTCAGACAAAATCTCATCTTTCTAGTTTTAAATCTTAGTTTCTAAAGTTTACATACTTTAATAGTGTACAATTTGAACAAAATAATGAGAAAATACATGCCTTTCCGGATGCCGATGAAGATCGAAGGGTGGTGTGCAACGTTTTTTTCGGATGTCTTTCCGGATGCCGATGAAGAACGTTGTTAAAATGGGATGTTGTTAAAATGGGTTTGAATGTTTTTATGGATATGGATTTTCTTCTCTTTTGATTTTTTATGTTACCGTAATACTCTGTTGAAAAAGAAACTCTCCCTTCTATAAGTCTTGAATTTTCTCTCCCAAAAAATCCTCCCATTTACCACTGATTTTTGTGTCAATTTATAGATTAAAAGATTAATCTTTGTGTCCACAAGATAAACTCAAGCTCTGGTTTGTAGGATGTAGTGATTTTGAAAGAGGCGTGTTGCTGAACTGGTTGCGTGTTGGGAGTGATATTGAAATGAAAACGGGTAGGCCGTGTTGCAGGAAAGAGGCGTGGTATTGAAATGAAACGGACAGGGCGTGGTATTGAAATGAAAATGGGCAAGAAAAATCATGAAAATAAAATGATTTTAAATAAAATGAAAAACAATAAAATAAAATGAAAATAAAATAAAATTAAATAAAAAATAAAATGAAATAAAATGAAATTAAAATGAATGAAATAAAATAAAATGAAGTTAAACAGTACAATAAAATAAAAATGAAAATTATATGCATATTTTTAGAGTTATTTTTAGTTAATCGGACAAAATTGAGGTATTACAATTATTACTTATTTGAATGTGTTAATCGAGTGGGACAAGAGTTTGTGGGACATAATTCTAGAAACAACTTTGATAACGGTATAACCATCACTCAATTTGCTTTTCTACTTGAATTATATGTGATATAAATGCAATGTGATGTTATGTATTGATTCTATTTGTGTGTTATCTTCAAAATATATGTGTTATATGAATTACATGTTTATGAGTGATATTATGATATTAAACAATTTGCATATTTTGATTGGTATCAGATGGTTATTCAAGGTGGTAACTTTGTCTCTAAACTAGGTTGGTTTAGGACAAGGTTGAATGGTTTGGACGCTCTGGTTGAGTGATCTATTTCGTTACTAACTAAGGTGATGACATTCATTCATGCATTGGTGGCCTGAACCTAGTCACGAGTACGTGATGATAGTTCCTTGAAAAGTCAACGTGATTCAGAAAAATACTCAACAGTGGAGTACTCCACTGAACATAAAACTCTGAAGATATTTTTCCAACAGTGGGACATTGTCCAATGATGGAGCTCTTTGCTCTACAGGGTGGTGATATTCCAGAATCATGCATTGATATGTAGTCTAACAAATAAGATTTGTGTATTCTGCTTGATTTGTATCTTTGGTGCTTTATGATTTTAATTGTTAAATGAAGTATATGATTTAGTTATATTATAACTATAATAACTATATATGCATGTCTATTTGCTCCATGTTTGTTATTTGGAGATGACCTTACATTTGACAGGTGACATTCTCAATTTGCTTTCACACCCGGAGGAGTTTTTGGATGAATAGATGGAGCATTTCTTTTAATTTCTAAGATGGGTAGTGGTGGCCAACTTTAGGGACTTTATTTCTGTTAGACTCTAGTTTTCTATTTTGGTACGACATTTTTGAATCATAAAACTTGAGGATTTCTAATTAGTTATCGATTGGTTATTTAAATTTATGTGTGATTATGTATTTTGCTTGCACGAGAATTAAAATATTTTCATAAAAAAAAAATAGAATGCATTTTAAACATAGTATTTCGAGATAATGTCCCAAAAAGTGGGATGTTACAGTAGCGGCTCTAGAACACGAGCAAGACGAATTGGCAACAGAGAATACGAAAAAGAACGGGAAGATCAATAAGACGAAGGCGAATATCGATAAATTGTGAAGCGAATTGGATTCAACAACGAAGCTGAAGGCGAAGACATAAAGACTTAAGAAAGAAGTGGAGGAAGCGAAAGCAGAAGTAGAGAAACTGAAGAAGATTATAGAAGATAAAGAAAGTAAAATCGAGGCGATAGAAAAGGAAAGGAAAAAATTGAAACAAGGGAATGTGGAGATGGAAATGAAGGTTAGCGATTTGGAAAGGAAAACGGTGTAATTGAAATGAGAGAAGTTGAGGAAAATAGTAAGAGGTTAGGGTTGAGGAAGAGATGAAGGAAACAGTTAATGAGAAAAGGAAAGAGATTGAGGAATTGGGGAATGTGTTGTTGGAGAAAAGAATTAAGTTGGAGAAATGGTGGAAAAAGAATAAGGATTTGGAAGAGAAAAATAGGGTTTTGGAATTGAGTTTAATGAATATGAAGGAGAAATGGTTGGAGTTGAATTAGCCAGTTGTTGCAATTAGGTCTCTTGGGAGTATTGCTTTAGCAGCTGTTATTATGTGTTTCTTCTTTCCTTCCTCTTCTTCTATCTTTTAACAATCCATGTATTTCAATTATGGGTGTGGTGCGAGAAAAATGAGAGATTAAAATTTTCAGAGTTTAAATCTAGATATGAGAATTTGCGATTTGAAGATGAAGAATTTGGGGTTGAAGATGAAAATTGTTTAGTTTTTATTAAAAAAATTGGAATTGAAGATTATTGAGTTTTTATTATTTAATTGGTTTATTGATTAACTAATTAGTTTTTAATTAAATGATTAAATAAGTTAATAAAATAGATTTTAATTTTAAATATTGCATAGTCAACAACAATTACATAGTCACCATGTGACACTTCATTTAAAATTAGTAATATCACTGCTTCTTTTTTTATTAAAAAAATTCATAAGTGACTTTTTCAAAATGAAATATATTTGTAAAAACAAAAATATATTTAAATTTTAATTAAAATATTAATAAAATATTCCAACACTCTATACTTCCTACATGCAATTTATTAGTTCCCATTTTTATTGGAACATAAACTCTTGCACAAATAAATTAGCTTCATGTGGCATCTCCGGGGCTCCGGCCATTGTTTTTTCTGGTGGAATTTATTCCCAGTTTTATTTTTAAAGATATTTATGTAATATATCTTCTTAATTTTAGCTTTTATATAGTCGGTTTCTTCCTTATCTTGAGTTTTAACATAGCAGCTCAATTAGGATATTTTCTATTTATAGGTCATTTTACACTACTTAGAAAATTTAATTTGAATGATCTAACAATGAACTAATTATATTAACTTTAATTATCAAATTCAAATTTCAACGAGATAACAGTTTAGTTTAATCTAATTAAATTAAATATAATTTGAAAATTTTAATTTTAACGATCCAATAGCTCAATGTTAACTAATTAGACCAACTATGATTATAAATGTATGATTTTGATAGTTTAATGGGTCTATCTTAACTAGTTAGACTAACAGTGACATATAAAATCGAATTCCGATGATCCAACAGTTCAGTGGTAAACAACTATACTAACTATGATTAACAAATTATAGTTTCAACGATCTAACAGTTCGATCCTAACGCATTAGATCAACAATGACTTCAAAATTATAATATCGATAATCTAAAGATTCAATCTTACCTAATTAGGCGAACAATGACTTAGAAATTTAAATGTTGATGATTCAAATGTTCAATTTAAACTCATTAGAAAAAACATGATTTCTAAATTACAATTTAAATGATCTAACGGTTCGGTCTAACCTAATTAAAGTAATCATGACATGTGAATTTAATTTATATACAATGTTAGTGTAATAATAATAATATATAATTTAAATATTTATCTGTTTATAATACGATATAGTAATTATTAATTGAAGTATAAAATTGAGTCCTTGAATCATCAGAGTTATAATTTTAGATTCATAATTATTAAATTAGTTAAGATTAAGCGGTTAAATCATTAAAATAATAATTTTAAAGTTATAGTTTGTCTAATTAGTTAAGTTTGAGTCGTAGGATCATCAAAATTGCAACTTCTAAGTCATATTTTGTTTAATTAGTTAAGATTGAGCCGTTGAATTATCGAAATTATATTTCTCTTTATACTTTGTCTAATTAGTAAACAATAATTCGTTGGATGATTGAAATTCTAATTTGTAAGTCATATTTAGTCCAATTTGTTCAGATGGAACTCTTAGATCGTCTAAATTAGAATTTCTAACTCATAATTAGTCTAATTAAGCTAGATTGAATCATTGGATAATTGAAATTAAATTTTCTAAGTCATATTTAGGCAAATTAGTTAAGATTGAGCTGTTGAATCGTGAATATTATAACTTTTATAACATAGTTAGTCTAATTACTTAAGATTGAACCAGTTTTTCATCGAAATTTAAATGTCTAAGTCATAGTCACTGTAATTGGTTAAAATTGAATCGTTGAATCATCGAAATTAAATTTTCTAAGTAATGTTTAGTCTAATTAGTTAAGACTGAATCATTTGATCCTTGAAATTATATGTTATAAGTCGTATTTAGTCTAATTAGTTAAGCTTGAACCGTTTGATTATCGAAATTCAAATTTCTACGTCATAGTTAATCTATTTTGTTAAGATTGAATCATTGGATTGCAAAATTTAAATTTAAAAGTCATATTTAGTCGAACTAGTTAAAACTAAAGCGTTTGATTATTGAAATTATATTTTATAAGTTGTATTTAGTCTAATTAATTAAGATTGAATCGTTTGATCATCGACCTTAAAAATTTTATGACATAGTTAGTCTAATTTGATAAGATTGAAGTGTTAGATCGTCAAAATTTAAATTTCTTAGTCATAGTCAGTCTACTTTGTTAACCTTCATATGATCGAAATTATAATTTCTTATTTAGTATAATTTCAATTATACAAAGGTTCAATTTAGGTTAGATTGAACCACATGATCATTTAAGTTATAATTTATAAGTCATATTTAGTCTAATTAGTCAATATTGAATCGTTAGATTGTCGAATTTTTTTTTTAGTCATAGTTAGTCTAATTAGTTAAGATTTTACCGTTTGATAATCAAGATTAGAGTTTCTAAGTGATATTTATTTTATTTAGTTAAAATTAAACTGTTGGATTATCGAAATTTAACTTTGTAAGTCATAGTTAGTTAAGATTGAAACGTTGGATCGTCGAAATTTAAATTTTAAAGTCACAATCAATCGAATTTATTAAGATTGAACGTCGGATCATTGATATTAAAATTTCAAATAAGTTAATTTTTTGTTTAATATTGTCGACATAAAAATTAGAACAATTATAATTTTTTCATATTGTTTGTTTAGAAAGGAGTCGCTAAAAAAACTGGTGGAAGATGTAATCATATTCACGGAATAACTATTTGTCACTAATCAATTAATCAAAATTAATATTTTTTTATATCATCTAAATAGTAATAATAATTATTATTATGATAACACACTAATTATAATTTATTATAAAAAAAATACATGGGAGTAAAATAAATTTTTTATTATGTAGGAAATAAAATTAAATTTATTGCAATTTTACAAGGACTATAAAAAACAATTTTTTATTTTGGAGAGACTAAAGTCAAATTGTTTGAATTTTACAGAGACTAAGTTTAAAGTCATTAACGACTCATATGTTAAAAAACCAATGATATTAAGCATTAAAAATTAAAACGAATTTTTATTTTATTTGACTGGAATTGAAACTAAAAAATTTATTTTGAATGAATTAAAACCAAATTTATTGTATTTTGTCGAGATTTATTGTATATTTAAGTCTTTAAATTATATAATTTTAACACACACACACACATATATATATACCACTCGTGGTCCCTTAACTTAATTTCAGTTAACGATTTAGTCCTTTATTTATTTTTTTTCCGATTTGGTCCTTTATGTTTTTAAATAATTTCAGCGTTACCCTTTAAGTGGAATTTCGTTAAGAAAAAGTTAAAAAAATCCCTTCTCCTTGTTCAGAAAAAGTTATCCTTTATGTTTTGAAAATATTTTAGAAAAATATTCAAAGTTTGTTCTAAGTTTTGTGGTAGGATTGATTTGTTAAAATTGAATTTATGGGTATTTATACTCCATAGACATCACTTTAGATTAGTAACAATCGTTCCTAGAGGTTTGATGAACATATACAATGATCTAGATGATGGATTTTTTTAACTTTTTCTTAACGGAACCCCACTTAAAGGGTAACGCTGAAATTATTTAAACCAGGAAAAAAAAAAGATATTAACCGAAATTAATTTAAGGGACCACATGTGTTATTTAGCCTATATCATATTTATTTCTGCCTTTTAAAAAATTGACATGAAATCGGTTCACATTTGTCGCAATAATCACTTTCGTCTAATGGTAAGAGATTCATGTCTGTCGTTGAGGACATAGTCCCTACCCTTGGTCCAACATTTTGGAATTTTAAAATGATTTATCAAAAAAGTTCAAAATAAAACTGATAATAAATAAAAAAGAAGGACTGATATGCGATAACAAAAAAATTAAATTAAAGTACTGATGTGCAATAAAAGAAAAAATTCATCTACACATTAGTTATTGTAGACCACCAGCACTTAAATGTTCATATGACATTAATATCTTTTAATTTTTTTTAATAGAAGATAATATATAATTACTATAAACAATTGCGAAAATTTAAATTCAAACACATATATAATTTAACAATTTTGACATTTAATAGTTGAGTTAAAATTTAAAATTGTCTAAAATCTTTTAATTTAATTACCAACAATAATTAACTTAACCAACACATTAAAATTACACGGTACACCATTAAAATTCCCTTAAATAAAACTTAAAATATCTTCCCTCCCAAACAAATCAAAGTGCTTGGAAAACACAACACATTATTTTATTTTTTTCCATATCAATTATGTGTCCTTCTAAAGTACCTAAGACTATTCAATTAACTGCTAGGCGTGTAGTCCTATATATGTTTCTAAACTGACATCTTGAAATTCATTAAAACATCAACAAATAGAATAATATTAATTGTTATTTACCTTTACAAAACAAATTAACGGTTTATCCACTTTTTTCTGAAGATAAAAACAAATGAAGAGAACCTCAATGTTATAACTAGCAACAAAGGATGCTGTTGGTTCAAGAGTAAAAAAATTGACCTCGATTCAAATTGATGACAAAATTTATAGGATAAAAAAATATAATTTGACTGTTATTTTCAAGTAGTTCCAAAACAAGAATGCGTTGTACCTTGTGATTACATGATTGTTTTTGTGTGTGTGTCTATTTTGTAGTTGAAATAAGACATATAACATCCTCTTTGTTATTTTGTTATTTAGTTATTGTATGATATATGAATATTAAAATCATAGCATGCTATACAAATACAAAATCAATGACATATCAACCTCAACAATAGAGACAAAGATTCTGCGTGGAATTGAAAGAAGTGGGAAAGTGGGAACACTAGATTCTTTTCTTCAAAGGAATGCTAACACTCTCCCTCCTCAGCATTTTAAGTGTGAAATATTTATTTGTTATTAAAAAAGTATTATCAATATAGGAAAAATTATTTTTTCATTAATATTTCTTTAATTTATTTTTTCATCAATATTTTTCGATGTATTTTAATTCCTCTAATACTATATTAATTAATTTATTAATTAGAATATTTTAGTCAATAAAATATATTTTGATATTAAAACATTATATTTAATATTTTTTAAAAATATTTATCATCTTAAACATTAATATCTACTTAATGAAAAAAATCGAATCACACGTTGAAAATAAATAAAACTCTAAATAAAATAATAAAGAGTGATATCGTTCCCTTCATAAATTTAAACTTTTAAAAAATTAATTAATATTATATTTTTATTACTAAGAAATAAATGATCACTTTATTTAAAATAGTTGAACATATTTTATCGATTAATATTATTATAGAGTTAGTAAATATTATTGTGGAGTTTTAAACTCTTTTTCTTAATACATTTGTAGTTTAGTCAAATTTTGCTGAAGTAGTATTAGTTTTTAATTAATATTAAAGTATGACTTAAAAAATTAGCCTATATGTTGTGTGCCTAGAGATGTTGGGCACAGTTTCCCGTTGCTTTTTTTTTTACTTTTATTCTCCTTGGTGTTTCTTTGACTGATCTTATAAATTTGACCAGTCAACAAACATGACTGATCCCTATGATGTTCATGCCTTATTACCCCACATACAATCCATGGCCCACCACATATTTTTGTAATCCCCAACATTTGATCCTTTTCAATCCTTAACACCATCCATTCTCACACACACCTTTACTATTTCAATCAGAATATGATAGCACATTCTATACTTTTATTTTATTTTTGCTTTCAATACATAGTTGCTTTGAATACTAGTTAGCTAGCTAGGATGCATCAAATTTCCATGGGATCCAAAGGACCATCAAAGAGGATCAATCATTGTTTTCTATTTTTTTCTTCCATAATTAGTACTCCAAAAGATAATGACAATACATATACATGAATTAGAAGTACATAGTATTTTCCCGAACCACTTTAAAATATTTTATCTTTCATACTAAAATAAAAATAAAAATGAATCAACAACAAAAATTGATCGACATATAATAAAATTTGGATTATCATATTAATTTTTATTAATTAATTTTATTAATATTTTACTACATAATAGTATTAAGCAATGGCAATTGAAACACAACATTGCCATATAAAAGTAAATACAATAAAAAAAATTGTGTAGCATTACATAAAGATAAAT
>JBBPBP010009779.1:25289987-25301523 GCA_037974735.1 Cicer chorassanicum
TCTCAAGATAATTATTTATAAAATAAATAATTAAAATAAGATATATTTAGAAATAATTAAATATAATTAAGTGCACATACATTTAATATTAGTCAAACACACGAGAAAATATCATATTAATTACCAACTCACATATACACGTAAAATCTCCTAAATCTTATTCTTTAAAATATTTACACTAATATACTATAATTTTTAGAAAAATATATAAAATAATGAAATATAACATTTATTATCCATATAACATATTTGGTCAAATATGTACAAGATTAGCACATAATAGAAAACACACCTATAAAAAAAATTGATTATAAAACTAATCAACATATATTCCAAAATAATTTTAACACCAAATTAATTATCTAAAATCATATTTAATTAATAAAATAGTTTATTATAAAATTTGGAGTGTTACAGCTGTAAGTAACTTATCGCTTGTCCACTTCTCTAATTCTTGTTCCTTAAACAACATTCATATGCAATTATCAATAGATCACTAATCATAAAAATTAACATTATTTCATAAAGTTTGTTGTCGTTAAAACGTATATAAAAAAAGTTTTAATCTCAACAATATTTATAATAATTTAACAGTTATATAAAAAATAATAATGAATAATCTCATAAAAAATACTAAAAGTATTTGTACAAAGAAGTTGAATCAATTTGGTTTACTTATCCAACTCCCTAATAACAAGGAACATGCCGAACTAAATCTATTATTGTATAACTAACTAAATATATTACACTATTATTCAGTATATTGATTCTTCGATAAGAAAGATGTTCACTAGTACGGGCGATCCGTTCAACTTGCTCACACAAATAAATTCAATCCACATTTGATTGAAACACGTTGAAGTACGGATCTAATCTTAACTAATCCATTCAAATTCAAAGTAATTTTGTTTAGGTAATAGATTTTTTATTTTTTATCTCTGAATATGCAATCTCAGTTCGTTAAAAAAAATTGTAATTTTTTAAACACCCTTAATAGATTTGTAAAAATACTTTATATTAATAATATATATATGAGTTAAATAGTAAATTTTTCAAATGATCCAATAAAATATATTTGTGTTATTGTAGAGATTACGTGCATCTTTCCACCTAGGGCGCATATATATATATATAGCATTATATTCCAGCAGTATCTATAAATGAATGTGGATTAAGAATCCAAATGTATTTGAATTTTGAACTAATGCTAGAGCCAAACGACATCATAGCATGAATAAATGTCTTTTTTTTCTTCCTTTTTTGAGTTGTTGTTATGCGAGTTATATGCTTCATAAATTTATTTTTTCTATGAAAGGGATTGATTTTATGAGTGAAGTGACTATAATGGGAAATTATGTGAAAAGAGTGACATGGCAAACAAAGGCTATGAGTTTGATCTAATAAGTGGGAGTTGAGTAAGACAAGTCACTCACTGTGTACGTATTATTATTGATCATGAGCAGTATAAGGAAAGGGACCACCAACACCTAATTTGAAGACCCAAAACAAGCAAAGCATAAATTGACCCATGAATATTGTGAGTTGAGTGAGTGGTGATAGTGGTCATGTGTCCTGCATAGTTAGGTGAATCATAATTCAGATTCTCTACACCGGTTGTATAATGCAACTCAGTTAAGATCAACATGGATTCTCTACGGATATGGTCGTCTGATCTTAATCAAATGGTTAAAAAAAAAAGTAAATTTAATTTTTTATTTTAAATATTAAGGTTGTATTTAAACCATTCGATCAAGATTAGATAGCTCTCGATGTTCGATTGTGTGATTGTGGGTTTCTGCTGATAGTAGAAAACCAATATCCAATTGAGATAGTTAAATTTAATGAGAAAAATTGTCTCTATAATACCGATGTTGCACCATAAAACAACTATATATGTCTCTCTAAATCATTATCTTTGTCTATAGAATTACAAGAGATTATATTGATTATCAACGAGGTTAGATATAGTAAAATATACAAAACTCTCATAACATGATGAACTATGATTTGAATTTAGGTCGAAAGAGGTGCCTACATTTGTGTTTGATAATGTCTCGATCATGATACATGGGAAATTTTTTTATTAGTTTATACAAAAAAAAATAATACGTTTGAAGATTTTTTATGTAAGATATTATTTTGAAATAATGTTAAATTTTAGAAATCGAATGTATATTTTAAAACAACAATAATAATACATTTACACTCTAATTTTTCCTACATTCATTCAATATATCATTTATCTCTATTTTTCTCTTCATGTCACACAATCAACATATCACATCACCCTATTTTAATATTCAATTTTTAATTATGAATTTCAATTTTTTTTATTTGAATTGATTTACTCTCTTTATGTTGTCTCATTATGAATTCACAAAATATAAAAAAATATCCAGACAATAATAAATAAAAATGAAAAAAAAATTAAATTTTAATTATTTTAAAATATTTCAAATATTATACATTATTTAATTATAATGATTTTAAAAATAGCGTTTGAAAGTGGTAGTTGTAAAAGATGATTATCGTAGTAGTAATGTTCGTCGAAAAGAGATGCGTCAGTATAAAAGATAGTCGATAGTTGAAGGTGGTGGTCGGACGTAACCGACAATAACTGCAATGGTGGGTGGTTGGTGGTGGTGGAGATGTTGGTCGGCGGTGGTGGTGATGATGAAAGTGGATTTTCGGTGGTGATGACAGTAACCCGATATGGTGGTAACGGGTCTCAGAGGTGGGTGATCAGTGAACAAATGTGGTGAATGAGTGGTGATGATAGAGATGGTTGGAGATAGTGATCAATCAATGGTGGCAGTTGTGGTCGGAGGGAGATGGTTGGAATGGAGGTAGGTTGTCGGTGATGGTGGCGGCGGTGGTTATAGATGGTGGTGGTAGTAATTGGTAGTGATGACAATGGTTGGAGATGGTGGCGGCAATTGTTAGAGGTTGGTGGCGGGTGGTATTGGTCAGAGGTAGATGATAGGTAGTAATAGAAATAGTAACCGAAGTGAGTCGGTGAATGAAGGTAAAAAAAATTATAAAATTCATTTATTTTTATTTTAAATTTTGAAGTAAAAATTATTTTAAAATAAAATGAAAAATTAACCTAGTCTTATTTTATGGAAACATTATTGATTTTAAAACAGATTTTTTTGAAAAAATGTGACTATTACCGCGAAGAAGCAGTTAATTAGTGATTGAATTGAAGGTACATGAATGAGGACAGCGAGTATATAATGTAGGCAGAACGTGCTCCGTTCCATTCCATATATGTAAAACAAGAAATAAGAAACAAAATGAGAACAAGGATTGAAGAAAGGAAATAGAGAAACAGCAAGTGTGTAGGGGAGAATGAATGGACCAAAAGGACGAAAAAATGAAAAAATGGAGATGAAATGAGATCCTATGTCACTGTCACTAGTGTCCCCTTGCCTGTCCCCAACATCATTACCAATCAACATCAACCGGACATTCAACAAACGACCATAATACTTCCCTTCCATCAATTTCAATTAATAATATCCCATTGCTCCCCTTCTCTTCACTTTTGGTCCCACCTTATCATGCACAAATCCAAAATATCCACATTCCTCACCGCCCTTATTTGGACCAAATCTCTGTTTTTACTCGTGCCAAATACTCATACTTTTTAATTCTAAATTGTTTATTGTTATTATTATTTAATTTAAAAAGTACAACAAAATTATTAAGTTTATTTTTTTTATAAAATACTAATGAAGTGCGAAAATATTTCAATAAATTATATCAGATTCTTTAATCATTAACAATCATCTTTCGTATTTCAAAAAGTATTTTCAAAAAAGTACTTGAAGGTTCTATACCAAAAATTCAATGTTATAATCGTACAAAATGATAAACAATTTTCTCATTAAAAAAATTTATTAGAAAAATCGAATAGAATAAAATTAAGGTGCAAAAAAAAGAAATGTAGTGCAAACAACAACTTAACCTAAAGATAAAAACATCAATAAAAAAGATAAATAGAATGATTAAATCTACTACGAAAAAATCTTCTTTAATAAAATGTGATAAATAATCTCATCAAAGTAAAGTAAAAGCATTAATTTCATGATTTGTCAATATATCCACACATGCATTGTCTTCTCTATATATGTGATATATACCCTTAAATTCATACCGCTTAGAAGAAAAAGACAATTTTTCCATATGTTCATCAATTGGCAAATGATACGATTAAGATTCTTGAAAGAGCCTACCATAACCAAATAATTACTTTCTAACCAAAGATGAAGTCAACCTTTAGAATATGTTATTTATGTAGCAAACATAAGCGCCAATAACTTCTCATGAAAATAAGTAGTGATGTCAAAAGACATTGCAAAATTACAAATAAAAGTAGTTCTGTTATCCTTGAAAATACCCCCTACCAGCCTCACTTTGAGAGCCTCTAACAGCACCACCGTTATTAAATTTAATCCAACAAGTGGGATGGGGAGACCAACGATCCTGAATGATGGAGGGGGTAGCATGTAAACAATCACGAACTAGAAAGTTTTGAAGAGTCTAAAAATGCAACATAGAGGAAGACATATTATTTATAGAATAAGATCCAACATTAGTTCAGACAAAGATGATGAATTAAATAGAAGATATATCCAAATTGCACTAAAAAGTGAAAGTCAACTAATACCACAATCTAGAAGCAAAAGCATAGTTGAAAAAAAGGTGAGAAGAACATTCTCAAGCCTTATTACATAAGCTATAGACCGAGCCATAATATACCCATGCCTAGTAAGATTATCATATGTAGAGATTTTATCATTGAGAAGCTTCAACTGAAACAACGTCTGAGAAGACTGAAGAGTATTCAACCAAATAAATTTACCCCAAGACACCACAAGAGATGAGGCATGGACATAAAAATGAGCATCCTTAAAAACATTTAGTCAGAACTCAAATGGTCCCAAGCCACATATTCTCCCAAAAGAAGAAAGATGAATGGCTAGCTGACGAGTCTCAGCTGAAATATTAGGAAATGCTATTACAAAATCTCAAGGGGTATGTCAATTCTCATGAATAATAAAATTAGCATTTGTGGAATGAAGATTGTAAATTATAGAATTAGGAATAAACGACATCAAACTCTCAAGCCATTTACCCGATCAAAAGTTAATATCCTTTCTGTCACGAATACACCACGTTCCTCTAATGAAAAACTAAATAAATGTCATAATGTTTTGATTGGTAAAGACTTAACTCGTACCCGACGAGAATGTGAGATTAAGTTTTTCTAACTCAATGGTAATATATAAATAAGTATTTTTCACATATGTGGTAATATGCAAGTAGTCTTTTAAATATAACTATCAAATTGAGTGGACTGATCTAGTTTAGCCCATAAAATTGGGTCGCACAAAAGTACACATCTGGAGGGGGAAAATTCATGTTTTGTCCGAAAGATCACATGAGAAGGAAGGATAACAAGATATGTCTTTTTATGTGTACTTTTGAAGTGCATATGAGAGGTGCAAAAAATCTCTCTGAAAAATAATTTGAATCATGCCAATCTATATTTCAATTAGACTATATATTTTGTGGTTTAGTTCAGCCTAAAACAAATTAGATTAGGGTTGAAAGACCAACACATCTTTGTTAAAAGGCTTAATTGCACTTTTGGTCCCCCTATTTTAGGTGAAAAGCGAAAGTAGTCCCCCCATTTTGTTTGTCCCCAGTTTTAGTCCCCCAAATAGATTTTGAGTCCAAATCATGATGAGTTGTCATTTTTTTGTATGACGTGTCAAAAAAACGCTTATGTGGCACATGCATATGTGGATAAAAAATGATTATTCAGCAAATTCAAATTAAAAAATTCATTTAATATATTATTATAATTATTTTAATAATTTTAAAAGAAAAGAAAAAAGTTAAAAGTAAACTTCATCTCCTCCAACCCTAAAATTAGAAATTCAGCCCCAATTCATCTGGTAAAAAACGAGCCTTCTTCTTCTCTTCTCTTCCGTCTTTGTCATCGTAAAACCCCAAATAATGTGAACCCTAATTCCTCCATTCCTCCGTTCCTCCGTTCGTTCGTGATCGTCTTCGTTCCTCCGTTCGTTCGCGTTCGTGTTCGTGTTTGTGACCGCAGAACCAAACACACACTTAATGCTTTCATGCCAACCATAGGACTTGAAACATTACTGCAGTTCTGTTTAAGAGACAGAGGAATAGATTGGACCTTTGTCCTTTTTTATGCATTATTTTGCAGTGAATCTTCTTGTTTCAATGTGCATAATGTAGGATGCAGAAACTTGCCAAAGAGTTAGGTGTAGTCATACCAGTTAGCTTCTTTGAGGAGGCAAACAATGCACATTATAATTCGATAGCCATTATCGATGCTGACGGAACAGATCTTGGAATTTATAGAAAATCCCATATTCCAGATGGACCAGGTATGCAATATTCTGGTTATTTATGTGTTATCATTTACTGTGTACATCACAACTAATTATACTATCTTTCATACAGGTTATGAGGAAAAGTTCTATTTTAATCCGGGTGACACTGGATTCAAGGTTGGTGTTGGTATAGCCTTAATTGATAGTCACTGCTATGAATAACGTTTGTTTTTTGTTCTATTTTATCACCAATGAAATTCGTATAACATTGAGGTTTTTTTTGCCAAAACAGGAACACGAACAGAACGAACGGAGGAGAAGAGAAGAAGAAGACGCTCGTTTTTTACCAGATGAATTGGGGCTGAATTTCTAATTTTAGGGTTGGAGGAGATGAAGTTTACTTTTAACTTTTTTCTTTTCTTTTAAAATTATTAAAATAATTATAATAATATATTAAATGAATTTTTTAATTTGAATTTGCTGAATAATCATTTTTTATCCACATATGCATGTGCCACATAAGCGTTTTTTTGACACGTCATACAAAAAAATGACAACTCATCATGATTTGGACTCAAAATCTGTTTGGGGGACTAAAACTGGGGACAAACAAAATGGGGGGACTACTTTCGCTTTTCATCTAAAATAGGGGGACCAAAAGTGCAATCAAGCCTAAAAAAAGACTAACATTTCTACCAAATAAATTAAGGATTCAGTTTGTCTCGAAGATCAAATAGATTGAGCTAAAATGACCTAATTTATTCGACCTTGTAATTAAGAATCTAAGCTCAGTTCAAAATACGAGTTTATCAAGTAATTTAGGCCAAAGTGTTACTCTTCTACTAATTTTTTTTTCATAAATAAATGTTAGTATGTAATATGTAGTCAAAATTTGAATATTAAATTTCATTTTCGAATTCCTTTTAGTAACCTATCTCAACCATTTCAAAATCAATCTCAACCCCTTAAATTGCAATTTTTTTTTTTTATAAATGTACTTTGAACTTTCCTAAAACTAAATATATGTTTGATTTTATAATGAAATTAACAAAATCTCGCTGAATAAATATGACTTTATAAAAATTATAAATTATATAATATAATTTTTACAAAATCAAAATGGTTCTGAGTCGCAAAATCTTACTCATCAAATAATTTATTTATTGTAAAAGAAACAAAAATAAAAAATAAAGTAAGAAGATGGGAACGGGAGTGGACGAGGTTTAGTGTTTGGAGGCTAAGGAATTGATCGCGGAGGATGTAATTGGCTTGATGAATTGAAATTGGAAATTTTTGCGTGTGGTGGATGTGTGGGGACCCTATAATATGGCAGCATGAGAGAGAGAAACCAGCTTTGTGGGGTCCACAAATAGTTGCATCCACGCGGATGAGGGCCCCACACTGTTACTGTGAGCTATGTTTCTTTTCTTCTTTTTGTTTTTCTTACTATATTAATTCATTAATATTATTATTATTTATTTTTCTGCTTCAATATGAAACCGTTGCAAAACAGATTTTCGAGAGCATATGAAAGAGAAGAACACTCTCAATTTTTTTTCTTTTTCTTACTCTGCGTGCAAGCTAACCTCATCGATAATTTCGTACGACAAAAATCATCATTAGTTATTACCCTCGTTTTTTTTTTCTTTCTATTTCTCTCTTGGGATTGCTTAGCTAACTTGTATTTGCTTTATATATAAGTAGGATCACACCTTCTATTACCTCACATCACTTTGCATCACTTCCTAAACCGTCTCTATAGTTTCCTCTCTCTCTCTCTCTAACACAATCAAACTTAACTACACAAAGCTAGCTTATACCCTTTTCAAATATATACACAAACCAAACCAAAATCACTTCCCTTTGTTTCTTTCTTTAGTTTCAAACTTTTATATATAATATTTAAGAAGTGGTTTTCTAATTGTATGGATGGATTCTTCTAGTGGACAACACCAGGTAAAACATTTCACATCATAATATATATATATCATTCAGCATATGGTCTTAAATTAATTCTATATATCAAGTTATCAACATGCTTCTCTTATTTGATTTTGCCTACCATATCCTTTATGGATTTTTACTACTTCTATTTTTGGGTTTTCATGATTCTTCCTTAAGATCAATTTGGAGGAGTGATCAAATGAAACTATTTTCCATAATTTTTATTTTCAAAAACACCCTTTGGAAGAAATAAAAAAAATATAGCAAAGCTTTTTTTTTTTTGACAGAAAATATAGTAAAGCTATGTCACTCCTTCGTTATTCTATACTATATACTATACTACTCGTGGTGTTTTCTATGAAACATATATGTATAGCTAGCTGGGGCCTGGGACCTAGAATTGATGGAATAAATGTTATATAAAAACAAACAAATTTTTTTTATGGAATAAAGTCAGAAAATTAAATTTAGCATCTTCATCTTTGTGTACCCCTTTCGATCCAATAAAGTAAAATAAATAAAAATAAAAAATGAAATTTTAACTATTTTATTTTAATTCCTTATAAAATTTAGTTTTAAATTACAATTATAGATGCAATTTGACAGAAAAATTCGATAGATGTAACTTAAATTGTAATTACAATTTTATTATAGACATTTTAAATTCTGCAGTATTACAGTCATACTAATAGTTGTGGATAGTAATTTAAAACTATAATATATAAATAAATGTGTATATAATATGCATCGATTACAAAAATTTGTAAGAGGATTATTTGGTTTGGTTTTAATGTCCATAAAGTATAATTTGGAATATTTTGTTGTTGTTTGCAGCAAATGTCTAACGAATCATTGGAGAACATGTTGGCTTGTTCAAAAGCACAACAAGACAAAAAACCAAAACCTCAACCAGAACAAGCTCTAAAATGTCCAAGATGTGACTCATCCAACACCAAATTCTGTTACTACAACAATTACAGTCTTTCTCAACCAAGATATTTCTGCAAATCTTGTAGAAGATATTGGACTAAAGGTGGAACATTAAGGAATGTTCCTGTTGGTGGGGGGTGTAGAAAGAACAAAAGATCATCATCATTAACATCATCAAAAAGGGTTCAAGATCAAACCTTTAACACCAATATTCCAAACCCATTAGCTTGTTTCCCTTCATTGTCTTATGACACTAATGATCTCACACTTGCATTAGCTAGGCTTCAAAAGGGTCAACTTGGATTTGAACATGAACATGATTTTTCCAAATTTGGTAACCACACAATCACAAACACAAACACCTCATGTGACATTCTTAACAATCATGGTTTGAACAACTCCTCCACAAACCAAGGATTCTTAGAAGCACTTATGGGGTCTCAAAATAATGTGTACTATGATAATGGGAATGTTGGAGTTAGTGGAGAAATGATGTTACCTTATGATCATGAAATGAGCATTGCAACTACTCAAGCAGTGAGTGTCACTACTATGAAACAAGAGATGTGTAATGTTAGGGAACAAAATGAAAATAGGGTGTTGTGGGGTTTTCCATGGCAACTCAATGGAGACACTAACATGAATGAAATTGAGTCAGGAAGAGCTAGTTGGAATGGCCTCACTCCATCTTGGCATGGCCTTCTCAATAGTCCCTTAATGTAGACACAGCGGTTTTAAATTACGGCACACAATTGCAATTTCAACTACAATATCGAAGATTTTGAAGTCGGCGCAACAGCAGCACAACCACAATTTAGACTACATTTGTTTGCGGTATAAAAATTTGCAGTGTAACTGCAATTTCGACCGCAATTTAAAATGATAATAGACACTATCTTAATTCTAAATTGTAGTCACACTTTCAATTATGCTGCAAATTTTAATACCGCCAGCAAAATGATCACAATTGCATATCATGCAATTGCGATTTTTACACTGTTGCAAGACGTCGAAGTTTTTTATATTACGGTTGCGCATTGCAATTTAGAACTAAGTGACCTCATACTTATTTGATAGGGAAGGGATTTGATTCTCTCGTGTTGTATCACCTTTATTTTATTTTTAGTTTGTTTTTTTTTTTAATTTTAATTTTCTTCTTTTAATTTGCATCTTAAATTGTCAAAATTTTGTACTACTAGTGTCTTAATTATTGAACTGAATAGACTAATGGAGTATGAGATGTTTTTTGCTAACTAAGTCAAAGAAGTTGGAGAGGAGTAGATAAAGCATCATTTCCTTATTTGTCATATACAAAAAAAATATTTATATAAAGGAAAAAAATAGTGATTTATCATGGTTGAATGCAGCATATAAGCCTGAACACTCTGAAAGGTTACAGTTAGAATTAATTTTTCAGGAACCTTGGGTTCTTAATTAGTTGTTGTTTCAAAATATTCTGCCACCATTGCATTATTCTCATCAGGTAGATTCTTGAAACACGTTTGTACTTACTATAGATTACATAAATGAATAATTAAAATATTAAATTAATTTGATTAGTGACCAATATTGCACCATATAAGATATGATAGTGGAGACGAATGAGTGAAGCATTAGAAATTTCAGTGACACATGAGCGCTAAGTTCGGGAATGATTTTGTTTCAATTGGCACTAGACAGACCAAATCCAATGTAGGATTTGGGCGTGAGAAAATCGTAAATAATGTTTGAAAATTATATCAATGTGCCTAAGTAATCAACGACAATGAGCTACATTACTACCTCATTATTTGAATTTTTTAAATGGACAAGGATTCTGTGGCATAAAAAATTCAATGGAGTCAGATGGAGAATTTGGTTTGTTTGGATGTCACTCTTGAGAATTCGTGATCTAGGTATGATAATATAAAATTGATGCAGCTGTATAGCATTTCATTATGAAATTACTCATTTTCCTCATAGTTGAGATAAAATTATAATTTTGTCCTCATGGGTAGAGAAATTGATATTTGATAGGAACGACCGCAAGGTATTATTTTGAATCTCATGGTTGTTATTTTTTAAAATTGAAATTGGATTTAATTTGTGAATTTTTTTTTAAAATTTATATTAGTTTTATTCGTTAATAAAAAAATAAAAATTAATTATAAAAAAATAGTAAGTAATGTTTGAAATAAATAATTATCTACATTTTTTAAAATAAGAAAAATGGTAAAAAAAAAACGGTTTCTGTTATTTTTAGAAATGTATTTATATTAACTAATATTTCATTTTATTTTCATGAC
>JBBPBP010009779.1:25301615-25313364 GCA_037974735.1 Cicer chorassanicum
AAACAAATTGAATTATGAAACTAAACCGAGGCAGATCATTATTCCTTATATTATCATCTAAAATAAGACTTAATTATAATAAATTAGGATCAACTAAAACTCAATTAAAAAGAATGAGATGAATTATCTAAATTTACTAAAAACCAACGCAATAATTCAACTTATATGTATATTTGAGTATTTAAAATTCTTCAATCTTATTAGTGGAGAAGAGAAGAAAGATAACTTCTTGAAAAAGACGTTAGAGAGTAATATTATTAAAAACTCTAAATTTTACCGTGTTTGACAATAATTTCTCAAGAGTGCATATATTTATATATTTTTCATCAACCGAACTCTTATATTGAAAACAAAAATTGAACAGATAGATTAACATTAGGGTTTATTTATAATAGCAAATAATAATGGGATTAAATTGAGCATAGTATTCACCTCAAAGCGCAACAAAGACTGGGCCTACATTGGTTGGGGCTTTAAATTCAAGTGAGAAGAAGGTGGAGGAGCAAGTACAACTAGTCAAAGTCTTCAACTAGCACTATCTATTGTTTATCTGACAACCACATGGCACAAAAGCAATACTATATAATTATTAATCAAATTTCCTCACTATCAACAGTAATCTCCTTTTACTTTCTTAATCTATTTGAAGTAATTTGATAGAGTTTTTTTTATAGGGGTAAGAAAAAGCTTAGCCTAGTTCATTAGAATTATGTACAAAAATATTCCACACTTAAATAAAAAATAACTATATCTCGAAAGAATGATTAGATTCTAATTTTCTCGGATAATAGTGTAAGATTTTCTACATTCTTAAAACCATAGCCCGAAATGGCAGTTAAGAAAATCTGGTAGCAGGTTCAGACCAAAACGGCTTTTCATACGAATCTTGAGATCCAAGTTGAACCATATGTAGCACCAGACACTTGGAATATTAAGAACCTTATAGCCAAAGGCAGGTACCACATTGTCTTTTATTTTTTAAGTAAACCTTACTCTATAAATAAACCATTATTCTCTTCTATTTGGTTATCAAGTATTAAAAAATTGTTATTAAACATTCTCTCGTTCTAAATTTTTGTTATTGAAAATAATAATTAATAAATTATCCTTAATCTATTAAATTAATCTTTGGTATTTTCAAAATAGAAGAGACAAATAATTTAGGAACTAATTTGTTAAATTGAAAATAATTTTTTAATTAGAAACTACTCTAATTAAGGTCTTTGACTTAGTGTATCTATACAAGCTTCAACCCCTTGAATCAACTATGAGACTAATTTCTATTCGGATGTTTAGATCGCAACTTAAAATTCTTTTTCTTTTCTCATGAGTGTGTTATATGTCAATCAAACCACGATCTTTTTCCCAAACTCAAAAATTATTTAATCATCAGAGTCACACTAATTGATTGAGAATAATTTAGAGAATATTTATTACAATTCATACACCAAATGAGAGAGTGTGTAATCATTTAAGAATTAAATTGGAAGTTTTTTTTTTTTGGATAAATTTAAAATGAGAAAAGCATAATTCTCGTATGGATAGAAAATCACCAATCTCAACGAAGGTTTAATGTGAAATTTGCATGTGCAAGCAAAATTTTTTACCGTAAATAAAACTTGATTAAGGTATGCATGGTCCAATGCCGTACCCTTTGTTTAGCATTATACAAGATGTTCATCAAAGAAAAAGGTATTATGCTAATAATTTTCGAATGTAGAAAGTTACTCATCAAATATCAAAATGAAAAACTCTTGTAAATCCTGAAGTTCCCACATTATACCAAAAAGCATATGTAACAGCTTCATGATACCAACTTACAAGAATGATGCAAATACAGACATTGTTGGCACAGTACCAGGCAAGGCACGTGTTTGATTGGATATAAAGGAAAATTTTCAAAAGAAATAAAGTGAAAAAGTAGTGATAATCTGTAAAACCTGTGGAGAACTTTATTTTTGTAATTAGTATTAGTTTCATTGCTGTACACACTTATTATAATCTTAATAAATTTCAGATCTATGTACAAGAACGTTATAGAAAATTCATGATATCAGAAGACTTGTGAGAACCACTTTGGATTTGTAAAGGGCTCATTATTACTCAGAGTTACATTACTCTGCATGACAGTAATCAGCTGAAAAGAATAGTCTTCTTACCATGCCACTTACTTTTTGGGTAAACAGTTTTATTAACCACTTGGCACTTACAACATAAATGTAAAAGCTATTACTACAACAAACGATAAAATAGAAACATGTTTTCTTATAGGCTACTAGTAGTTTCCGTAAGTTTTATGAAGAATTTGTAAAAATCAGCTAAAAACAACTTTTAAGCCTTCTCAAACAAATCCAAACGGGCTCCAAACCCAATTGCAAGATTTTACATTCTTTAATTCCAATGATAAAGGAAGTTATTGAGCAAACTAATGGAAAACTACTACGATAAATAAGATGTAACAACGTTCAATAAACTAACAAACAAATAAACATGATTTTTTGCATGTCCACGGTACACATTACATTGAAACATAGCAGGTTCTAGTTCCATGAAACACTTGGAGTAACTATAGTCAAAATGATATAGAGAAGAGAACCATGTTTGACTTCTCCAATATTCTACAATTAAAAACCATAAAAAACCAAAGTGACTCTTAAAATAAATAATTTAAGACCTAGGCTTCTCCTTCTTCTCTTTGAAGAGTGCAAGAAGAGACACTCCGGATACCTTCACGACCTTAAATCGGACTCCAGGAATATCTCCGACGGCATGCCCTTTTCGGCCAAAACCAGCAATAAGCACTTCATCCTGCACAAGCCAATACGATAAAGATTAACTTTTATGTGGAAACAAAACTAATTCACCCCAACAGTTTATCTGTTTTTAGAGAAACTTACATTTTCTTCGATGTAGTTCAAGCAACCGTCATTTGGAACAAAAGCCGCAATCTTCTTTCCGTTTTTGATTAACTGTACTCGAGCACATTTTCTAATAGCAGAGTTAGGCTGCTTAGCCTCAATTCCACTGCAAAAAACAGTCGGTCAATCAAACCTTTAGTTAAAACTTACATAAAATTTCAAAACAGAAATTATTTGTTTTACAATTTGGGTTGAACCTAATTCAACCCTTACAAAACCAGCTTGTAAGGTGAGAGATGTTTTCCATTTAGAAAATCATTTTCACGCCATATATCATCTAATGTGGGACACTCAACAGTTTGCAAACAAGCAAAATAAAAGTCGAATATTTAGACTAACATCTTTTCAAGAACAATTCCTTTGGCATGAGATGACCCAGCAAATGGCTTTTTCCATTCATTTCCAAGATGTGATTTCTTGTAGGACTTGTCAGCCCACCTCTGCCTTCTACGGTGGGACTTCAACTTGCGAGCAGCTCCCATTCCACGTGTTTTCCTGACCAAGGAGAAAATACCAGCAGATAAGAATTGATTTACATTTCTCGGGAAAATACAATCCGCAAAGATTGTATAGTAAACAATGATTCAACAGCCATCATAAGAACCACACATGATAAAGGAGGTACTTTGTGATTTTACAAGTTAAGAGTGAAGAGTTCCCATGAACTACTGATTGAATATAGCTTTATTCAACAATTGAGTAACTAAAGTCTATAAACATGAAAGTTTCAAGTTTGATGCAGTATTTGCAGCTACTATTCAGTAAAAAAAAATTCCTATGCTCTTTAAACATTATGTCATAAAATTCATATTTTTAAAGGCCAAAATGATTCACCAATGAAAAATGCAATCTAATTTTTAAACACAAGAATCTGCATTTGTAGACAACAAGAGGGAACAATAATTTTCATTGTTGAATCATTTTGGGAGTTTTCTTCAACTCCTTCCATGTTATTATGATACTCTAAAAATTAAAAATATATACGTCATACACATTCTCTACAAAATTACTCTCTCAAATAAGGTGAAAGGTTTGTCAATATTTCTCTCTCTTCCTCTTCCTCTTCCTCTTCCCGGAAAGCCCTCCCTTCCAATCACCAAACAAAGCGTACGTGGGAGAAATGTAAGAACTTTGATACACGTTATGAGACTGTTAAATTATTAAAATTGCCATATGCCCAGGAATCTATAATGAATAACAAGTACTGATTATAGGGAAAATTTATCTTTCTGGCACATCATATATTTCTAAACTCGAAACCCTATTTTTCATTAGAAGTTTCAAACGAAGATAAATCATAAAATCACCAGATTTCAATAAGCATAAAAACATATGATGTAAATCATAATCGGAGACAACAAATCCATTAATTATAGCATAAATAACAATCAAAATAACATAAACAATTTGTTAAGGTAAATAACGAGGCGAAAGGAAACGAACCCCATGATTGCAAGTGATGAGTAGGAATCAGAGAGACGTTGTGCAAATCGCTACTCACTGCTCCAGCGCCACGCTCAAACCCTAACCTAAGCTTAAAAGTCTCTTTTTATTGCGTCCCTTCTAGTTAACAGTTTTATATTTTGGAAATTATACTGCACCCCACTTTTCTACTTTTATCCTCACAATATAACAATTTTTTTTTTGTACAAAAAATAAAAATAAAAGTTTTGTATACTCTATTAAATTAAACTTGAGTTCAGAAAAAACATAAAAAAATAAAAAATAAAAAAAAATAAAAAAGATGTAGAACACATGTGTTTTACAAAATTTAAAATGTGTATTAGAAAATATTTTTTTTTCAAATTTTCTAGTACATAGATGTGTTTTAGAAAATTGGATTTTGTGTAAAAAATCTTAAAAAAAGTTTTATGGTATAAAATGTGTTTTAGAAAATTTGAACTTTGTTTACCGAAAAAAAATTTCTAGTACACAAATGTGTTTTAAAAAATTGAAATTTGTGAACCGAAAATTGTTTTCAAATTTTTCGATATCTAAAAGTATTTAAGAAAAGTTAAATTGTGTATCGAAATTTTTTTTTCAAGTTTTCTGAAACACATTTATGTATCAGAAAATTTTAAAACAAGTTTTTCAAAATACAAATAAATTTTGAAAAACTTAAAAAAAAATTCAAAACACAAATGTTTCTAAAAAATTCAAATTTGGTGTTATAGATTTTTTTTTTTTAAGTATCCCGAACACAAACAACATATATCATAAAAATATAAAATTTACTTTTTTTTTCCTTTTTTAAAAATGAAAAATATTTGATTTTTATTAAAATTGAAGTATAAATTTAGAGTTATGAAATAAAATCTTCTTAAATTTTTCAGGCCGATAAGCTGTTTCTTATATGAAAATTCGTTTTTGTACCCCCAATTATTGATGTACCCCCAAATTCATAAAAACTCAAAACTGCCCATCCATTTCACCATTCAGTAAAAAGTAAAAAAAAAATTTCTCCCAAAATTTCATCCAACACCCAAATTTCCGGTACATATTTTTTCCCCTCAAATTTCCGGTAGTTAAAATATAACTACCGGAAATTTCAAAACTTGTGAAATTTCCGGTAGTCAATTTCCTTTACCGGAAATTTCGTCACCAAATTTCCGGTACGTTATTTGTACTCCCGGAAATTTGGGGGACTTGAAATTTTCGGTAGTTGTTGGTCACCGGAAATTTCAAATATCCGGTAGTTTTTTTTTTATTGTTAATTTTTTATTTTTTGTTTTGTTGACATAGGTATGGAAAAAAGACAACCAGTTTGTATAGATTTGACTGAAGCATTTACAACCGATCAAATTTTTGAATCACGGGAAGCTATCATATCATGGGCAAGAGAGGTTGGTCGTCAAAATCGGGTAGTTGTTATCATAATTCGATCCGACGTAGAGACAGGAATGAGAGGAAGGAAATCTAAATTAATTCTTGGTTGTGATAGAGGTGGAAAATATCAGTCAAATAAAAGTGAGTCAGGTACTTCAACAAAAAGGTGTGGTTGTCCGTTTAAAATTCGATCGAGACCATTGAAAAATGCTGAGGTTGAGGGATGGATTATTAGTTTAGTGTGTGGACTTCACAACCATGAGTTAGTGGCTACTTTTGAGAATAATGCATTTGTGGGGCGCTTAAACGATGAAGATAAGAATCATGTTGACGAACTGACTAAGTATCACGTTGCACCGAGGCATATATTGTCATCTTTGAGGGATCGAGATAAGGAGAATGTGACTAGTATCTATCAAATTTATAACCGTCGAACCACCTACAGAAAGAATTTGAAAGGACCTAGAACTGATATGCAACATCTGTTGAAGTTACTTGAAGCTTGACTGATATTTGAAGAATGTTGGACTAGGACGCATGTTGGACTAGGACGCATGGAGACTCGAACGTTGTGAGGGACATGTTTTGGACGCATCCAGACTCCATAACTTTGTTGAACATGTTCCATTTTGTGTTGATCATGGATAGCACCTACAAAACCAACAAGTATAGGTTATCATTGTTTGAAATTGTTGGTGTAACTTCAACTGGATTGACATTCAATGTTGCATTTGCTTATATGGACAGTGAGCGTCAAGAAAACTTCTGTTGGGCATTGGAGAAGTTAAAACAATTGTTTCTTGCAAACACTCCATTTCCTCAGGTGATTGTCACTGATAGAGAACTTGCTTTGATGAATGCAATTGAAGTTGTATTTCCATCTTCAACAAATTTACTTTGTCAACTTCATATCAATAAAAATGTTGGAGCCAAATGCAAACAATATATACTGAAGAAAGATATGCAAGAACCCATTCTTGAGGTGTGGAAGAAAATTGTTTATTGTTCTGAAGGGAAGGAGTATGAGGAAATGTTGCAAATGTTTGAGCAAGCATGTGTCGATAATATTATTTTCTTTGACTACGTCAAAAACACATGGTTGATTCCTCACAAGGAAAGATTTGTTGAAGCATGGACCAATCGAGTATTGCATCTAGGAAATACTACAACTAATAGGTACGTCATTAAAACTTTAATTTTTTTGTTATATTTATACTTATACATGATTAATTTTGTTTATATTTGATTAAACATGTATGATTTTTGGTTATATTTATACTTATATAAAATTTTGTTTATGTTTGAATATTAGGGTTGAGTCTGCTCATTGGTCGTTGAAGAAATTTTTGGAACATAGTAAAGGAGATTTCTGTAAGGCATGGTCTGGTATGCATGACATGTTGAAGTACCAAATTATTAAGATCAAATGTTCATTTGAGACAAGTAAGGGTCGTAGAGAGCATATACACAACAATTCATTCTTTGAGAATTTAAATTGGGTTGTATCGAAGAACGCTTTAGCTGATATTGATCATGAGTACAAGAGAGTCAGGTATGTCGGTAACGACAAAGCTGCATGTGGTTGTACAATTAGAAACACTCATGGATTACCGTGTGCATGTGAGTTGGCACGGTACAAGTTGAAAGGTGTTCCAATTCCATTGGAGGCTATTCATATACAATGGAGGAAATTAACCATGAATACTGATAAAGAGGAAGAACAGTTGCAAAAGGATTCAGAGTTGGACATTACATGTGAGATGAATGTTATTTGGAAAATATGGAAAACACTGAATGTTGTTGGAAGAAGGGCATTGAAGAGCAAGTTGCGTGAAATTGCATATCCAGAAACAACATCAATGTGTGCCCCACCATCTAAGATCAAAACAAAAGGTGGTGTGAAGAAGAAAAAAGGCAATAAGCCGAATGAATTTGATGTATATCGCGACCCTTCATTTTTTGAACATGTTGATGCATCCCAACAAGTCTCCCAGCAAGCATCCAAACAAGTCTCCCAAGCATCTAAACAAGTCCCTCAGGTTAGAAAATATTTGGATGAATTTCCTGCTCTAATTCATCCATATATTTTAGACGTAGTTAATGTTAAAGTAGATGGAAATTGTGGATATCGTGCTATTGCTTGTTTACTTGGCCATAGTGAAGAATCTTGGAGCATTGTGCGTCGACAGTTGTATTTAGAGATTAAGTCCAAATCTGATTTATATCTTGTGTTATTCAAGGAACGTTTGCAAGAAGTGACTGACTCTTTACTTGTACATGAACTGGGAAACCAACCAATGGAAAAGTGGCTGAGCATTCCAGATATGGGTTACGTGATAGCAACAAAATATAATCTCGTTCTTGTGACATTGGCAAAAAGTTTTTGTTTGACTTTTTTCCCATTGACGGGTGCACACAGTGGAGACCTATCACCTGATCGTATTATCAGCATTGGTTTTGTTAATAACTGTCATTGGGTTCAGGTTAAATTGAAAGCAACATGTCCATTATCTCCACTAGCATGGCATTGGAAGGAGCACCGTAGTGATGAGTCTACATCATGGGCTGTAGCGTATGCAGGACGTCTACAACATTGGAGTTCATTAGAACTAGAGGGTACATCAGATTATATGTCTTTAGCAGATGATTGACACTTTTGTAACAAGTTTTATGTTAATATATGTTGTTTTCAGTTAATATAAAGTTTTCAATACATGTTATATGTTGTTTTCAGTTAAGCAAATAACACAATTAAGTCTAAATAAAATAACACAATAAATATAAAGTATAAGCAAATAACACAATTAAGTCTAAATAACAAAATAAGTGGAACCAAATAAGTCTTAAAACTAAATAAATAAAAATAAGTCTAAATATTACAAATACAACAAAAATACTACTGATAACTGCCTCCTTTAGAGATGTATAAAGCCCTCTCTAATAAAGCACGCATGTCATCATCACCCGGTAGTCTGTCTAAATCTAAACTCTTCTGTATCAGACCACCGATGTGTTGACACCGTGTATACCACTCCCCGCGACCATCACTAGGACCAGCAGCATCACTAGGACCTCCAGCATCAGTATAATCCCCGCCATGACTAGGACGTCCAGCATCTGTATAATCTCTGGCATGACTAGGACCAGCAACATCAGGACCAGCAGCATCTACAGCAACGTGAGGGGTCATCCTAGGATGATATATACTATAGTACCACTGGATGTACCCCTCAACAGTCTGATGTGGATATGTAGCCCGATGCAATACTGCACGCAGGGCTCAAACAGAGTTCCTGTACATACCCCATTCGACATCCACATCATGTACTACAAGCAAAGGTGGTGTATGAGGGATATGCTAAATATATCCAAACTGTCGGATGCACCTCTCTAGTGGAACACCAACGAATATGTCCAGTAAATAACAAAACAGACTGAAACCGTGTGGTAGAGTCCTCATCGTAATTTACTGCCCATATTACATCAGACTCCCTCAAAGCTTCCAACTTTGCTCTGTAGTAAGACACGTTCCCGGATGTTTGTTTAGCAGTCCACCGAAACATCCGAGACATGCAAGACATCGGCTCATTCAGTTCCCTTTTACAGATATGAGGAAAGTGCTCATATATCCAGGTCTGTAAATAATAAAAACATACAAATAATTAATAAAACAATAAAAACATACAAATAATTAATAAACCAATAAAAACATACAAATAATTAATAAACCATATTATCAAATATCAATATAATAAGTATGTAAATTAATATAATAGTACCTGAAAAAGGGATAAATATCCACCGATCTGCTTCGTTGCTGGTAGAGTACTGTCTCTTAGATAGTCATACAACATAACAAGTGTTGCTGGTCCCCAAGCCCATCTGCCACATGTTTCAAGATCGTGAAACAGGAACAAATATTTAGCAGATACAAGTGTAAAACTTTTATCTGTTAATATCGTACATCCTACTAAATGTAGTAGGTATGCCTTGGCTGCACAATCATATCGTCCATCACACAACTGTGTAAAAAATATCGACTTCAACCACTCAAAGTTGTATGATGGACCTCTGTTAATCCTGGTCTCTGCCACTGCTTCTTCAACAGTCACTCCTAATAATTCCACGGCAGCAGTAATCGCCAGGTCTTCACTGAAATTAGCTGGAGGGGTGAAGAACTCACCACGACATGGGATGCTGAGTAGACCCCTGACATCGTCCAGAGTGATGGTCATCTCACCAAATGGCATGTGAAATGAGCTGGTCTTTGAATGCCATCTCTCAACAAAAGCTGATATTAGATTACCATCGATCATACTCAGACTACATCGCTGCAGAGGACGTAGTCCAGATATAGTAATCCAACGATCAATCTCGGCAGGTAATATAGCTCTAATATCAATAAATTTCACCTGCTTCTTCCCATTTGAGACGACTTTAAGGGCGCGCCTATCCTGTTTAATTACAATAAATAACAAACAGACAATTTATTTAAATTTTAATAATGAATATAAAACTTAAATATAACAAATTATACTACAAATATATTAAAATAAATAAATAAATAAATAACTTAATAAATATTTATAATAACAAATAATTATAATAATAAATAATTAAAATAATAAATAATTAAAATAATAAATATTATTAACTAACCTCCCCATTCCAAATTTTTACTGCTATGTGGTCCTCATAATTCTTCAAAACAGATAAATCGTACGGACCACCAGGAAATAATGGAGCATGAGCATCAGGCAGCTCCTGCTCCTGCTGCTCGTGCTCCTGATCTTGCTCCTGATCATCAATATAATGATCCTGATGCTGATCATGATCCTGTTGCTGATCATGATCCTGATGCGGCTGATCCTCCTGTTGATCCTGCTGCTGCTGATATTCCTGCTGATCCTGCTGCTGAACATCTATTTCTTCATTACGCATTCTTCGCTTCTCAACTGCCGCTCTCCTATTTGACTGCGTAGGCGACCGAACTCTAGAATGTTCACCACTGGTTTTAGCTCCTATGGTCCTCACTATAAACAATATAATGAAAAAAATTAATCAAAAAACACATAAAAAATAACAAAATATAAGAAAAAAAAAAAACAAAACTACCGGAAATTTCAGAGACTTTGAAATTTCCGGAAATTTCAAATTTCCGGTGAACAAAATACATACCAGAAATTTCGTTTGTGAAATTTCCGGGAGTTGTTCCCGGAAATTTGAAATTTCCGGTATTGACATGTGTACTACCGGATTTTTCAAATTTCCGGAACAATTCCCGGAAATTTCACAAACGAAATTTCCGGTATGTATTTTGTTCACCGGAAATTTCAATGAATTTGAAATTTCCGGGAAAAACAAAAAAATCTCAGCACTCACTTTTTCCAAAAATTTCACAATGAGGGGGTGCTTTCAACTTTTCTGAATTTTACTTTAATTTTAGGGACATTTTGGTAATTTTACTCCAAAATTTTTAAAATGGGGGGTACATCATTAATTGGGGGTACGAAAAATAATTTTCTTCTTATACCTGTTTCACGGCCCAAATATTAATGGACTGTAAAGCCTTATTCTGTAAGCCCTCATAGAATAGTTTCTTATACGGATAAACCTTAACCATCCCTCAAAATAAGTAGGGGCGAAAAATCTAAAGTATTTGGTATTTTTGCAATGTAAGTTTTTGAAATAAAAAATACATTGTAGAAAGTTATAAAATTAAAAAAGAAATATATGTATCGAAATTTAGGAGTACTAAACAGTTGAATATTAAAGTTTTGAAATGTTACGAATTGTATATCATATAATTTAGTAAGTAATGCTGCTGCTGCTGTTATTATTATTATTATTATTATTATTATTATTATTATTATTATTATTATTATTATTATTATTATTATTATTATTATTATTATTATTATTATTATTATTATTATTATTATTATTATTATTATTATTATTATTATTATTATTATTATTATTATTATTATTATTATTATTATTAT
>JBBPBP010009779.1:25332012-25353908 GCA_037974735.1 Cicer chorassanicum
AAAAAAAATACATTAATAACCAAAACCCTCACATTCAAAATAATAACTATAATTATTACTATAATATTTTTCAAAATAAACCCATAAAAATACTGCCATCTTTGTAGAATAGTCAAAACGATAAAATAAATAAACATAACATCAACAATTTATATTAATTACTAAATCACAATAAATATCTATAAAATCATCATATCATATGATATATATAAAAGTAAAGGAAATCAATCACAGTATTACTAATATCTCAAGATAATTATTTATAAAATAAATAACTTAAAGTAGAAAGTATTTATAAATAATTGAAATATAGCTACGTACATATTTAACATCAGTCAAATGCATAGAAAAATATTACATTAATTGGGTACATGTATATATATACGTAAAATTGCATAAAATCTTATTCTTTAAAATATTACACTAAAATACTATTATTTCTAGTAGAATAGATGAAATCAAATATTTATTATTTATATCACTCAATGAATCCATATGTATAAAACTAACACATCATAGAAAGCACCCATATAACGAAAATTTGTCACAAATTTTATCAACATACATTCTAAAATAATTTTAACATCAAATTAATTATTTAAAATTTTATTTTATTAATAAAATATTTTATTATAAAATTTGGGGTGTTACAAGATGTGCTCATATGAGTTGATATTTCTTTAGCATTATGCATTTCAAATTTCTTGATGAGCTATTCGAAATATTTGGATTGATTTATAAAAACTCCTTCATTTGTTTCATGGATATGTAGACCAAGGAAGTAGCTAAACTAACTCATCATAAACATTTTAAATTCCCTTTGTATAATGTCATAAAAATCCTTACAAAGATATTTGTTAGTTGCACCAAAAATAATGGCATCCACATAAACTTGAACTAGTAAAATGTAATGTTTAGACTTTTTAATAAAAAGTGTTGTATCAATTTTTTCTTTTTCAAAACTATTTTCAAGTAAAAATTTGCTTAAACGTTCATATCAAGCTCGAGGTGTTTGTTTCAACCCATATGAAGCCCTTTTCAATTTGAAAACATGGTTAGGAAATTCAAAGTTTGTATTACCAAGAGGTTAATCAGCATTCACCTCTTATTGAATATAGCCATTAGAAAAAGACATTTTTTATATCAATTTGAAAAAGTTTGAAATCCATGATGCATGAAAATGCAAGAAGCATGCGAATGGTTTCTAATATAGCCACATGAGCATAAGTTTCATCAAAATATATGCTCTCTTGTTGATGGTAACATTTGGCAACATGTCTCACTTTATTTCTTATAATAATACAATTTTCATCAAATGGGTTTCAAAAAATCCATTTGGTCTCAATCTCAAGATGGTCTTTATGTTTAGGAAAAAGTTCTCAAACACTATTTTTCTGAGATTGATTTAACTTTTCTTGCATAGAAAAGGTCAAACGTCCATCAATGATAGCTTCATCAATGTCATTATGTTCAATTTGATAGACAAAAGTCATAGAATGACATGCATGCTTTAAAGAGTTTCGATTAGTTACCATTTTTGAAATGCTACCTATAATATTTTCAAGAGTATGGTTCTTGAGACTCACCATTCTTTTGATAGATCTAGGAGAAGTGGTTGATCTTCATCACATAGCTTGCTATGCTTAGTGCTAGAAAACTTAGAAAGGTTAGGCTTATTGAACATTATCTTCACTAGCTTTTCAATAGATCTATTTTTCTTTTCCACCACTCCATTTGTTATGGAGTTCTTAGTGCCGACAAAGTTTGTTCAATTCCATTTTTATCACAAAAGGCCTTATTTTGGAACTTACCATTGTGATTACTTCAGATAGATGCAATTTTTAATTCTTTTCAATTTGAATAGCCTTAGCAAGTTTTCGAAAGGCGCCAAAAGTGTTGTTTGTATGAGAAGTAAACAAGATCCATGTATAAAGAGAATCATCCACAATCGCAAGTGCATAGTAATTGTCACCAAATCATATTGTTCAAGATGGTCCAAAAAGATCCATGTGTATAAGGTGTAAATGTTAATTTGTAGTAACAATATTTTTTTATTTTAAAATAAATTTTTACTTGTTTTCCTTTTTGACAAGCGTGACATAGTTTTTCTTTTTGAAAATGGATATTTGGTAGTCCAATTTCTATTTTTTTGTGAACTAATTTATTTAAATCATCCATGTGGACGTGAGTTACTCTCCTATTGCAGAACCAAGTTTCATCATCTTTTCTAATAAGACAACGTGCATCATTTAAAGATAGATAATTTAAATCATCAATATAGGTATTTCTAATTCTTTGACCAATAAAAACAGTTTGTTAGTTAGGAAAATCCATGATAGTGCATTTAAAAAAATCAAACACAACCTCATTACTTATGTCACACACAATTGACTAAGCCTTCAACAAATAAAATATTTCTCTTAGTTGAATTATGACTTTTACCAAGAGTACAACACCAATACTTATACATTTATTATTGTCACCATAAGAAACATAGCCACTTATTTTAGGAGTTAATCAGGAGAATTTGC
Source organism: Cicer chorassanicum (assembly GCA_037974735.1). Classification (NCBI taxonomy): domain Eukaryota; kingdom Viridiplantae; phylum Streptophyta; class Magnoliopsida; order Fabales; family Fabaceae; genus Cicer; species Cicer chorassanicum. Next base: position 25,334,544 of record JBBPBP010009779.1, read on the forward strand.
TTTTGTCACATGTCATGTGCTTGGAATAGACACTATTGAAATACCAATTTGCTTTCTTGGTCTTCAAGCACACCTACATCGCATGATCAAATTTTAACTTTTGGTACCTAAAGTATTTTGGGTCTTTTTGTGTTAGTTTTGGACATTGTACCCTTTGGAATCCATTTTCTTTTGTCATCTATCTTTTTTCTCATATTACAAATCGATGAAGTATGACATTTTCTTCTACAATAAAAGCATTTCACAAAGGGACTACTAGAAATCTTGGGCTAAAAAAATATTGAAAAGTTTATTTTATGATTCTTTGGATAGTATCCCAAACTAGCATTATCATAAGCTCCCTTTTGATTTTCTAAAATGATGTTTAGGTTGTCTCTCCTCATAGTAAATTTTGCAAGAGTTATGCAAATGTTCAATTTTACTTTTCAAAACATTGTATTTGTCACACTTGAAAATAGTTTTCTTATTCTGTTCACAAAAGGTGGAAGGAGATACTTCACTTACAAAAGCTTGTTTCTCATTAAGAACTTTTATTTCCTTGTTTAAAATATCAAATTTTGATTCAAGAGTGAAAATAGTTTTTCTTGCAATTTTAAAATGTGAAATTCATAAGAACTTATCAATGCTCAAGACAGTAGTGATAATGTTCTTTGTTTTAAAATTGTATTGAATTTTTATTGTTTCATCTTTAGTCCAAAAATCATTAGCTAGGTTTATTCACCTCTACACCATCGACGAGATGAGTGAGAACAGATGAACCATTTTTCTTTACAGCAAACCAAATTTCATAATCAACACCCTCAATAAAATTTGCATATTCTCTTTCCAATAGCCATACCCTTCACCGTTGAAAGATGATGGTCAAACAAAGGAATCACTATTTGAAGTCATCTTGCCTCTTGAAACGATTAGTCTTTACGCATATGTTAACAAGTAACTCCAACCACAAAAGAGGAGGTGAATTGTAGAATTTTAAAAGCCAACATAAAATAGGCACTTAAAAATATTTAATCAATTAAAATAAGTTGCTTAGAAATAAATTTAAATAAAATAAGAGATAATAAATAAAAGTACTTACAAATAAAATAAAAGGAGATGAAGAGAGAACACACGAGAATTTATACTAGTTCGGCCACAAACATCATAAGACATACCTCGAGTTCTCAAACAATAATACTAAAACTAATTTTGCTTCCCACACCCCTCAATTTTTTTTTAAATCAAAATACCCAAAATGTCCTTCCCTCTCTATTAACTCAACCCCATCATTTCTATCTTCATCATCTTCATCTTCATTAACCTAACCTTTTCAATCTTCTTCAATCATCTTCATACATTCCATCTTCAAAAATCTTGAATCATCTTCATCATATTCACATTGTGTTTAAAGTTATCCAACTAGGTATATAGGATGTTCTATTTTTCAATTTCGTTTTTTTTTTCAAAATCTGGGTTTTGTACGTGAACTGAATTCACGTATGTGAATTTTTTTTTAAAATCTCAGATATTACGTGATTCAAGTTTACGTAAACGTACATGATTTAATATTACGTACATAAATGGAGTTTATGAATTCACATAAGGTACGTGAACTGAGTTGACGTAAGTGTTCGTAAACTCAATTTACATATCACCTACATGAACTGAATTCAAGTAAACGTACGTGAAGTCAGTTTACGTACGGCTCATATGCTTCACTATTATGACATATACGTGAACCCAGTTCACATACGTTTACTTGAATTCAGTTCACGTATGTGATACGTAAACTGAGTTTAAGTATGTTTACGTGAACTGAATTCAAGTAAACGTACGTGTAGTTGAATTTTTTTTTTTTGCTTTAGTATTTTTTATGTTTTATTTATGTTATTTTTTGGATGCAGGTAAATGGATCAAGGGGGAGACAACAGTGACGAAATGTATGAAGGTTTGGAACCTGATTTTGAGGAAATGTATGATGGTTTGGAACCTAATTTTGATGCAATGAATGACAGTGTTGAGCTCGAAATTGAAGACGATATGAATGACAGAGTTGAACCTGTTATGATTGATTTGACTGGCTTGTTTACCACCGGCATTATGTTTGATACGCGAGATGATTTATTGAAATGGGCTAGAAATGTTGGCAGGGAAAATGGAATTGTCGCTGTCATTTTTCGATCTGAAACTGCGACAGCACGACCAAGAACAAAGACAAAATTAATTATTGGTTGTGAAAGAAGCGGTAAATATAGACCTTGGAAGAATCCTAAACTTACTAGGAGTATGTGGACTAGAAAATGTGAATGTCCATTTAGATTGAGAGGAACACAATCAAGTGTTGGTGAGGGATGGTATCTGCATGTAATATGTGGTCTCCATAACCACGAATTGGCCAAAAAACTGACTGGTCATTCTTTCTTGGGCCGATTGTCTCCAGACGAGAAAAATGTACTTGGTGATATGACGAAGAACTTGGTAAAACCAAAAAACATTTTAATGACACTAAGAGATCGTAATGTTGAAAGTTTGACGACAATAAAATAAGTTTACAATGCACGTCAAGCATATAGTTCATCACTTAGAGGTAATAGAACAGAAATGCAACATCTTTTGACATTGATGGAACGTGACAAATACGTCTATCGATATAGGAAGGTGGAGGGTTCAGATGAGTTGATGGACATATTTTGGGCCTATCCAAACGCTATCACTCTTGTAAATAATTTTCACATAATATTGATTATGGATAGCACATACAAGACCTGTAGGTATCGAATGCCATTACTTGAGATTATTGGTGTTACATCTACTGAAATGACATTTTGTGTGGGATTTGCATATCTACAGTCTGAGCGTTGAAAGAACAGATTACAAGTGGTGAAGTTGAAGTCATCGTTACTGATAAAGACCCTGCTTTGATGAACGCAGTTGACTATGTTTTTCCAATAGCAATGAATTTATTATGCTTGTTTCATATATGCAAGAATGTCAAAGCCAAGTGCAAGATGACTGTGTTTCCAAAAAAGAAGCAGGTGCAAATAATGGAGGCATGCGAGGCTCTGGTTTACAGTTATGATGAGACTCAATACTACATGAAGTTGGCTATCTTTGAAGGAATTTGTAGTAGTTGTTCTATTTTTTATGATTATGTACACGAGCAATGGTTAACTCCTCACAAGGAAAGGTTTATTGAGGCGTGGAAAAATAGAGCTATGCACTTTGGGAACATCACAACACAAAGGGTTGAGTCGGCGCATTTGAGTTTGAAAAGGATATTACAAGATAGTATTGGTGATATATGCAGTGTTTGGGAAACCATCAATAGCATGATTGTATTACAACACAATGAGATAATGGCATCATTTGAAAAGAGCATCATTCAAAAGGTGCATCGATATAGTAACAGATTATACGCCAATTTGCGTGGTGTTGTGTCCAAAAATGCAATAGATCACATTGCGGCAGAGTATGATCGCGTGAAGTATGTAGGTATTGATCAAACTGAGTGTCGTTGCACGATTAGGACAACACATGGTCTACCTTGTGCATGTGAAATAGCCTGGTATAGTATGATCCCACGTTCCATTCCATTAGTCTCTATTCATGTTTGGTGGAGTAAATTATATTTCCATGATGTTGGATCGAGTAAACCTTCAGAGTTATCTGTGAAACATGAAATAGATGTGATAGTGAAAAAGTTTGAAAAACTTGATGTAACTGGAAAATTTTCACTTAAAGGTAAATTACGAGAGATCGCGTATCCATCCACTACGACGATGTGTCCACCTGTTGACAAGGTTAAAACAAAAGGTGCACCCAAAAAAGGCAAAAGTAAGGTATTAAAAAGAGATAAATCAACCAAGTGTGATCCATCTTGGTGGGAGTATGTGGATGGAAGTGTTCGATGCAGTGGCACAAATGCATGTATTACTATAACAACCAGTAAAGTACAACAACCTCGACCATCATTCCAAAAACTCACACCTCGACCATCAGTCCAAAAACTCACACCTCGACCATCAGTCAGCAAAGTTCAACAACCAAGAGTTCTCCTTTTCAACGATTGGTTGCCAGTTGAAATTCATAAATTCATAGATGACATTATTGACGTTGGCGATGATGGTAATTGTGGATATCGTGCAGTTGCATGTTTATTTGGAATGGGTGAGAACTCTTGGGCCTTCATCCGTCAACAGTGTGTGGTAGAGTTTCAAGAGTTCATGTCTCATTACGAGATAATATATGGTGGAGAAAATTTTGTTCAAAAACTTATCCAGAGTTTATATGTTGAACAATTTACAACTATAGATATTTGGATGACACTTCCAAAAATGGGATATGTGATTGCTTCAAAATTTAACTTGGTGTTCGTCGCATTATCACTTAACCAATCGCAAACATTTTTTCCACTTCGAAGTCCACCACCAACATCTATGTCAGATCATCATATGATTGTTACTGCATTTGTTAAGAACTGTCATTTCGTACAGGTATTAATCGTGATATTTAATTTCATTTTATCAATTTTTTTTATATTTTAATAAATTATTGATTTTAACAGGTTTACTTAAAGTCAAATTCTCCTATACCACTAACAAGTAAATTGTGGAAAAAATATTGCAATGAAGAAGCACGACAACGAGAATTTATTTACAATGGTCGCATGCAACATTGGTTGCAGATTTTTCCGCAAACTATAAATGAAGTTATTGTAAACTGAATTGTTGATATTTAATATTGTATGAATTGAAATATAACGTTTGTTATAAACCGCCGAAATTCAACATGATCCCATAGTCGAATATAATATATATCCAAATCAATATTACACAAATGTAACTAATGCCTAAGTCCCTCTATGTCTCCTACGATATGGTACTACATTGGTCCAATCTCTACCACCACTCTTCTGAAATCGCAACACCAAAATTAACTCGTTCATGAGTTGGATCCCATCAGGTAATACCAGCTATCGACCAAGAAGCTCCTCTATAATTTGTATTGCTCGGCTCTACATTAAAAAAATACATTAATTAATTAATTTAGTTAAAAAAAATTACATGACTAATTAATTTAATTATGTCATAAATTAAATTTAAATGAATTTACCGTTGTTTGAATTAGATCATGATCATCATCCGTAGGTTCTGCAATTGAATGAGCTACATGGACTGGTTCTCTACGAATGATATATGGATGAGAAATCCAATGAAACCAGTCCATGTACTCATTCGCGCAATCTGCATGTCCCTGTACAACTGCGCCAACGTCAACTACATGCACAACATATTGCGTAAACATGATGTCCATTTCCTCTAGTGTGGTCGTCTGACCTACTACCTCCAAAGGTGAACCATGGATGGTTTGGACATGTCCATATTGACGCAATACCCTATCTGGCAAGTGAGCATACATCTTGGGACCCCAGCGTATCCACCCTCTGAATAATGAAACAGCTTCAAATGGTCGTTTTGCTCTATGCTCTCTATAGAGTGTCCACCATATGTCATCAACATCAATCTCGTCGAGTGCTTTCCTAAATGGAAGAACCAAACCCTTATCCCGTTTTGGCTTCCATCTAAGTGCTCTAGGGTAGTCCTCAATATAAATACGAGAGAGTCTACTGCAATCTGCACATAATGCTGAAAAATGCTCATAGACCCATGCCTGCACATATATAATAACATATCCATAAATCAGTAAACCAACCCAGAAAAATGGTACATAAAGCAGTAAACCAACCAAGAAAAACAACGCATAAATCAGTATAGTAGTCGCCAAATCAGTCCAAGAAATCAAGAAAAAACCAGCCCAGAAAAATAGCACATAAACCAGTAAACCAGCCCAGAAAGCAGCGCATAAATCAGTCTAGTTATCGCCAAATCAGTTCATGAAATTAAGAAAAAACCAGCCCAGAAAAATAGCACATAAACCTGTAAACCAGCCTAGAAAACAGCGCATAAATCAGTCTAGTAATCGCCAAATCAGTCCAAGAAATCATGAAAAAATCAGCCCAGAAAAATAGCACATAATCCAGTAAACCATACCAAAAAAACAACGCATAAATCAGTCTAGTAATCGCCAAATCATTCCATGAAATCAAGAATAAACCAGTCCACAAAAATAGTACATAAATCAGTAAACCAGTCCAATAAAACAGCAAACAAACCAGGCTACAAATCATTAAACCACTCAAAAAATTTAGTAAAAAACTAGTCTAAAACATTAGCATACTAGTCCAAAAATACAACACACAAACCAGTCTAGTAATCACCAAATCAGTCCAGGAAATCAAGAAAAAACCAGACCAGGAAATTAGCAAACCAATCCAAAAAAATACTAAAACTATCAAACCAATAATAAACCAAAAAAAATACTAAAACTCTAGAACATGCAAACCAGTCTATAAAGAACTTAAGCAAATGTGTGGCAGTGTAGAATTTACCTGTAACAGTGTCAAATACCATGATACTGTTCTAGTCTGATTCATGCTCGCTTCTCGAAGATTGTCGTATAGGTAAGCAAGCGCAACAGCACCCCATGCATATCCCCCACATGAGTTGAGGTCTCTGAAGCATTCATGGGAAGGAACGCTCACTGCAAAGGCGCTCTTGTCACCGAACAAGGTGCAACCGACCAAAAACAAAAGAAATACCCTCGCAGCCATTTGCCAATGTTGATCACCACATCGCTGATGGTATACGTCAAGCAACCAACTAAACCGAACAGTGGTGTTCCGCGTCACGTTAAACTCAGCATATGCAGCAGCCTGACTAACCCCAAGAAGCTCAGCCAATAATTCTGCACCGTCATCCTTGTTAAATATATTAATGCTGAAGAATGCAACAGTGATGGGTATATGCAGCAGCAACGAGACATCGTCCAGAGTAATGGTCATTTCCCCAATTGGAAGATGAAAGCTATTGGTGTTGCGATGCCACCTCTCGACAAAGGCAGAAATGATCCCTTTGTCGATCATCTCTTTTAACAAGTTCCCCAACCTCTTCATTTTCAATAATAGCTTCTTTTAACTTTTTACCGTTGCTAAAAACCCTTAACTCTCCGCGATCCTAAAATAAATTAACCGAGCAAATATAAGTTCAAACACATTACACAACTATTAAAAATTTAATTTGATTGAGAAAATTATCACGTCGTCCCATAGTCGTGTCGCAACGTGATCCCCATATGTCCTTAGGAAAGACCTGTCAACCGGACCACCCGGATATCCGTCATCTGCTTCCTCTTGTTGGACATCTTCTGGTTGGGCCTCTTCCGCTTGCGCCTCTTCTGCTTGTTGCTGTTGTAATCGTCGTTGTTCACGCTGAGCACGGTGATCACGTGCAGAAGCGGTTGGTCTAACACGATGACCGTCATCATTCGAAGTGCCCTCATCGATTATAACACGACTTGCTCTATCAGTAAACATTGTGCGCACCATTTCTGCATAACCAAATCATAATCATTATCAAAACAACATAACAATATAACCATTTATGCAAGTCCAGAAACCTAAGCCTACGTGAACTCCCCACACTAAACCCTACATGAACTCCCTGCTCACGTATGTGAACTCCCAAAACTGAACCCTAAGTGAACTCAATGTCATCAAACCCAGAAACGTCGCGAATGTTAAACGAAGGATAACAACAAAAACAGCAACACCATTGATAAAGATTCAAAAACAGATGAAGGTGATAAAGATTTAACAACAACGCCAACACCATTGAAACAACAACAACAACAAAAACGATGATTACTTGAAGTGATGAAGGTGTTGAAGATGATGAATGGATTGAAGATGATGAAGGTGTTGGAGATGGTTGAAGATGATTGAAGAAGGAAAGTATGAAGATTGAAGGTTAGGTTAATGAAGATGAAGGTTATGAAGATGAAGAAGATGATGGGGTTGAGTTAATAGAGAGGGAAGGGCATTTTGGGTTTTTTAGTTATAAAAAAATTTTGAGGGGTGTGGGAAGTAAAATGAGGGGTGTGGGAAGAAAAATTGTTAAAATAAGTTGCTTAGAAATAAATTTAAATAAAATACGAGATAATAAATAAAAGGAGATAAAGAGAGAAGAGAGAACAAACGAAAATTTATACTAGTTCGGCCACAAACATCATAAGACATACCTCGAGTTCTCAAACAATAATACTAAAACCAAGCTTTTAAAACATGATAAACAAGAAATCTTTACGACCTAAGAACATTCTCCCAACAAAACTATTCCTTTATAGAAAAGCCTCATAATTCAAAAGATTTCACCTTCCTTGAACAAATCAGATTGCACCCAGAGCCGGTTCAAGACATAAGGAGACCTAAAACAAATTTTATTACGAGGTCTTTTAGAGCCTACTATAGTATTTTAATAAAATTACTAAAAAAAATTTATGAAAAATTATTTTTTAGACACTTTAGAATAAAAAATCATTTATTAAATTAAATAATCAATTTTATATAATATTATTTTTTTAATTATTAATTAAGTCAATTAATTTAATACTTTTTGAGAGAATATTAATTTTAGATAAGATTTTATTAGTGTTTAGATTTAAAAATATTAGAATATGAAGTATATTAAAAGTGAACAAGAAAGAAATAGGAATGAGAGGAGGAAGATGAAGAAGTGACTAGAGTGTGATTGTCAATTGGTGTGGTTTAAAAGTGTTGAAAGTGTGGAAAGTACTCATATTTATTGGAAGGGGAAGTTAACTACAAAAGACTATTATAGTATTTTCCATTAATTTTTTTCAATGCATATAGTATGTCTTATTCATGTCTTATACACGTCATAATCAATTATATATAAGTTATAATCGATTATTCAGTCAATTTAAAAATAAAGTTGATTTCTGCAGTCATAATCGTTTATATAGTATATTATAATCGATTATGAATATTTTAAGAAGACATAGAGGATGCTTCTGCGTTGATAATCGTTTATTAACAAGTAGCATAATCAGTTATGATGTATATGAGAAAACGTGAAAACTAGGTTACACAATTGTAATCAATTATGACAAATGCTATAATCGATTATGTCATATAAATATGACTTGTAATGTACAAAACTTGTCTTTTAAAGTAAATAATTTATTTATTATAAATAAATAAAATAGATAAAAAAAAATATATCAATGAGTTTAACAACTATAAACTATAAGTTAATTTTATCAAACAAAATCTATGTGGAATCAACCTTTTATTTATACAAAAAATTTACATTACTTTTTCTTAATCACCGATATTAAAAATTAGTTGTTAATTTTTAAGTCCAACTCTCTCAAACCACTAAAACACTTTATAACTTCCTATATTCCTTTTGCCTTAAAAAAAATTAAATATGTAGTTTATAAAAAATGAAAGTATATTTATTTAAATTTAATGGCCATGCATTATCATTGTAAATATATTTTATATTGACAGTCAATCTATTATGCTGTTTATCTAGTGAGATGATAAAATTAAATATTCTTATTTAGCGTGAGTATAAAATTAGTTTATGCATAATCCTTTTTCTCTATTTATATTCCTTTCAACAAATTAAAAAATATTTTTTATTTTAAATTAATAACAACATAAAATTAATTCATACCAAAAAATAGAGGAAAGTAAAATCTTGCAACAAAATGTAGAGAGGAAAAATATGAAAGTGAAGTCTTAAAGTTAATGAAGCAGTTTCATGAAATTGAAGACCTTTGTTTCCCGTGTGAGGTAACAAAATGAAGCGGCATCACACAAACGTGCGTTTATATATAGTGCATTTTGGTTGAAGGTATACAAACTATATACATAAATGAAAAGTAATTAAGAAAGTGGTTTATTTACTGAAGATGGTTATGGTTTCAGGTGGAGTTAAGAACCTCTAAAAGATGAAACACACTCTTGTGTTTCCTCAAACGAAGTTACTGTTTTCTTCTATCGACCGTTTACTCTGTTGTGTGGGTATGAAACAAGGGAAAGGGGAAGTAAGAAAGGGTACGGTTTTGTCGTTTGAGGAACATTGATTACATTGGTTTTAAGTAGGAGTTTGCATCCGCAAAGAATACACTGTTGACATGATTATGCATCTCTAAAATGAAGTTGATAAAGTGAAAAAAAATTAATTATTGATAATATAATTGTATGTATAAATAATATCAACGATCATCACATTATTTTCTAAAGAAAATTAGTAACTTTAAATAAGTCAAATCTATATTAACAATGTAGGAGTCTACACCACCTATCCTCAAAAACCTATAAAATGGTAACAACAATAAAGCAAAACTGAAAAAATTAAGGAATTTGTTTTAGACATGTGTGCAAGCGCAAGTCGTGCAAGAACCAAGAGAAAGGAAATTGTTTTAGACTAAGTGCTATTTTAATTTTTGTTCAGATCAGTGTACTATTAAAAAATTAATTTTTGTTTCAGATCAGTGTACTATTTTTTTTAGCATATTTTAAATTAGTTTCTTTAAGTAAAAATAAAAGTTTTGAATAAATTGAGTTGGCTCGAAAAACCTAAGGTGATTAAACGGTTAAACCTTAATTTATTGCTATGATTTCAAATATATTTCTTCACAAGTACCCACTCATACCCATCTTGATATTGTACCCACTCATACCCGTCTCGATATTGACAGGAAAAATCTACTTTAACCGAACGCAAGTGCAGATTTTCTTTAATATTAAAACTTGGAGACATAAGTGGGTTTGAGGTGTTAATATTCACCCCAGATCCGCACTACTAGTAAAATTATTAGTGTTTTTAAATTTCTATATACATATACTTGTTCATTTTATTTATTATTTTGTATATATTATAAATTTCAATCATCCCTTTACAGGAAATATGATTTTAATAATTTATTATTGACTGATAATAACTATTTTATTCTATTAATTATAATAAATATGACTTTTAAATTTATTATTTTATATATATGAACGAGTGTGGTAGAGAAACCTAATTCCTATTGAGGGTAGAGATAAGTGCTCAAATTTCAACCTCAATAAGAAACGTGAGCGGTAGCGAGTTTTCCCTCGTTAGTCAAGTGTAGGGATAAGGGAGGCAAAATATGCTCCCTACCAACTCTATAGATATTGAGAAAGTAATATAAGTGATCCAAGAAACTTTATATTTAGCGTACAAATTCTAATATGGACCACCCACTATATATCGGTACTTCAAAAATATTTAAAACTCTAACGATCACATACGTCACATCTTAGAAGTACACATTAATGGTTATCTTCATTTCCATGACTGAGATAATGATTTAAATTATATCAGTTTTATAAAAACAATGGAACACAAATATATATGTCGTATTGAATCAGATTATAAGAATATCAAGATAGTTGAATATACATATGTTCTTTCTTATTGATAATGATCTACAATCTCAATGAGTAAAGAGGAATGATGATTATATATGATCACCAAGTTAGTTAGAATCAATACTAGAGACTCAACAATCAACTTAACTAACTTAAATAGAATGGTAGTGACAATTGATTAACTAGGAAATAGTAAAAGCTAACGGATTTACAATTAAGACCATGATAAAAAAAACTATCCTAAGTCATACTATCGACACCAATTAAATTATTATCTTATCTATAAAGACAATGATAGTCATTAATTATTATTCTGAAGAATATCGTCGATTGTCGTTATAATTTTTGATGATTTTTAAATATTGTTTATTTAGTAAACCACTTACGAAAGTGATCCCTAGTAGAACTCACTTTATTCAGCATGCTCCATTTTTTTTTAATTGTTGGCAACTCCAAAAATCAAACCTTTAAATTACGCTAATCTTGTTATTATGTTAGATTTACTTTTTTTAGATAAAGATCCTCTCAATTTCTCAAACTCATCACTATAGTTTTAAAAAGAACCAACGATATAAATGCACTTATTTAAGGTGATGTGTTTATTGATTAGTTTATTTGTTATTAGTTATAATAACTAAATTTAAATATGTTTATTTAAATATGTTTTCATAAACATGTTTGATTAAGAGATAATATAACATTTATATTAGCCCAATAATATTATATTAAGTTTGATTATAAATTATCTTTTAAAATAAAAACTTTAAATTTAATCTGCGAGATATATTCAAAAAATATAATCTGCAAGATATCGTCAAAGAAAATGAATTTATATTCCCTTGCTATTTCATAATTCTGAATTCTAAACTCTTTGAACTTGATGATTTTCAGCCTTGTCCACTGAAGCCACTCAGAATGGACTTTTCCGTTCAGACTTCGAAGTCCATTATTATTGGATTGGACCGTTGTGAAATCATTTTATGAAAATTTCTTTCCTCTTCTCAAAAGCTTTTATATTTTGTCAGATTAATTTAAATGTGTATTTTATATTTTAATATACATTTTTGTGTATTTTAAAATATTGAGATACGAGAAAAAACAGTCTACTTTATTTAGAAAGTCACTTTTTTCTTTTTATGTTTTAAAAAAATATTTGAAATTGAAAAAAAAGTGTTTTTTTTTATCAAAATATCATGACAAAAATCTATACTATTTTTTTTTTTCTCAAAAATATATTGTACTTTCTTAAACAAAATGCACGTTGCAATGAAAAAATGATCTTCGTTTATTTAAATTACAAACTAGCTTTTCCGTCCAATAAAAAAGAACTATAGTACAAAATTATAAATAATTTTATCTATGAAGGTTAATAATAAGACAACTTTGTCTGCTCAATTACTATGTGGCACCAGAGCAGAAGGAGAACTCTCTGCTCAATCTCTGCATGTTGACTTGACTATGAATCAAGAAAATCAATAATGAGACCAAAACCTAAAAGAACAAAGGTACTTTTTTATTTAAAAAATATTATATCATTTGATGCATGTTATATTTTATTTTACAAATAATTATCAATAGAAATAAAAATATAAATTATCTACGATTATCTAATAAAAATAAATTCTATTATTTTTAATGTCCTTTTGTTATTTCATTTAACTGCAGAGATACAAATTCGGTAGCTATAATATATATAGAGACAATGTGGTAGTATCTTTTTTGTTTAACCTATTTACTTTCGGTTATACCATGTTTAATATGGGCACATTTTTTATACCTAATAGTAAAATTATAATTAAGTAAGAATTTGAATCACATTAATGTATAATGTGGATGTTTAATTTTTTAATTATATATAGTCCATTTTATTCATTTTATTTAAAATTAAAATTACACAAAATAAGTGTTCATCATTAACATATGTTAGTAGAATAGACAAATAAACACCAATCATAGTTACTTAATCTGCTAAATTATATTGTACAATTTTCAAAACAAAAACAATTATCCGATAAATTATTATCATGATGAATTAAAATTTGGGAAAGTATAAAGTTATTTTCTCTATCTCTGTGAATAAAAAGGTGAAGAATCTTTATTTCTCTCATGTTTTAGATATGTCCACTCTCATCTAACCTTTTTTTCTTAAAATTCTAAGACCGTTCTTTTATTTTTGAGTTGATCCGTCATAAATTATTGTTTAAAATTTAATTAATATAAATTATTGTAAAAATAATATATATATATATTATTAATTATTGTTAAAATTTTAAATGACTATTAAATATTGGTTAACAATAAACTATAATAAAATATTTTACAAACTCCTTATTCTCTCGTGTAATGTAGAGTCTGACACAAAATTTAATTATTTTTCAAATTTTACTATTTACATTTTCTTGTCGGTAATTCTACTATTTATTTAGTTTACGTTAGAGGTCGACACAAAACTCCAAAAAACAAAATTACGCATCTATGAAGAAACCAGAACATGATAAACAACTATGAAGTGACATTTGTGTCCAAAAATAAACTATGAAGTTACATTGATTACATGGAAAATTTTAATTGGACAGATTCCACTATAAACCAATGTTTAAAACTTATTCAAAATACAAAGGATACTTTTTACAAATGTAAGTTATTGATTATTCGCATTTTTATGTCTGAAACACTAATTCGTTTGAAAAGTTAATATATTCTAGTGATGAATGATAAAGAATAATGTAAGATCTATAGTTTTTAATGTTATTTATATTAAAAAAAGAATTTATTTGGTAGTACTTGTTCATTTTAACTATAGATGATTTCTGACATGACCAATATAACTAAGTGTTAAGAAATTATTTATAAAAGTGAGATGATATTGAATTTAGTGGTAGCCTTTATAAGTTTTTTAATCAAAAAAAAATAATACCAACAAAATAAGTTATTTGCCTCTATAAACACCCACCAATACTTGGGTGGTCATAACACACACCGGTGAATCTTGACAAATTTCATTGAGGGGATCAACATAAAATATATTATATATAAAATATTTTCAATTAATCTCATATATTTAATTTTGATATAGTGGTAATTTTAATTTTTAGATGTATTAAAAGTACCCAGTTTAAATATACATTTTTTGGACAAAATTATAAAGACACCCCATTTAATTCTTTATTCTTCATTTTTTTATGCGTCTAAATAATTTGCCTTAAGTGTTTTGATTACACAAGACTTTCTTTTTCATGTTTTTTACTATATGATATTTTTTTCAAATTTTTACATGCATAAATCGTTATTTTACAAAAAATAGTAATATTTAATTTGAAATTGAGAAGTTGTCTCTCTTTTATAATGAGTGGTTTATTTATAAAAAGAAGCAATCTCAAAATGAATATCCTTTTAATTTAGGGTAAATCACCATTTTAATTTTGAATGGACAAAATCATGTCATTTTAGTCTCTAACTCATCCAAAAACTCAAACCAGTCACTGACTCATCTAAATGTCTGTTAGTTTAATCCCTAACATGAAATTGATTATTAACTTTGTTAACGTAGTTACGTGAATGATTATGTGTCACTTTGATGTGAATTTGAATGCTTCCACATTAGATTGAAGATCTAACAAAGTGGTTTCTTCACATAAAGTAACAAATGAAAGGAAAAAAAATGAACAAAAGATGGATCAAATTGAGAAGATGGAGAAGACGCTACAACCAATGATAATTGATAAGCCAATGAGGAATCAACACAATGGTAAGAAAGTCATTGATAAGATTCAAACAAGTTCTAATCTAAGAGCTCTTAAGGAGACTTAACTCAATCACCATTTTTATGAGAAAAATTTTAAGTCCTTTAAAACTTGTCCAAAATGAGACTCTTGCAAAGTATTTAAAGAATGATTCACCGTATTCCTAAAATGGGCCAAAAACCAATTTTCTAGACCCATATTAGACTTATACCACTTAACTAAAATCATTACAATTCAAATTAAACACAAATAAAATTAAAAACTATTGAAAAGTTTTGACTTAAAATATTCTTTGTTTTTACTCCTAATTTGCTCATTTTAGGTCCTCATAATTTCCTCTTTCTTAGAAGAAATTTGACCTCAAATTTAGCTCCATCATAACCTACAAGAAGAAAAACACAAGTCAAAGACATGAAGAACAATGTTAATGCTACCACCGGGATCAAATGGAAATTGTGAAAAACCATCAAATGTGCAAGGTAGGTGAAGCACAACTCCACTTTTGGAAATAAAAAATCTAACATATTCATTTCCAATGTAAGGAGTTTTAAAGATAGATAGAAAATTATACCTCTTGAAATTGACATTAAGTATCAATGTTACCTTCTTAGAATTGAAATTGGTGACAAACAAGAAGTTACTTTGTATTTCTAAAGGCTTCAAAGCAAGTTGAACTTCGTGGACATTCCTTTCATCATAACAAATGAAAATTATTTTTGAAACAAGACAAGTCCCTCAAACACAAATGAAGTTTAAAAGATTTGTTAATAATAGGTAGAGCCAAGAGAGGTGTGGTAGTGCAACTATCAACTAATTGTACATGTAGACATTTAACCTTTATAGGAAATCTCAAAATACTAACTTTCTTTTTAACTAATGAGTAAGTATTCAAGTTAGCAAACAAACGTTTCTTAAGAATCCCAACACATTCTTCAAAAAATTTGTCATGAACCAAGTTTACTTTAGAAAACATAACAATACATTTATCAAGAAACTCATTCAAGTATTGATTCATAATTCTCAAATCAAGTTTTGGAGAATAGTATGGATTAAATACTTGATGCTTCATGGTTTCAACTTACAAATAAGGCTTATGGAAAAAATACAAGTTTGACATTTCGACATGAATATTTGCAAATTAACCTAGCAAACATTGGAGGTAGGGGTGTGTAAAAAATATGGTTAATTGGATCATTTTAATAAATTGAATTGCACTGCACCACAATAAACCAAATCATTTAAATGGTTCATGAATTGAACCACATATTTAAAACAATTCGATTAACCAAACTTAATTCGAAACCAGTATAACAATTTTAAAATTTTATCAGAAACATCGAAACTTTTTTTTTCGAAAAAAAAATTAAATCATTTTTTTCTTATAAAATTTTTGAGAAAAAAATCGAAAACATATTTTTTTAAAAAAAATTTCAAAAAAAAATTGAAACTTTTTTTATCAAGAAAATATTTATATCTATTTCTCTCGAAAAAAAAAAGAAATTTTTTTTTTAAAAATAATCGAATTTTTTTTTTCGAAAACAATCGAAAAGTTTTTGCCAAAAGAATTTCGAAATTATTATTTAGAAAAAAAATTTTATCAGAAAATTTTTTACATTTATTTTTCTAGAAAAAAATTGATATTTTTTATCAAAAGAATTTTCAAATAACTATTTTGAAATTAATTTTAACTAAATTTTTTTTCAAAATATTAAACTAGTTTATATTTATAAATCAGTTTTAAACCGGTTCAGAACTGCACTGAACTTGATTTAAAAATGGTTTTCAATAACTGAACCAAACCATTAATGTGGTCCAATGCGGTTTGGTTTTTGAACCATGAACACCCCTAATTGGAGGAATAAACTTATCAAACAATTTAACAAAAGAAACACATCAATTAAAATAGTAGAAGAATTAAAGTTGCTAGGATTCAAACCAAAATTTTCCTTGCAAGCATCGTTTTGAGAAACCTTTGGCCAATCACCTTTAAATTCAATGGATTGTGGACGTTCCTCTATTGGAGACATAACTTCAAACTTTTGAACAGAAGAATCAACAAAGTTAGACAAATGGTTAGAGGTAATTTCTTACTATTTGTCTCTCAAATTTTGTTTCGCTTCCTTTTTCTTTTCTTTAATTTTCTCTTTCTCCCTCAAGACTAGTTTATCTTTTTCCTCTTCCTCTTTCTTTTATTTGATTTTCTCTTTTTCTCTCAAGGCTAGTTTCTTTACTTTTCTTGCCGCTTTTGCATATCTATTTTCATAAAGATATTTCATATATTATAAATCAAATACAAAATCTCTAATATATTCATGATATGATATACTTCTTCTCTTCTTTTGTTGATCATCCTTTTTATATTCTCCTTGCCTTTTCTCTTTTACATACCTCTTATCATCCCTCTCAAAATCTCTAAGTCTCCTTACTTTTTCTCTATTTCTCCTTTCATACATCATTTCCTCCTCACCATAATCTTTACATCTTCTTTCTTTTTCTCTATTTCTCCTTTCATACTTACTTTCCTCCTCATCGTAATCTTTATATGTTCTTCTCTCCTCATGAAATATATGACTCCTTTTTCCCTCGATTTCAAACCTATTTTCATTTTGAGAAGATATTCCATGATGAGATATCCTATCTCTTTGATTCACAAGCTCTTTTCTCAAGGCATTCATTTGAGTATTCAAATTCTTTGTAAAATGACCCGTAAGAGAAGCTAATATAGGAGAAGAGAGGTTTGGGTCACTTTCATTCATGATTTCAACAACAACAAGTCAATGAGTACAATAATAATCAAGCAAATAACAAAAACAAGTTAAGAAGTAAAAAAATAAGGCCATTACCATTCACTAAGTGTTGACACTCAAGAAATGTATCACTCATGTATATCACTCAACGATGGCTTTTTTTTTAATGATGTGCACTCTTGTCTTTTTCCACTCAAACTCTTCTTTCAAGTTCTTAAAAAGAACCCAAACAAGAATCCAAATCAAAGAATCCAAACACAATGTAACAAGTCCACAAAAGCTATCAATACAAGAGTTTCAAGAAGGGAAAACTCTAAGACAAAACTAAGAGAATTTAAAATGAAAAAGAAGAAAAAGTAAGTAAATGAAGACACACCCAAATATACTATCAAAGAAATAAGAAAAATTAATACTAAACGACAAAGTGATTCAAATATATGGGATCCGTTGGTACTAAAATCAAACTTGTCATGCCTAAAAGAGGTAACATGAATTCAAAAACGTTTGATATTTCAATATGATCAATTCTGGATTTTTTCTTTTTGCAAAATGCTTTTTTTTTTCAAAAGTGCTTTTGTGCAGAATCACTTTTTCTCAACACTTGTACTTTCGGAATTTTTTTTCTGTATATTTAAATTTCTGTCATTTTTCTAACACATTTAGCCTTTTGAATTTTCAGAGTCAAACATGAGTAGAAGAAATAATATCAAAAACAAATTTGCAAATTAAATTTTTGGATCAAGGAGAGTTGCAAGTGAAGATGATGAAATACAAATTTTTTTTTTCTGTGCTTCTTTTTTTAGCAACCTAGATTTTCGAATCTCAAATGAAGTAAATAATTACCAAAAAGAACCTTCCCCACATATTATAACACTATAATCAACTAACAACTCAAGACTAAAATTGCAAGAAGTGAACCTAAAATTTTAAACTTCTCAAGAACTTCAAGAACACAAAATAAATCTGAAATAGAAATTAAAGACAAAGATTACCACTTGGTGACAAGCTCTGGATACCAAATGATGTGGATTTGAGTGCTTCCACATGAGATTGAAGATCTAACCAAGTAGTTTCTTCACATAAAGTAACAAATGAAAAGAAAAAAAAATGAACAAAAGATGAATTAGATTGAGAAGATGCCACAAGCAAAGGCGATTGATAAATCAATGAGAAATCGCCACAATGGTAAGGAAGTTATTGATAAGATTCAAGGAAGTTCTAATCCAAAAACTCAAAGAGCAGACTTGACCTACTCACCATTCTCATGAGATTTTTTTTAGGTTTAAATATGTTTTTGATCCCCGTAAATATGACCTTTTTTTATTTTGATCCTCGTAATATTTTTTTTTTTGTTTATGTCCCTGTAATATCAAAATAGATTTATTTTTGGTCCTTACTGTTAAGTTGACGTTACAAAAATGTTAACTCACAAAGGGAAACAGTTTTTGGTCCCTGTAAATATAACACTTTTCATTTTTAGTCCCTGAATTTTTTTTTTTTGAATTTCATCCCTGCAATATTAAAAAATCTTTTTAAATATAAAATAACATACAAATTGATCTTTATTAAT
>JBBPBP010009779.1:25362564-25396612 GCA_037974735.1 Cicer chorassanicum
AAAAAAAAAAGAATTTTAATAGTAAACACTTAAGTGTTTAAGGTTGAATATATTAAGTAAAAAAGAATATCCATTATACTAAATCATATAAAATTCATAAAAAATAAAATATAAATACCTAAAAATATAGTATTATAAAAAAAATTCTTAAAATTTTGGAGGAGACCATGACACTATTGGTCCCCTTGTCTCCCCCGCTTTTTAGTTATATGTAATGGTTTTAACTCTTAAAAAAAATTCTTAAAATGTTAGAAGTGATATTTTTTTTAATGGTTTGACTCTTTAGTTTTTAAGAGAATGATCTAAAATTCCGTTAAAAAAGTAAATAAAGTTTATAAACTTTATTGATCATCTTTAATAGTATCTCCCTCCTTCTCAACTTGTATTGATAGTAATATTTAATAAATAGAAATTATTTTTAGAGAAATACTAACAAATATATTTTTTTTATAATAGAAAAAAGGTTCACTAGTCGCCAAAACTATTCGATGTCGACTATTATTCATAACCATTGTCCACTGCTCGTGGTGGAATCGTGGAAAATCTAAACTACCCTTCTTTTAGTATGGCAGAGGCAGATTAGAGTGACAAGGGTTGAAAACTGAGACTCGACCACTCACCAGTATAACTCCATGATGGAAAAATTTGTTGTGTGTTAGTGCCCATTTAATTTCTAACATTTTCATTTTTTATTTTTTATTTTTACTAATAACTAATAAGTGGTGGCCGAATCATATTTTGTCTCAATTTCTTTTTTAATTGTGATAGAGAAGATGAAAATTAATTCGACATTATTTTTAAGATGTTTTTTTTAAAGTGATTTATTAACGTACATTTGTCTATTTTTTAAAAAGAGAACGTTAACAAATTATAATTAAAAATAATTAAATATATTGAAAATTGTATGTTGCTAAATTTTAAAAATAAATAAACAGGTGTATGTCAGCAACTCCCACAAAAATTTATTAAAATATACTTTACCATATTTTTAAAAATAATATTTTAGCAAATTATAACTAAAAAATTACTAAATATACTTCAAAGGTGTATGTTGTTAAAATATTCCTTTATAAAAACTACCGGTAGATGTATTCTACTAACCTTCCCAATTTTTAAAATATCTATATAATGCATTTTCCAATGTTTTATTTTATTAGTGAAAATGGAAATAGGAATGTATTCAGAGAGGGAAATTGGGCAGTGAATTACTAGATTGTCTTGCATCCTATGACCACTCAACTCATCAAGTCACCTGAGCTTTTGTTGAGCCGTGAATGCTGTAGACATTCTGCACCCCCATCTTTTTTTAGAACTTAGAGATTGGGAGAATTAGTTTTGGTACCTCCCCATTTATTGTTGTACCCCTCAAATAGTTAAAAACCCAAAATTGCCCACACAATTCACCACTCAGTAAAAGGTAAAAAAAAAATATTACTCTCAAAATGTCACCCACTCCCAAAATTTTCGGTACGTATTTTTTCCCCCAAAAAATCCTGTAGTTAAAATGTAACTACCAAAAATTTCAAAATTGTGAAATTTCCGGTAGTTAATTTCCTTTACCGGAAATTTTGCCAGCAAATTTCCGGTACGTTATGTGTACTACCGGAAATTTGGGAGTTGTGAAATTTCTGATAGTTGTGTTTACCGGAAATTTCAAAAATCTGATACATAATTTTTTTTTGTTAATTTTTTATTTTTGTTGACATAGGTATGGAAAAAAGACAACCAGTGTGTATAGATTTAACTGAAGCATTCACAACCGATCAAATTTTTAAATCACGGGAAGCTGTCATATCATGGGCAAGAGTGGTTGACCATCAAAATTGAGTAGCTGTTATCGTAACTCGATCTGACGTAGAGACCGGAAAGAGAGGAAAGAAATCTAAATTAATTTTTGGTTGTGATAGAGGTGGAAAATATCAGTCAAATAAAAGTGACTCAGGTACTTCAACAAAAAGGTGTGGTTGTCCGTTTAAAATTCGATCGAGACCATTGAAAAATGCTGAGGGATGGATTATCAGTTTAGTGTCTGGTATCACAACCATGAGTTAGTGGCTACTTTTGAGAATAATGCATTTGTGGGGGCGCTTAAACGATGAAGATAAGAATCATGTTGACGAATTGACAAAGTATCACGTTGCACCGAGGCATATCTTGTCATCTTTGAGAGATCAAGATAAGGAGAATGTGACTAATATCTATCAAATTTATAACCGACAAAGCACCTACAGGAAGAATTTGAAAAGACCTAGAACTGATATGCAACATCTATTGAAGTTACTTGAAGCTGAGAAGTATGTATGTTGGACTAGGACTCATGGAGACTCCAACGCTGTGAGGGACATGTTTTGGACGCGCCCAGATTCCATAACTTTGTTGAACATGTTTCATTTTGTATTGATCATGGATAGCACCTACAAAACCAATAAGTATAGGTTACCATTGTTTGAAATTGTTGGTGTAACTTCAACTAGGTTGACATTCAATGTTGCATTTGCTTATATGGATAGTGAGCGTCAAGAAAACTTCTGTTGGGCATTGGAGAAGCTAAAAGAGTTGTTTATTGCAAACACCCCATTTCCTCAGGTGATCGTGACTGATAGAGAACTTGCTTTAATGAATGCAATTGAAGTTGTATTTCTATCTTCAACAAATTTACTTTGTCAGCTTCATATTAACAAAAATGTTAGAGTCAAATGCAAGCAATATATATTAAACAAAGATATGCAGGAACCCATTATTGAGTTATGGAAGAAAATTGTTTATTGTTCTCAAGAGAAGGAGTATGATGAACTTTTGCAAATGTTTGAGCAAACTTGTGTCAATAATATTATTTTCTTTGACTACGTCAAAGACGCATGGTTGAATCCTCACAAGGAAAAATTTGTTCAAGCGTGGACCAATCGAGTATTGCATCTAGGAAATACTATAACTAATAGGTACGTCATTAAAACTTTATTTATTTTTTTATATTTATACTTATATATGATTAATTTTGTCTATATACGATTAAACATGTATGATAAAATTTTGTTTTATTTTTATACTTATATATGATTAAATAATATCAAATTTTGTTTATGTTTGAATATTAGGGTTGAGTTTGCTCATTGGTCGTTGAAGAACTTTTTGGAACACAGTAAATGAGATTTCTGTAAGGCATAGAATGGTATGAATGACATGTTGAAGTTCCAAATTATTAAGATAAAAGGTTCATTTGAGACAAGTAAGGGTTGCAAAGAGCATATACACAACAATCTATTCTATGAGAATTTGAATTGGGTTGTATCCAAGAAAGCTTCAGCTGATATTGTTCATGAGTACAAGAGAGTCAGCTATGTCGGTAACGACAAATCTGCATGTGGTTGTACACTTAGAAACACTCATGGATTACCGTGTGCATGTGAGTTAGCACGATACAAGTTGAAAGGTGTTCCAATTCCATTGGAGTCTATTCATATACAATGGAGGAAATTAACAATGAATACTGATCAAGAGGAAGAACAATTGGAAAAGGATTCGGAGTTGGACATTACATGTGAGATGAATGTTATATGGAAAATATGGAAAACACTTAATGTTGTTGAAAGCAGGGCATTGAAGAGCAAGTTGCGTGAAGTTGCATATCCAGAAACAACATCAATGTGCGCCCCACCAGATAAGATAAAAATAAAAGGTGGTGTGAAGAAGAAAAAAGGCAATAAGCCGAATGAATTTGACGTATATCGCGACCCTTCATTTTTTGAGCATGTTGATGCATCCAAACAAGTCTCCAAGCAAGCATCCAAACAAGTCTCCCAGCAAGGATCCAAACAAGTCTCTCAGCAAGCATGTATGATGAGTCAGGTTAGAAAATATTTGGACGAGTTTCCTCCTATAATTCATCCATATATTGTAGACGTAGTTAATGTTAAAGCAGATGGAAATTGTGTATATTGTGCTATTGCTGCTTTACTTTGCCATAGTGAAGAATCTTGGAGCATTATGCGTCGACAGTTGTATATAGAGATTAAGTCCAAACCTGATTTATATCTTGTGTTATTCAAGGAACGTTTGCAAGAAGTGACTGACTCTTTACTTATATACGAATTGGGAAACCAACCAATGGAAAAGTGGCTGAGCATTCCAGATATGGGTTACGTGATAGCAACAAAATATAATCTCGTTTTTGTTACATTGGCAAAAAGTTTTTGTTTGACTTTTTTCCCATTGACGGGTGCACACAGTGGAAACCTATCACGTGATCGTATTATCAGCATTGGTTTTGTTAATGAAAGTCACTGGGTTCAAGTTAAATTGAAAGCAACATGTCCATTACCTCCACTAGCATGACATTGGAAGGAGCACCGTAGTGATGAGTCTACATCATGGGCTATAGCGTATGCAAGACGTCTACAACATTGAGGTTCATTAGATTTAGATGGTACATCAGATTATATGTCTTTAGCAGATGGTTGACACTTTTGTAACAAGTTTTATTCAATACATATTATATGTTGTTTTCAATTAGTTAGTTTACATTCACCACATTGAACAAGATAAATAAGTCTGAATAATAAAATAACACAATAAAAATAAGTATAAACAAATAAGTCTAAATACTAAAAATACAACATAAATACTACTGATAACTCCCTCCTCTAGAAATGTATAAAGCCCTCTCTAATAAAACACGCATGTCATCATCACCCGGTAGTCTATCTAAATCTAAACTCTCCTGTATCAGACCACCGATATGTTGCACCGTGTATACCACTCCCCACAACTATCACTAGGACCGGCAGCATCAGTAGGACCTCCAACATGACTAGGACCAGCAGCATTAGTATAACCTCCAGCATGACTAGGACCAGCATCTGCAGCAACATGAGAGGTCATCCTAGGATGAGATATCCTATAGTACCATTGGATGTACCTCTCAACAATCTCGTGTGGATATGTAGCCCGATGCAACATTGAACGAAGGGCTCGAACAGAGTTCCGGTACATACTTCATTCAACATCCACATCATGTACTACAAGCATCGGTGGTGTAGGAGGGATATGCTGAGTATATCCGAACTGTCAGATGCACCTCTCTGGTAAATAAGGTACCATAGTGGAACACCAACGAATATGACTAGTAAACAACGAAACAAACTGAAACCGTGTGGTAGAGTCCTCGTCGTAATTTACTGCCCATATAACCTCAGACTCCCTCAAAGCATCCAATTTTGCTCTGTAGTACGCCACGCTCCTGAATGTTTGTTTTGGAGTCCACCGATACATCCGTGGCATGAAAGAAATCGGCTCATTCAGATCCCTTTTATAGATATCAGGGAAGTGCTCATATATTCAGGTCTGTAAATAATAAAAATATACAAATAATTAATTAATCATATTATCAAATAACAATATAATAAGTATGAAAAATAATATAATAGTACCTGAAAGAGATATAAATATCCACCGATCTGCTTCGTTGCCGGCAGAGTACTATCTCTAAGATAGTCATATAAAACAACAAGTGTTGCTGGTCCATAAGCCCATCTGCCACATGTATCAAGATCTTGAAACAGAAACAAATATTTAGCAGATACTAGTGTAAAACTTTTATCTGCTAATATCGTACACCCTACTAAATGTAGTAGGTATGCCCTAGCTGCACAATCGTACCGTCCATTACGCAACTGTGTAAAAAATACCGATTTCAACCACTCGAAACTGTACGATGCACCTTTGTTAGTCCTGGTCTCGGCCACTGCTTCATTATCACCACAGCATGGGATGCTGAGAAGACCCCTGACATCGTCTAGAGTGATAATCATCTCACCAAATGGCAGGTGAAATGAGCTCGTCTCTACGTGTCATCTCTCAACAAAAGCTGATATTAGATTATCGTCAATCATATTCAGAGTACATCGCTGCAGAGGACGTAGTCCACATACGGTAATCCAATGATCAATCTCCGCAGGTAATCTAACTCTAATTTCAATAAATTTGGCCTACTTCTTGCCATTTGAGACCACTTTAAGGGCGCGTCTATCCTGTTTAATTACAATAAATAACAAACACACAATAAATTAAAATTTAAATAATGAATATAAAATTTAAATATAACAAATTACTACAAATATATTAAAATAAATAAATAAATAAATCAAATCAAATAATAAATAATTATAATAATAAATAATTAAAATATTAAATATTATTAACTAAACTCCCTATTCCAGATTTTTACAGCTATGTGGTCCTCATAATTCTTCAGGACAGATAAATCGTACGGACCATCAGGAAATAATGGAGCATCAGGCGGCTCCTGCTCCTACTGCTGATCATCAATATAATCATCCTGATGCTGATCATCAATATAATCATGCTGATGATGATCCTGTTGCTGCTGATCCTGCTGGTAAACATCTATTTCTTCATTTCTCCTTCTACGTTTCTCAATTGCCTCTCTCCTATTTGACTGCGTAGAAGGCCGAACTCTAGAATATTCACCGCTGGTTTTAGCTCATCTGGTCCTCACTGTAAACAATATAATGAAAAAAAATTAATCAAAGAATAAATAAAAAATAATAAATTATAAAAAATAAAAATAAAAAAACAACTACCGAAAATTTTTGTGACATTTGAAATTTCCGGTGAGAAACCCGGAAAGTTCAAATTTCCGGTACACAAAATATATACCGGAAATTTCAAAATGAAATTTTCGGGAGTTGTTCCCGGAAATTTGAAATTTCTGGTATTGAAAGTAAACTACCGAATTTTTCAAATTTCCGGAACAATTCCCTGAATTTCAAAAATGAAATTTCTGGTACGTATTTTGTGTACCGGAAATTTCAATGAATTTGAAATTTCCAGGAAAAAAACTTAAAATATCCAAACTCACTTTTTCTGGAAATTTCAAAATGAGGGAGTACGAGGAATTTTGGTGGATTTTACTAAATTTTGAGGGTTATTTAAGTAATTTCACTCAAATTTTTTTAAAATGGGGGTACAACAATAAATGGGGGAGGGGGTACAAAAACTAATTTTCAGAGATTGGACACTCTTCCACTTGAATTGCGCGCACGCACACACTTGGTGATAATTAAGAATTTAAGATAGAGAGATAGTTGATTCGTAGTATTTTACTTTATTGATCATAGATTCTTATACATTTCACACTATAAATGAATACACGTGAAAAATAACTAACTGGTGACCTCTAACACTAATTATTTATAACTATTTTTATTTCATTATTCTTTGTTAGATTTTTTTAGTAGTTGCCAGTAACATTCACTTTAACTGACAATCATTTTTCAATAATATTCATTCTTTTATTTAATGAATTTCAAGTGGATCTCATTTTTAAGGTGGTAAAATCTTCGTAAGAATCTTAATGTCAAAAAAAAGAAAAGTGGATGTTGTTATCACTTTTTTGCCCCCTGGTACTGCTTTTAGTTTGGAAATATACCTTTGGATGGATCTTAATTTCATTTTAAAAATACAAGCAAGTGTCTCTCTCTTAACCAAAAATTACTTCGCAATTATCAATACTATCCTATATTTTAAAAGATAAATGACTTAAATAGAAGAAAAAATGATCTAAGTGTTATAATTAAATAAGATAAATGATTTGTAGTGTAATTTTATCTAAAATTATTATGAATATTTACTTTAATAAGTCGATTTAGTAAATCTACAAATATTTTTATGACCGAGAGTTTGACTTCTTTAATTAATAGGCTTCTAAAAAAATCATAATATTGTCTTTTTTTAAAATAAACAAAAAATAATAATATGACATGAACTTGATATAAATTAGGTCGTTAATCTCTCCCAATCACTTTAACTTATTCATAACTCTAATTTCACTTAGAATAATGTTAAGGTGTACGAAACACTTTTTGTAACTCATCATATGTGCAGAAGTTATATATTAATCCTTTTTAACACTTTTCTTTTTTATATATATAATTATATATAGTGTTTGTGAACACTTTCTCAATGTAATCACTAAAATACATTTATAAAAATATCACTTATTTTTGAAATTAGTGATATTAGTAATATGAACACATTCAACAGAGACAAAGAGAACAAAAAAAAAAAATAGACCTCCAAGAACATACTTTTTACAAGAAATTAATCTAGTTCTTAATTATGAGTATTCATGTGCACATTCTCCTCACTTATGAACTTAGTATGTTTTTATTGTATGAAATACCCATATATCAAAAGAAGCTTTGGAAGTTTTGGTCAAGTCTAGAGAATGTTTTTCAATCACGCTAGCTCAGTGCCCTGTGGCTCACGACTTAGACTTTCAAGTATTTGATCAAAGACCAACCTATAAAAGACTCTATCATGAACTTAATTAATTAATTAATTTGCATTTATTAAGTCTGCTACTTGAACGCATTCATCGTTGAATTTACTAATTAATTGAACAAGAAGGGATGAAGATGACACAATTTTATTCACAAAAATAATAAAAATTAAAAGGTACCTTTGCCGTATAACATTAATAAAGCACTAAAAATACATTCACACATGTTATAATTTTGTAAGTGGTACGATCATCCCTATATGATTTGTAGACATTCCTAATTCCTTGGAAGGCAGGACAAGTGATGATGACTAAAGTGGGGACCTTCCTTCAATAAGCACTTCCAAGCACAACTAGCAATTTTGACTGGCTTCATATTATAACATTTCATTTATAACAATTTTTGAATTTAGTTAGGATGTATACACCCCGCTTGACTAAATTTTGGATGACCTGAAAATTTATTAGGGAAACCACATGTCACAAAACCATCGTCATTAGCCTGAGAATTTCTCAGACCGACCAATAAATAAAAATTCTTTTAGGTTTATCGGTCGACTTATTTAAATAAATATAAATAATATTTTTATTACTATTATAATTATTATATTAAATTTTAATCTTTTTGTTAGATATTGAATTTTTGATAATTTAAACATATTAATCTTCTTTTATTTGTGACATAGAATTGAAATAGGATGTCATATAAAGTCGGATTTTTTAAAATGTTGTGTTAAATATCAAAATAGAACTTAATTTCATTGACATATTAACTCGTTAGTCTATTTGAATATATGTTTGATTACTTATTCAAAGATGTTAAAATGAATAGGTTTTTAAGTAGACTAACATGTCATACCAGACTTTCAACAATGTCAGACTTAGACCTAAAAAGTAAGCATACGACAAGCCATATGCCAAACTTAGACCTTGAATTTTTTCGACATACCAGACTTAAACCTTGCAAAGTCAAGCTCGGCTTAACCTATGATTACCCCTAATCATGGGCAATAATTTACAATTAATTGAAAAAAATTAAACTTAAATTCAAGTCACATTTAGTACAGGTGTAAAGTTTGACTATGTTGATTGTTGAAAGTCTATGTCCCGTAGATATCATTTAAAAATACATTTATAAATGAGTGACATATCTCATTTCTCAAACTAGTTTTGTATAGTTAAGATAATATCCGAGTCTATTTAAAATTCATTGAATTTTCGGTTGTTAAAGTACTAGGTCTTACTCCAGATATCTAATCATAAACGTAAATAGTGTGTTGAGAGTCACATTGCAAAGTTGAATTAGACTCAATTCAAATTTTAAGTACGGTTCTAGACTCAATTATTATAAGCAAAAAATGATTGCATTTGTTAGACTTAAATATAAATAAATTTAAACTAATCTATTAATATTTAATATTTTTATTTAAAAAATATCTTTATTCTTTATTATTGTGAGTAGACAATGATTATAATTAGAGGTAATTTAGTAAATATATGTATTTTTTTATATATAATCAAGAAAAATAAAACAAAATTAATTATCCTTGAAGGTAGTTATTAGTGTACATAATTGATTCTAGAGGGAGTACTTGTTAACTCTTATAATATTAATATAATAAGCTAATTTACTTACTTCCTCTAATTCGTAATGAGTTCAACTTTAATAAAAAAATATCTTTAAAATAAATGTCATTTTCAATACAATTTTATTTATTTTTTAAATTCTTTTTTAATAATTACTATGTACACAATTTCAAAATCATTATTTTATTTTGTATTAATAATAGTAGTAAACACACAATAGATAAGATGAATAGTTTTTTTTTTCTTTTAATTATTACATTTCAATATGTACAAAAATCTTAAATTATATTTATCGTAAAATAAAAGGAGTATCGTGTATGAACAATACTAGACATAATTGAAAGTCATGCTGAAAAGGAGAGGGATCCATCTCTCTCATTTATTAGAGAACATTGTGGCTATAGCCCTATTTGCTTCCACACTCGATATTGAGATTTTACCTTTGTCCTTTGGAGCTTGCTATGAAGTACAACCAAATTGCTCAGGTGTCGACACTAGCCACTACTTCAATAATAATATGAACATGTATATTTTAAAAGTGGGGAAGAAAAAAACATGACTTGGTTATAGTGGGAGTAAACCGTAAAGTGGAGTTGTCTAATGTTCTTCTTTTCTTATAGTCCACACGCTAAAGACACTTTGAGGGGGTTAGAGAGCACACATATTATTAAAGGTCTAACTGCTTCCACCGCAAAGTTGAAACTTGGATTAAAATTTTCCAAATCGTGGAAAAAACAAAAGTCACTTCAACTTGAAGATAAGCTAGAAATGGAATCGTACATTTTTAAATAATACACCTATTTAAGAACTTCAAATCCTATAATAATATTGTATTTGTATAATAGCATTGTAGAATAGAAAATTAAAGACATACTAATTTTATACCAATGTAGTTGTTGGGAGGAACAACAAGATACTAATAGATTAATTTTCTCCTCTAAAATAAAAATAGAGCAATAAGAGACTTTAATTTCTTAGTCTGGGTCCAACATTTAATTCATTGATAGTTAATATTATATCAATCACTCATATTTAAACTAAACAATATCTCATTCAAATATAATTTTTTTACATCCTATACTTATAATACCATTGCAACCAATGTAATACGCCTGATGACTATACTATGCATGTGTCTCAATGTGTTTGGTATAAACATAAGTTGAGATGCAATTAAGGGTGCAAGGGAAGAAATTCTTGCGGTATAATTTAAGGTAATGTATGTTGTAATATAAACTACAGTCGAAGACATACGCACAATTAACCGAATTTGGTAATCAAACATTGTACATTATTTTTTTTATATTTATTATTTTGAATCGGGTTTTTGATATAACCCTAGTGCTAGTAATTCTCTATATTTGAAATTGATAAAAAATTATGATTCCTTTTTTTAGATGGTTGTGTCCAAAGAGGTGAACGACCCTTCACCAACCTTGCCCCTACTTTAATTGTGGCCAATTAACTCCATCGCACACACTTATAGACATATAGATACACACACATGCACGCGCACATATTGTACAAAAAGACACTTAAAATAGATTAGTCTTTGATCAATTGAATAGTAGAGTCTTCTAGTAGATAGGCTCTGTCTCTATCGTGGTAGTAATGTATCCTACTCATATAAACAACCCCATTTGCAACTGAAATACTAGTAATCCCTACCACTCATCATTATTTTTTTAGTCTCAAATATATTTAAAAGCCACAAAATTCAATTCTATTTTAATTTTATTGTTCCAAAACTAGTCTTATTAAACCTCCTATTTTCTAATATGAATCCATATTTTTAATGCTAATTTTATTTAATTATTATTATAAAATGATACTTTGATAATTATAATTAATTTCTTAATATGCGCAAGAATTTTTTACTCATAAATAAGACCATAAGAATTACTATACTATAACGACTCACTTGGAATAATTGTATATGGTCAACACTCACTCTACATCAATATATTAATGTTTATGTTTTCAATATTTCACTATTTTAAATTATTTGTCATGAAGATAATACTACTACTTATTATTGTTTTTTTGTTTGACCGGACTTATTATTGTTCTCTAATACTTTATCTACTCCAATTAGACATATATATAAATGAATGTCTCCTATTAGTTTGGTGTGTTCTATCTCACATTAAAGTGGATTATATTAAATAGTTTAACAATGTATAGTATGATTGATTTTATAGGCTGATAGATAATTTTACTCTCAGCTAAAATTAAACATGTATTAATCTTTTAGAGTACTATCTTTCTATAATAAACTAATGATTATTGG
The DNA here is from genome assembly GCA_037974735.1 of Cicer chorassanicum. NCBI lineage: Eukaryota > Viridiplantae > Streptophyta > Magnoliopsida > Fabales > Fabaceae > Cicer > Cicer chorassanicum. The sequence goes on from JBBPBP010009779.1 coordinate 25,374,741, forward strand.
GGGAAAAACTCTAAAGAGTATATTTTAGTCTTTAACACATTTTTTACATAAAAATGAACGTACATAACTAATAATTTTCACAATAAATAAAACGTATGATGAGATGATGAAATAAGTATAGTTTAACAAATGATTTTAGTGCGTGTGGACAAAGTTTATGTTGGCCCAGCTAAATTCATAACAAGATTGTGTGGATCAAAAATAGAGATAAATTGATTTAAAAAATTTAATAACAAGATTACATTTTAGTTTCATCATGGGATGTGTTGGTGAGAGTGAAGTTTAGTTAACAATATCAATTTGTTGAATCGTATCAGAAATTAATTAAGCAATTAATTAACGATGTGTTAAACCAAAGATTTTTCAAGGGAAGAGGATAACATAGGTTTATTTTTGCTTTGTCCTCTGAGGCTGCTGTATCGTGTTGTCTATTTATATGATTTAAGGCCAAGTGGAAAAAATCGAAAACAAACAAATTAATTGTGAAGATTTAGAGTAATTCCATAATGTCTTATTCTTAATGTATATCCTTAATTTAACTTCTTGTACACGTAAAATAATTTTGTAGTTGGATTTTTTTTATTATATATATATATATAAAAAAAAAAATCTTTCTCTTTTAGATAAAGAGATTTAAGTACTGTGGTATGAACTCTTCATTACAAAATTTAAAGACAATTATCGCCTACCTCTAATTAATCTGAATCTTCTAATAACTTAAGTGTGTGAATGTTTACGAGTACAATACATTCACGATGTTTAAGCTACTTCGGCCACCGTACAAGATCCACCTTCAATCACATGGTAATAACATTTTTTAATTTTCTAGACTAAAATTATGTTGTAAAATTGAGTGAAGATGACATGTTTCATATGTTTAAGTTTCTTTTGAAAGGCACTTTCCATGTTACCAGTCAAGTTAGGCAAACCACAAAGATTTTTCTTGAAAATGCAAAATCTGTTTGTATCTGGAGAAAAAAAAATTACTTGTGGTGACTATTACATCATAATAAATTAATTTATTTGAAATTAGTCATCAAATTAAAAGTTGGAAAAAAAATAACACAATGAGAAATGTGGTGATTGGTAACGGTTTTTTCAAACATGAAGAAGAGTTTTCATACAACGAGCCAAAAACCACAACACCTAACGAAGAAGTGGGAAAGCACAAGTAGCCACGTTAGCTTAACGAATTTCAATTTTCAACAATGACATCACTTATTCAATTTATGACACTTTTATTACCCTCTTCTTTTCCTTTATAAAACCCCAACCTTTAGCTTCTAAATCCAATTCACAAAGAAACATATGAACAAAAACAAAAGGAATTATATTTTATTAGAATAAGTTTAGAAATTAATTAACATGGAATGTAGTGACACTACTAATTCCTCTGCTCCATTTTTTCATTATTCTCCTACTTCCTCATCTTCTTCACCAATACCTCAAGTTGTTATGAGTCCTTGTGCTGCTTGCAAGATTTTGAGGAGAAGATGTGCTGATAAATGTGTTTTAGCACCTTATTTTCCTCCCACTGAACCTGCTAAGTTTACCATTGCTCATAGAGTATTCGGTGCTAGTAACATCATCAAGTTCTTACAGGTAGTTAATTATATCTATGTAGCACTGATATTTTAGATTGAAAATGTGTCTTGTGTCTAACATAGTTGATGTTTAACTCTTATACATATAGTTATATTTAATTACTTCTATTTTCTGATATTATAACTAATGTCTCTGTGTGTGCTTCGTAGAATAATATACTTGGCAAGGGTATAAGTTTTCAAAATCTTTGTTCGAATACTTGTTTCCTTGTCTTAATTCCACTTCTACGGGTACAGGGCAACCTACCCTTGTTCTTTTAATTAACATAATTGAGCTCACAATTAAAAGACTTAATTATGTTAGTTTCTAAATGTTTTTGTGCCATTTAAGTTGAAATTAGAGAAATGAAACCAGGAAATGAATCTTGAAGATGTGTTGAGATATTTTACATATCTTCATACAAGTATTAATTTGTGCAGCTCTATAGTATTGATTTATAAGATTTTAACGTTTTTTTCTTTGAGTCAATAACATATAGGAATCTCACTATTATTAATTATTAAGTTTTAGTTCCCCTGTAGCACCCATCTCAGAATTCTCTCCACAGGGACAAAACTGAAAATACTATAAGACTAGTCTCCAATGAACAAAAATGCAGTTTATTTTTGCCTAAAAAAATATGCATAGTTTTTAATGCTAAATGAACACGTAATATAAAAACAACAATAACTAAATCTTGTCTCCACTAAGTAGGGTCAACTACATAGATCAAACATGGCGTCGTTGATTATGTCATAGAGATTCAATTATATAAATTTTACTTTAGTTGTCGACTGCCGAACACAACCCTCTTCTATTATTCAAACTTAGGATGGCCTATGAATAGCAAAGCTAACATAGACATAATTAATAATATAAGGAAGTAATAATACCCAGATTCAAACACAAGCCATGAGTTTACAAACTTTGGACTCTTACCACTACATCAATGGATAGAATTAAATCTCTCTAGAGTAGTTGTATGATGTCATAGTTGTGATGAGCATTATATTTAATGAGATAGTAATTTTTCTCTCTAAATCAAACCATACACGCTCCTGCACCGTGCAAGTGTTTGTAGGTGATCTAAATGCTAAGTAAAAAGATGGTGTAGATTTTGTTGAATTTTCTAATCCTATGAATGTCAAGCTCATGCCCTTTTTTAATTTAGTCCATGGTGCCCCATACTTTCCGTTATAATGCCTCGAATAAATGCATTGTGAACCACCTAATACTAGTAACTAATATCTACAATTTGGTAGGCCTCCTTGTAGAGTCATACTTAACACTCTCCAAAATTCTATGTCTTGACCTATAAAAAGAAACTTAGGAATAAGAGCAATAAAAAAACTATTTTTTAATGTAAAATTCACAAGTCGTAAATTATTAATTTTTTCTATTTTATTACTTAAGATACACTATTGTGGTTTAATTTAAGTGATTAGTGCGCAAATGTTGTAATCTGAAAGTACTGAATTCAAATACTGTTCATGATGTTTTTTTTATTTAAGATAGAAACTTATACACTATATTATCTAATCTACTTTAATTTTTGTTTTTGTTTTTTAAATCAAAATAGGAACTTCCAGAGGATCAAAGAGCTGATGCAGTGACAAGCATGGTTTATGAGGCTAGTGCAAGAATAAGAGACCCTGTTTATGGTTGTGCAGGAGCAATTTGTCAACTCCAAAAACAAGTCATAGAGCTTCAAGCACAATTAGCCAAAGCACAAGCAGAGGTTGTAAACATGCAACTCCAACAAGCCAACCTTGTAGCTCTAATTTGCATGGAAATGTCACAAAGTCCACAAGAATCACCACAACAATCATTGGATAATAATAATGATTTCATTAATCCAAGTACTCCATATAGTAGCAACTATCAAATTGGTTTGAACTTCCTTGAGGAGAACTCATTGTGGGAGCCACTTTGGACATGAAGGACAACTAATACTCCTTCTAGAATAAATTATAAACAAAAATGGTAATTGAAAAAGTTAATATATTTGATTCAAAATTAGAATCAGATACATAACTTTTTAAATATCTTTTTTGTGTATATTTCTTTCTGAAGTAGTATATATTAATTACATATAAAAATTTGGAGAAGTGTTTCCATCGTGATATCTCCTAAGGAGAAATTGAAGGAATCAAGCAATTTATAGCAACTAATAAAAGTAACCAAGTAGAGCTAGGATGTATGTATTCGTGTAGGTTAATGCCTAGCATGAGGAAAAACTGAATGCAGAAAAGTTGAACTGCCCACATTAACTAGAGATGAAAAATATTATCTCTAATTTTGATGTTTTTAATATTTAGTGATGAAATTAGAGATAAATTTTATGCTTTTCATATTGTCTCTCTATTTCTTGTGTGTCTAAGAGTGTCCTTGAACCATTTTTCTATAACAAATTTATAGAATAGGGAGCACTAGGCAACGCTTGCCAACAACCACCAAGTAGCTAGCTAAGTTTCAATATATATAATAATAGCAGCTTAGTGATAAGCAAAAGGCAAAAGATATTATCTTAATCGTATTTTTCTTTAAATATTATTATTATTTAAAATATTCTTAATCGAATAAACTCATTGCTAACAGGGATAATCTTTCTGATTGACTTTGTCTATATTTACCAATATGAGTTAATGAGAAATGATATTTGACACACAAAATTGATAATAAATAATCAATTGATATAGTTCAAATATGTAAAGTATGTTTGGAGAGTTAATAGATATAACAAGTGCTAAAATTAGTTAAATTTGTAAAGTACGTTCTTCTTTTCTATTTCTGGCGTGGTTCTGTTCTTTTGTTTCCGGCACAATTTTATTTAATTTTTGATAGACTCTGCTATTAACATGTTATCCCCAATTTATTTTGTCTCAATGATTGTTTTTGTCTTATTTTCTTGTCATTATTTGTTATGGATGGTGCTAAGGATAATTCTCTTCAAGTTGTTAGTGTCCACCTCAATGGACAAAATTACTCTTATTGTAGATATGTGATGAAAAATATTTTGATTGGAAAAAGATATGTGGGGTTATATTGATGGAACTTCTGTTAAGCTTACCGATAAAAAGGATGAAGCTAAATATGCAAAAGATCTAAAAACATGGAATGTTAGTAATTCAAAAATCATTACTTGGATTAATAATTCTGTTGAGTTGTCTATAGGAGTGCAACTAACAAAATATGATACTGCTAAAGAGATTTGGGATCACTTGAAACATTTGTATGTTCAGACTAACTTTGCAAAATGTTATCAGTTGGAAAGTGGTAGTAGGGCCCTTAAGCAGAACAATATGATCATTCAAGAATTCTATTCAGCAATGACTAATTTGTGGGATAATTTGGCTCTTATGGAATCAACTAAGTTGAAAGCTGTCAAAGCGTACATTGATCAGAGAGAGAAGCAACGTCTGGTTTGGTTTCCGATGGCTCTTCGTGATGATTTTGAGGGCCTTCGTGGGGGTATTTTGCATCGTTCCCCTCTTCCTAATGTTGAATCAGTAGTTAGTGAATTGTTTCCAGAAGAAATCAGACTTAAGACTCATTCTGGTGTGTCAGATAAGGGAATTCTTCCAACTCCTCCATCTGTTTTTGTTGCTCCTGTTTAAAAAGGAAAATGTTAAGGGAGGGTTGGGCTTGGTAATGATGAATGTGCATTTTGCAAAGAAAAAGGTCATTGGAAAACACATTGTCCGAAATTGGGGAGAGCACATAAGAAGAATTTTAGGGGGCCATCGTCCAATGTTGTTGCTTCTACTCCTCCTACCATTGGCTCTAGTTTTGGTTCTGTATACTCATATGAGACTGCTTCCCAAATATCTGATATTGTAGAACAACTTCAAAAACTTCTTGCCACTCAATCACATGCCATGTCTGCCACCTCTTCTAAAGGTTTAAACTCCTTTAGTATGTCAGGTATATCTCCTTCCATATGGATTCTTGATTCTTGAGCATCTCACCATATGACATAAGATGATAAATCTTTTGTGTTTGTGAATCTTGCCTCGTCTATGTCAGTTATGACTGTTGATGGTACTCATACGCCATTAGCAAGCATTGGTTCTATCTCCACACCTAACTTGTCTTTTTCTGATGTTTATTATATTCCTAATCTCATTTTGAGTCTTGCTTCTATTAGTCAAATATGTGATTTCGGTTATTTAGTTACATTTTCTTCCACTTCTTGTTGTGTGTAGGATCCACATTCCGGGAGGCTGATTGAGACAAGTCATAGACAGGGGGGACTTTATGTTTTGGACGACCTTCGAGTCCCAAATACTGCTGACTTATTATCTAGTTTTCGTTTGGATTCTTTGTCTTCTAGTTTTTATTTATGGCATTCTCTCATTGGACATGTTTCTGCTAGAGCTTTATGAAAGTTACAAACCAGTGATATTTCATATTGTTGTGGTTTTAAACTTGCTAAATTTCTATCTTTACCGTTTAGTAAAAGTGTTTTAGTTTCATATGCGCCTTTTGATTTAGTTCACACTGATGTTTGGGGTCTATCACCAGTTCTCACTAAAGGTGGATCTAGATATTATGTTTCATTTATTGATGATTACACTCGTTATTGTTGGGTTTATCTTATGAAAAATCGGTCTGAATTTTTTGACATTTATCATATGTTTCGTGTCAAGGTCAAGACTCAACATAATGTTGTTATAAAGTGTTTTTGTTGTGATTTAGGTGGTGAATAAACCTCTAATAAATTATCTGAATTACTTGCTTATGATGGCACCCTCCACCAGACATCTTGTATTGATACTCCTCAACAAAATGGAGTTGTTGAAAGGAAACATCGTCATATTATTGAGGTTGTTCGTTCCCTTTTATTGTCTGCTTCGGTTCCTAGTGAGTTTTGTGGGGAAGCAGTTCGTGCTATTAATAGAACTCCATCGTCTGTCATATTAGGTTTGTCTACCTTTTAAAAATTGTGTGCTTCTATCCCTGATTACTATTCTCTGAAAGTCTTTGGTTCTACTTGTTTTGTTCTTCGTCCACAAGTAGAGCGCAATAAGTTGTCTTCTCGGTCTGCCATGTGTGTTTTTCTTGGTTATGGGGATGGTCAAAAGGGTTATCATTGTTATGATCCTCATGCAAGAAAACTATATATTTCTCGTAATGTTGTTTTTCTTGAGCACATCCTTTTTTACTCTGTTTCCTATGATTCTCAGATTATTAAGAGTTCAGAACTAACCCATATTAATCTGTTTGGTCTTAATGATAATACTTCTAGTGATTGTAATGTTGAAAATTGCAGGACAAATACTACTACTCCACATGATGACATCCCTTTGCCTCCTCGTTACCCCTCTCGTCACCGTAAGTCTACTCAGTTGTCTGATTTTGTCTATTCCACTTATTCAGCGTCGTTTGCTTCTTTCTTAACCTCTATTCACAGTTTGTCTGAGTTCTCTTCCTATAAAGAGGTTGTTCATGATCCTCTTTGGCAACAGGCTATGGCAAAAGAACTCTCTGCATTACACAAAACTGATACTTGGGAATTCATAGATCTTCCTCTTGGAAAGCGTGCTATTGGGTCTTGTTGGGTATACAAGATCAAAACTAAGTCTGATGGATCGGTTAAGAGCTATAAAGCACGTCTTGTTGCTAAGGGATTCTCTCCACAATATGGTATGGATTATGAAGAAACTTTTGTTCTTGTAGCCAAGATGACCAGTATTCGTACTCTTATTGCAGTTGCATTTATTCATCAATGGCATACTTCCCAAATGGATGTCAAAAATGCTTTTTTAAATGGTGAGCTTCATGAACAAGTCTATATGGTCCCTCCACAAGGAGTTTCTCATAATCAGGAGAAGTGTGTAAGTTAAAAAAAGCCATCTACGGTCTTAAACAGGTTGTCGAGCTTGGTTTGAGAAATTCGCTACTGTGATTACTTCTCTTGGTTTCCGCTCTAGTGAACATGATTTTGCATTGTTTATAAGGTCTACCACTTATGGTCGCATTATACTTTCTTTGTATGTTGATGATATGATTAATACAGGTGATAATGTTAGTGGAATCCATGAGTTAAAATTGCAATTAGTCAAGTTGTTTGAGATGAAGGACTTGGGAACTCTTCGTTATTTCTTGGGGATTGAAGTTGCCTATTCTCCTAATGGCTACCTTCTTTCTCAATCCAAGTACATTACCAACATTCTTGAATCGGCTCGTATTTCAGATAATAAAGCAGCAGATACTCCTCTTGAGTTGAATGTGAAATATGCTCCCTTTGATGGTGTTCAATTACCAAACCTGGTATTGCTTATGTTGTTCATATTGTCAGTTAGTTTGTTGTCTCTCTCACTACAGTACATTGGACAATTGTTCTTCGTATTCTTCGTTATCTACGAGGAACTCAATTTCAGAGCATTTTCTTTTTGTCATCGTCCTCATTGGAGTTACGTGCTTATTTTGATGCTGATTGGGCTGGTGACACCACATATCGTAAGTCCACCACAGGATTCTGTATCTTTTTTGGAGACTTTCTTATTTCTTTGAAGATTAAGAAACAAGACACTGTCTCTCGCTCTTCTACAGAAGCTGAGTATCGTGTTATGGCATCCACTACTGCTGAAATAATTTGGTTGTTTTGGCTTCTATCTGATATGGGTATCTCTTTTTTTGAGCCAACTCTGATGTGTCGCATCCGGTTTGTCCGTAACAAAACGAGTCGCCACCAATTTTATTTTATTTTAAAAAGGAAAATTAGATAAAACCTAAAATAAAGTTTTTTAACCAAAAAAACGAATTCGGGAGTCGATTACAAATAGGGAAAGTACTATTACCCTATATGGTCCGTTAATACGGTTACCCTATAATTAATTGTATACCAATTATTTATTTATTTAATTATTTATTTTATCCCCTAAAAGATTTAAAAAAAGGAATATAAATTATTTACATTAATAAAAGAATGAAAAATATATTTTTTATTAATTTGGTTTGACAAGGGGTAGACCTTGCTCCTTCATGTACTCCGGTGCAATAGGGAAATCAAAACACACGTAGTTCTTGGGTAGAAAATATTTATTTGTTGTCCGATTTTATTATTACTCGATTTTAATTATTTTATTATTATATGTATACAAAAATAAAAATGTAATAATAATAATAATAACGAAAAAAAAGAGGTGAAATGTTTGTTCACGGATTGTATCTATTTTTGTTTTAAATTAAAGAAAAATTGATTTTTTTTTGTTAGAAAACAACCTAACGCGGCGGTATGTGAACGTAACAGATGGACGCGACGGTGAAGCAGTCTGTTAAAGGATTTGCTCGTGCGTTGTCGGATCTGACGCGACACAAAAGGTCACCGATGGTTGAGGTGAGTGATGCGGCGCGGCGAGCAAGGATGAATTTCATCCAGCGGCGGTGGCTATTAATTCTAATCCTAAGAAGAAATTTTTTTTATTTATTCGTGTTATGTTTTTTTGAGTTATTTGATAAAGTCATGATATGAGATTTATGTTATGTTATAATAGGGTGAAGTTTGTTTTCCTTGGTGATTAGTTTATAAATATCAATTATTTATGTTTTTTTTTTTAGTATTTGTGTTGCAAAACAATTTTAGGAACATGCAACTTAAGAAAAAAAATGAAAGTTTAACATATGAGTTTATTTTTGCATAAACAAAAAAAAGAAACTAAACTATAATTTTTTTAAAGGATGCAATACAAAGACTAATAAGAATAAAATTAGATAAACAACATAAAGTGATACCTTGCTACTGAATTAGTTTTGCTGCACTGATTTTCCCAAGATCAGGTTATTTGCTCCTCTTGTGCCTATTATTATCTCTTCTCTTTTTCTTTACTCAATAGCGCTCTCCTCTTTCTACTCTTGTTGTCGATTATTTATAGACTTTTTGGGTGTAGGTTACAAAAGATAAGAGAATAATTGTCAATTGATCACCATTATACTGATTCTTATTACCATTGATTCATTTCTTTTCGTTTTCTTTTCATTCAATTGATCACTATTATACTAATTTTTATTATCATTGATTCATTTATTTTCGATTTCTTTTTTAGTCAAATGATCACCATAATAATGGTTTTTATTATCATCAATCCATTTGTTTTCATTCAATTAAATATGTTTTTTTTTTGTTTTTTTTAGAAAAAAGTGAAACTTCTGAAAATGAATAAGAGGCAAGTAGGAACCAAAATTACCCATGATTTTATAAAGTTTAAAGGCCTAATTATTTATTTTTATTATTATTTTCATCATTATATTTTTATTTCATTTTTTATATATTTATTATTTTTCATAAAAATTCTAAAAGTAGTAGACAAAATTAGGTGTCAACATGATGCACTGCGATAACAAGAGTGCTATTCAAATTGCTCATAACTCGGTCTTTCATTAATGCACCAAGCACATTGAGATTGATTGTCATCTTACTTGTCATCATCTTCAGTATGGAACCAGTACTCTATCGTTTGTCTCCTCTTTTTTACAAATTGTTGATTTATTTACAAAGATGCATTCCATTAAATGTTTTCGTATTTTGATTGACAAACTCTCGATGTTTTATGTTAATGCATCGTGATTTTGAGAAGAGACATTAGATAATATTATTATATATTAGTAGTAAGGTATTTTAAACTTTTTTATTCTCTTGTACATATACTTATTGTAACTCTATCACATTAAGCTTGTTGTTCATTTGGTTTATGAAACCCTAGTGGGTTCCTTGTCTTCCTCCTCTCTTCATCTTCCTCCTTTTTATGTTTATCATTATTAACAGTAATAATTTTTAGTGTTATTCTCTAGTTGTCATTAGACAACGATCATGATTTTTTCTTTGATTTTAGAGTTTCTAAGTTATTTTATTGTATTTTGATTGTATTATTTAAATTTTTCTGTTTGTTTATTTTTCCAATCGATTTTGTATATTTTTTTATGTCAAAATACCATAACTCTTGATCTATCATTAAATCAACGAAAAAATTAAAGATATTATTTCTAAAGCAACAAGTCTCCTCCTAGAGTCAATTATGTTTAATGAGTTATTCATGGTTGTGAAACTCAAAATTCAACCTAAATTCATTTGGATATAAGAAAATCGTAAATGATGAAATCCTAACATTACCCACCTACCAAATAGACAAAATTACATCACAATTAAGAAAATTAACCTTAACAAAAAATGCTCAAATTAGAGGTGTCAAATAAAGCTCAAACTCTTAAATCCCACTAAATAAGGGGTGTATTCCAATGAAATTTCAATAGATTTTAAAATACTTTTTGGTTATAACAAAATCTATTATTATTCAATTAAGTTTTTAAAAGAATATAAATAATTATTAAGGCATTCAATTAGGATTGTTAAGATTATTTTAACAATACAACGTAATCTAATAGTATTAATTAAGATGTTTTACAACTTATTAAATTTATCTTGATATTCAAAAAGTATTTAGATTTTAAAGGATTGTTTTGTAGAGTGAATTTTGAGAAATTTTTTAGTTAAAATACATTAATCCAACAATTCCAAAAAACACTTGAAATTTCATGAGACGCTCAATCTTTTTATCATTGACTCTTCCATATCTCAGTACTCTAAATTCATTGTCATACGGCTTTTTTTCTTTTCTTTCTCTTCGGTATTTTTCTCATTACTATCAACTTATAATTTACAAAAACACTTGATATTCTGACCCAAAATTCATTGTCACTTTTTATTCTTTTCTTTTCATAAAAAAATTTGCATAATTGATCCCTTAATTAAGTTATGACAATTTTGGTCTATCTCTAAGATTTTTTTAACTAAAAAATTATATTAGTCATATTTTAAATGATGTGACATACAATATCATGATTTATAATCATCTAAATGCATTAATTATTTATATGTCACTCCTCCGTCCCATAATATTTGTCGCATTTGACCATTTATATATATTAAGAAAAGATGATAAATGAAAGAAAAAGAACGGTGATTTTACTAATTTATCCTTATCATCTATTGGTGTATTCTCATTTACAATAAATGTAAAGTGAATAATAATAACTTGAGAGTGGTGTAATTGTATTAATTAGAGGGTAGAATTGTAATAAAATAATTAAAATTGCATTGAAAATCAAAATTAACTATTATTTTGAGACAAATAGTTTTGGCAAATGTGACAATTATTTTGGAAGAATCGGTTAAATTACAAAAATGAATAATTTGATAAATTGAAACTAAAATTTGTAAAATGTTTTAATGCAATTTTATGTCTATTAATCATTAAATGTGATCCTATAATATATCACGTCGATTTTGTATGTGTTTTATGTCAGATATATCGTAGCTATTTGTTTATCCTTAAATCCACGATAAAGTTAAAGAATATATTTCTAAAGTAACAAGTTTGAGGAGCTATTCATGGTTATCAGACTCCAAATCCAATCGAAGATTATTTGAGGATAGAAAAATTTTAAAATGTGAAATCGTAAGATATTAATTCTGAAATACAACTTTTACCATAAAAATTTCATTAATTTAACTATAGGTCACCATTGTAGGAACATTATTATTTTTTTCTTTCGATATGTTTTTATCTTAAAAGAAAAATATACTATTTAAAATTGTTTCTAGAGCATCTTCAACGGGGTAAAAGTGAGTTTTTGGAAGAACGGTACTTTTATATAACCGTTACCTTTTTTTTTTATTAATTTATTAATAATAATAAATTTATATCCGTTACTTCTTTTTATTTTTTTATTAATAATAATAAATTTATGACAGTAACCATATCATTATTTACTTTTATTATTTTTAATTTTTTATGTCATGTATTTTAACATTTAATTTTTATTATTGTTATAAAAAATTTAAGTTCAATTTTATTTTAAATTAAAATTAAAATAATGTATAATAATATTAATTGAAATATTTAAATTAATCTTTTAAGTTGTAATAAAATTAAATATAATTAAAATATTAATGTATAAATTAAAGTTGTGAGACCTACCGTGAACCCTATTTAATGAACTCATGAGTTTACAGTAAAAAATGAATAAGTTATGCCGAAATGATGTGGCACAGTGTACTCCATTTAATGAATTCATATTGATTTCACTTTAGTAGATGCTCAGCCCTATTGCAACTGCCATCTACTACTCTCCATAGTGGCAGCCATTGTGTCGGTTAGAGCAAATTTAGCATATTTAGTTGTGTCAGCATCATATGACAATGTTTCCTTGCGATAAAACATTGGAGTCCACCTTAATGGTTTTAATACCATTACCAATTCTCCGGCGAATCCTTTTGTCGTAAAACTCCACAGAGAATTGGGAAAGTGAATCAAAACCACAATGTGCTTATCTTCAAAAAGGAGGAATGAAAAGTTTTCATCTATAAGTCCCTTGATAATTCGTATGATCACATTTGGGTCATATCAAGAATAAGTTGCAAATTTTTTTTTACGGTAAGAAAACTTAATTCAAATACTAAAATAAAAGCCATTACAATGAGATAGCTTAAGAAGTGTAGGGGCATTTCCTATTCTTGAAAAGGATCTAACTCTAACAAATAAGTCTAGCTCATCAACTCCATTAAAAGACATATAATATGTATAAAATTTTGGGGCATTAAGTCAATCTCTATATCTCAGCAACCAATCTATCAATTGTTTACTCTATATCTCTCTAACTTCCATTGACTCATGTGATTTCAATGCAAATTTCTCCATAGAGTTCACATCATGTTGGATAATCAACACAGTGTCATGAACAATAGAAATTTTAAAGATACTATCCGTTTTTGCTTTTTTTTGTGTTGTGATCAAGTAGATCATCTCCTTCCTTCTATAACTATAACTAGTGCAAAACTTAAGAGGTCTTTAGTGGAAGAAACAAAATACTTCCATCAATAATATCTTTTAACAAATTTTTTTCATCTTTATTTATTTTTAGACAGTAAATCTTTTTTATTATATTTATAAAACATTAAATTGAATGATTAAACTTAAGAAAATAATAAATTTTATTTAAGAACAAATCAATTAAAAAAATCTAAATTCAAATTCCAACTAAAACAATTTTTCTATCAATAGTTAAGTCAAAGTCAAACTCATAACTACCCAACTAGATTCCTCTTAAAACTATATGATTAATAAAAATAAAAGTTTATTAAATAATATAAAAGTATAAATATTTCGTCCTTGTAATTATAACTTTTTTTTTATTTTAGTCTTGGTAAATTTTTTTTGTTTGATTTATATCCCTGCAAATATAGCTTCATTTTAAAATAAAAATTGTCAATTGACAAACTCTATTAGGTGAAATGAAAATTAATAAAATAATTACACTAATTAATTTAGACTAACCTGAATAAAATTTAAATATAACTTTTTTTAACCTGAACCCTAGACTTCCAATAGAATTAAAATATATCCGTATTCCCTTAAAAAATTAAAAAAAAATTAAAAAACTTAAAAGTGTTTATCTTATTCATCTCAAAACCCAACTAATACCATATTAACATGAACACTTGAGTTCCATTAAAAATGTGAATACTTGATTTTCAACAAAAAAAAAAAAGTGAGTATTTCATCTCCTTCATCCCAACCTAAAAACCCATAAAGTATTAACCCATATATCCCCCCAACCCAATCCATAAGCCCCAACCAAAACCACCAAAAATCTCACCGAGACAAAACTCATAACAAACAAAAAGAAAGCCTAAAAAGGAAAAGAACAAACATACAAGGCAATCAAAAGATAAAAACATCGGAAATAAAAACAAGTTTAAAGAGGAGTTAGTTAATTGTCTTATTTTGTCTTGCCTCTCTACTGAGGGAAAATTATTTTGATTTGGCGTAAATGAAGAGTGAAAATTGATATTATTGATAGAAAAAATTGGGTTAGATGAAGTATGAATAATAAAGCGAAAAAGATTAAGTTAAATAAGCGAAAATATGAATTGTTGGGTTGATGAAGATGATTATGAAACTCACTTGATAAATTTGTAATCGATAAATACGATTTAAATAAAAATAAGAATATTAATTATTCTAATATTTAAATTAATATTCTAATTGACATAGATAAAAATAATTTTTTTTAATATTACAGAAATAAAATCTAAACAAAAAAAATTACAAAAATTAAAACTGAAAACTCCTATATCTATGGAAAAACATATCTAAACCAATTATAAAATTACCAATATCAATCAATTTCAATATATTATTTAAAGTATAAAAACCGTTTTGGAAAAGTGCAGCCACGTAGCCAAAGAGAGAATATGAGCAAATCTATATAAGACTCTCTCGCTTTTGTACGGAAGAGTGGAAGACCGATCAGTTACTTTTCATGGACTCACCCGAAGACTTACAGTTCTTGTTATCGGCGCACCGCCACGAACTCACGGAGGCGGAAGCCATGGAATCCGATCTCGACTTCGCTTTCCGTCTCCAGGTACAGGAAGCCCTTGCCGCTTCCCTAGTCAATCGTCCCTCTTCCTCCACCGCCGTCACATTCGAACCACCCACCCTCGACGACGACGTTTTGAACCTAACATCTATCCAGTTGGAAGAACTCGAAAAGATGGAAACCGAAATGAAAGACAGGGAATACAGCGAGAGAGTAATGCGCGAAGCGAGAGACGATCTTAACCGTCGGATTCACGATCAGAAAATAGCGTCGGAGATTCTCAATATGCCCGAAGACGATTGGGAGAAATGGGGAGATAACTTCGAGAAACCGTTTGGTGAAGGTAGTAGTTCTTCTGGTTCGAAGAGCGGTAACGATGAAGGTGTTGTTGTTAGGGTTTATTTTAAGGGTTTAGTGAGTGAAGAAATTGTGAGAGGTGAGAAAGTTTCTTTGGCTGGGATTGGTGTTGCGATTTGTGATGTTGCTGATAATTTGATACTTGAAGTTTCTAAACCTGTTTTTGGTGATGGAAATAGTAAAATTGCTGTGGAACTTAAGGCTTTGATTGAAGCTTTCAATGCTGCTATCGCTTTGGACTTGAAGCGTGTTATTTGTTTTGGCGATTATTATCCTCTTTTTCAATTTGTGAGTCACTCTTTCTCTTACTGCTTGTTGATAAAGATCTTAGTATTTCGCAATGCACCTTAAAATATTGGCTTTTAGAAGTGGATGTTGTGTTTGAAAGAAGAGCGTGTGTGAGTATGCTGATAATGTTATAATGTATGCTTAATCATGAATTGGAAGACATGTTTTTTGAATTGTAAATTGAATCTTATTATGAATTGTAAGATACACGGTCGATAAAACTTGGCTTTTTTAAGTAAAAACAAGTTACATAAGGAAAAACATAAGCTAATATATATTATAAAAGGACTTCAAAATAATTCAAGATTATCAAAATGACAAGAAAATGTGGCTGATGCCACAAAGTCCAGGGGAAAGTAGTAGTTCATCAGAATGAATTGAAAATCATAATGGAATTCATGTCTAAAATAGATACACATGGTGCTTTGTCGTATTGATTGGGTTCAATTTTGTTTCAAATTGTGCTACGCTTGACGTGTATCCTAAAGTAATGACAACCCTGTGTATAATTGAAACGGATAACAGTTAAAACATGGAAGGTTAGACTTTTGTCGCTTGTATAATGTTCAATTTACTTTTTTTAGGGCCATTTTTGTTTTATGTGGCTTACTTGATTTCCATTTGAAATTTTAGAATGCTTCTTGGAGAATATTTTGTAATAAAAACTAGTTTTTGGAGCAAGAACAAGCTGGGGTTATTGACAAATCAAGGAGCATGTGGCCTTGGACTGCCATGTGGCTTGAATTGTACTCTTTTATGCGTGAGTTTAAGATGGTGGGAATGAGTGACTGTGTCATAATGTTGTCTATTTTGTGGAGGTTTTTGATATCTTGTTTTTCTGGTCAGTTAAGTGGAAAATGGCTTGTGAAACAGAGGAAAGTTGCTATGCTAGTTGATCAGGTGAATCTGCTTCAAGGAAAATTTTCATACTGCAGTCCGAGGCTTGTGGCGAGACATGATCAGAAATTTGCATTTAAGCTTGCAAAAGATGCAATTGTTTCTCAGTCCAAGAGGCCGGCTGAATCTGGCAGTGTAAAGAGTATAACTGAAGCTTGTGTCATTTGTTTGGAAGATACTGATGTTAGTCAATTCTTTTCGGTTGATGGCTGTCAACACAGGTATTGCTTTTCTTGCATGAAGCAACATGTGGAGGTGAAATTGCTCCATGGAATGGTGCCAAAATGCCCTCATGAGAAATGCAATAACGAACTTCTAGTTGACAGTTGCCGGAGATTCTTGACTTCTAAATTAGTTGAAACCATGCAGCAACGAAAATTGGAGGCTTCAATTCCGCTTACGGAGAAAGTTTACTGTCCTTATCCGAGGTGCTCTGCATTAATGTCAAAAGGTGAAGTTTTAGATGACTCCAAAAGTGTTATTGGCTCTGTACCATCGCAACCCAAGAAATGCGTAAAATGTCATGGCCTTTTCTGTATCAGCTGCAAGGTCCCTTGGCATAGTGATATGACATGTTCTACTTACAAAAGGTTGAATCCTAACCCTCCAGCAGAAGATATGAAGTTGAAGTTTCTGGCAACAAGGAGTCTTTGGCGGCAGTGTGTAAAGTGTAACCATATGATTGAACTTGCTGAAGGTTGCTACCACATGACTTGCAGGTACTCATAATATTTGATTTGTTTTAACCTGTGTTATAAATTATAATCATTCTTCTTCTAGAATATCTTTTTCTTTCTTTTTTCCTAAAAATAAAAAGTTAAGGAGCGTGCATAATTTTATCAAGTTATCTGGCACTGAGTCATATGATGCAATTAGCAAGTATGGTTTTGGATCTTTAATTCACTTACTGGAGTTAGAAAAAATTTATACCATATCGCCGAAGTTGTAAAGATATTGTATACTAGGTGGAGCTTCTTATGGACAGGGAGAGACATGGAAGCCTGATGTTTTTCTATTTATAATATTAATGATAAATTGATAATGATTATTATATATTTATTAACCTTGATTGTTCCATAACAGTGTCACATTGGTTAAGCATCTTTAGATAAGTATCAGGTCATACAATCAAATCCTTAACAGTGTTGTTAATATCAGCCATGGCAGATTGTGGTGGTGGATTTTTTGACAACCGTCACGGCCAATTTGTAAAGAATGACAGGGCCATTGCATTTTATGGTAGATACGGTGGCTTAAAATGGCAGACTTTCAACTTTCCACTGTGGCCTGCCATCCACAATCGATATCACTTTTCTTGAATGATAATTTTTTTGCGTTTCCATTGCACATATTACTATAACTCTTTGTAAGGAAAAAATTGCTCTAAAAATTAACAAAAATGTCTTCTTTTGGAATTGAAAACTGGACACCTTGTATGGAAGAATATTTTCATCACTGCACCGCAGTGTTAAATGATTATCAATATGACTGATACTTTATTATATATATAGGTATTAATTACTGCAATTATGTTTAACTTTAAACTTTTTGAGTAAAATACTTGAGGGAAATGCTAACAAGGGCACTTGTTAACAAATCCAAAAAGGAAATATATTATGGGAAATTGTGTATTCAATGCCTTGAAATGTTAAAGAGTGATATTGTTTATATAAATCTTTTGTTTTTATTTCCAATACTTAATTATTTTGGCCCCGTAAGAAAATTAGCTTCTCCTCTGTTTATAGTTTATACTGTATAGAGCTAACATTCAATATGACAATGTTAAGAAAATCTTGTTTTGAAATTTTGTGCATGCTGAGTCCAAGAGGTATAATTATTCGATGGAAGTTAAGGTAAAAAGACTATTAGACAAGGAAAATGTGTCTTGTTGCCAGCCAGTCGAGGTGACGCTAGTAATACACTTAGTTCATATTCATTTAATATTTTACTGATTTCCATTAATGGAGAACCAAGTCATTGGTGTTTAAACACAAGATTTTAATGGGAGGCAATTATATGTTGGCCTGTTGCTAATTTCATATCTGCTCCATGTTATCATTATATATACTTTACCTTGCTGTTCTTGTGATTGCAGATGTGGTTATGAATTTTGCTATAACTGTGGAGCAGAGTGGAAGGAGAAAAAAGCAACATGTTCTTGTCCACTTTGGGAAGAGGACAATATTTGGTTACAAAATCCTGATGAGGAGCCAGAAGATGACGAGGTTGATTCTGATTTTTCTGATGATTGGTTTTAGGTAACTGGAAACTTGACCTAGGTCTGGATTACTGCTGGAAAATGTTCATAACTATACATTGCTAAAAAGTAAAAAAGAAAAAGAAAATTTTGATTCTCTTCTTTATTCTCCTAATTTTTCCGTTGATTATTTTCTCACAGATGAACCCAATGGGTTTGATTATAGTTTATTCGAATTAGTTTATAAACTTGTTTAAGCAAAGTAGAAGTATTTGGTAAAAGGATTAATCTGCTAGTTTAAAACGTTTTTTCAATGCTATTTGAAAATATTTTTGAGTTTATAGCTTAAAATTTACTTATTGTTTCAGTTTTACCCTCATTATTTTATTATGTAATCAAAATAATACTAAATATTTACTTTAGTTATTATTTAATATTTTTGGTATTTCCTTAACACTGAAGTTTTAATTTCAATAATTACACTGTTTATCTATATTTTTCAATAAAATGGGTAATTTTTTAACAAAAAAAAATTAAAGCTCACAGTTTATTGAAAATGTGAAAATTATCAAAAATATATTTCTTTACATAACAAAATATTTACGTCAAATATCGTATCAACTTATTCTTTTAAGTTATTTTACTTGTACAACAGTTGGGGTCTTAATTCTAAGAAATGAATGACTTTGTTACCATAATATTTTTTGGTACACTAGGAGGCTTTATTACCACAATTTTATGGATATAGTTTTTTTTTGTTGAGAAATTTAGGGTGAGGACAATAAGAAGTTTGACTAAAAAGTTTGGAGTGGTCAACATAAAGGGTCCGTTTAAAAAAGTGATTTTTACTTTATGTTTTCAAAAATAAATTTTAGGAAAATTTACTAAAAAATAATATAAATTTTTTAAATTCATTTGTTAATAATAAAAATTATTTTGACAAATAACTTAGATATTTATTATTAAAGATTTTAACAAGATAAAAATCACATTTTTATTAAAGGTTTCTTTCAAAAATAATTTTTATTAATAACTTCTCAAAATAATTTTTTATTTTAATCGTTTTTAAAATTTCATTATCATATTTTAAGAAAAACTATTTTAAATAATTTTTTATTTGAAGCTTTATTTTTAAAATTCTTTTTTAAAAATATTATAACAAAAAGATAAAATACTAACAAAATCATTTTTCAAAAAATCTTAAACAAACAGGTCCAAAAATATAATGTACAAATCAAATATATAAATAATATTATATAGCAAAATATTAAGTTGTGATAAATACAAAGTGAAAGTATCATACAAATCAAATATGTAAATAATATTATATAGCAAAATATTAAGTTGTGATAAACACAAAGTGAAAGTATCAAATAATTTAACTGCATGACTTGAAATTACCTTAAAATAATGTTCTACGCTATTTAACTTGAAATCATAATAGACTTAGATACTTGCAGCAATTTCCCTTTTAATATAAACCTTCATATTATCCGCCAAAGTTAGTTTTCATCTTGTTTCTTAACCTAGATTTAATAATTTTCATTTCTGAAAAATATCTTTAAGTTGTGACAATAGAAATCGGAAAAGTCGTGATAAGACGGATAGTCTATCAACTAGAAATTTTGCACTTTTTTCAGTTGCAACCAAATATGAACACCATTCAACAAATCAGAAATTCAGTCACTAATGCAAAAATAAAGGGAGTCACAAATCAGAGTTACATTCACAAATAAAAATATATTTGTCACAAATAAAAAATTTATTGTCAATAAATTAGAATCATAGTCACAAATCAGAGATAATATGCACAAATAAAAAATTTCACTACTCATAATAACAAATCAAAGATTCGGCCATAATCAAAATAATGCAAATATCACAAATTAGAGACTCAAAGGGAGTATCAAATTCAAAATGGAGTATCACAAATCAATAGTGATCAAAATACTCTGATTTAGGGATGGATCGACGAGCGACGGTAGTGGCGGAGTCGCAGAGATCGCACGAGGGTTGGCCGAGGAGGGAGACGGAGTGAGCAGTGGCGAGCATAGAGTTAGAGACGAACGAAGACGACAGCGAAGACGCACGAAGATGACAGCGAAGACGACAACGATTCTGGAGAGGCGATTATGTCAAAAGAATGAGATAAATTTGAAAAAATACAAATTTTAAAGTTTCAGACATATTTGTTATTTTTTAATTTTAATAAGTGTATTTTGATCATTTTACATTTTTTTTTGTCAGTAGCCTCCTTGTCACAACTAAACTCCACCTCTAGGTGAGGGCATGGTGTCAAGGTTTAAGGTATGGTTGACTTTGTAGTTAATTAAATTTTTATAAATGGATACCTATTTGTCATTTTCCGATAACACTTACATAATGCGGAATTCATATTTGTCTTTTATAACCCTCTGGCTTGTAAGTATATACTTTTGAAAGATATGATGTGTGTGGTGTCTAGGATTAGCCACCAAACATGTGGTTTATTGGTAGACCACTTTCATACACAGCCAGATTTATTTAATTAAAAACTAATCAAAGATGAAAGTGAGTTAGAAATTAATCAAACATGTGGTTCATGATAGTCCACTAGTATGCAGTGTGATCTTCGATTCAACATTAGAAGTCACCGTATTTAGAAGTATATTTTTTAAGGGAGAGTGAAACAAGATTCTTTCAACTTTCTACTGTACACTAAATCTAAGAAATTTTATTCGGGACTTTACGGTTACTTTCCATACATCCACAGTTTCCATATATCCTAATTTTAACCTTCGCGTTTTTTTATAAATTATTTATTAGTGAACTTGGTTAAAAAACCATTATCAATTAATTAAAAGAGAAATATGTATTTCATTTGTAGTACGTCTCTTAAATATTTTTTAAATAAAAAATTAAAGAAAATTATAGTATAATAATTATAACTTATTGAATTTATATAAACTAAATATTTATCATTAGTCAATAAGTTAAAAAATACATATATATTTCATCACTACCGTGTCTTTTCAGTATCTTCGAGATAAGTTTTGAAAAAAAAAATGTTACACTAATTATATTTATAATTTACTTTATAAGTTATACTATTCACAAATATTTTTCATTGGTATGTTACTTAAATTATGCATGGTTTTTCTTGAATTAACTATAAAACAGTAATTAT
>JBBPBP010009779.1:25397158-25454964 GCA_037974735.1 Cicer chorassanicum
TATTAGAACCATTAATAATATGTCAAACAATACTATCTACAATTTTCAATAATATTTTTTAAAATTAAATGAATATTTTTTTCCTTATCTACCTAATATTATATTGATAGAGAATGCGACATTTGAAAGAAATAAACAATAACACCAAACTCGTGTAAATGTATATATATTTTGTTAGTTAAATATTTTTTATTTTGTTTCAAAATATAAACAATCAAATACATCTAGTTA
The DNA here is from genome assembly GCA_037974735.1 of Cicer chorassanicum. Classification (NCBI taxonomy): domain Eukaryota; kingdom Viridiplantae; phylum Streptophyta; class Magnoliopsida; order Fabales; family Fabaceae; genus Cicer; species Cicer chorassanicum. Next base: position 25,397,390 of record JBBPBP010009779.1, read on the forward strand.
TTTTGATCTACTTTTATTTATATTTTAAAATTGAGTATTAGAAAATACATGAGTAAACAATCATTTTGGTCTTTAAATATGCGATGCGCTCTCACTACAATCCTTAAAATTGCAAATAGATTTCTAAATATCTTTTTTTCAATAATTTTATGAATTAAATTGATCAACATAAAACACATTTGAGAGTTAAATCGACTAACTAAAAATATATTTAAGGAACAAAAGGACTAACAAAAGATATATTTGCAAAATACATCGTGTGGTTCTTTAAGTTAAACGAAAATATCCAATTGATTATTTAACCTTTTTTTAGTATCAAATTATTCTTTATGTTTGTAAAAGTTACAATGTTAAACTATTTTTTGTCCTAACCTCATTTCAATCATTAGTTATTTTTTAAATAGTACTATGACTTTTGTTATCAATCATATAAAGAACAACGTAATAAATTTAGATGTGATTTTATGACATAGTTTGAGATGATTTGTGTTTAATTTCAATAACCTTAAAATGTATCTTATTCGAATTATCTCTTATTTAATTATTTTTGCTAAAATTTGATTGAGAGAATTTGATATTTCAATTTTGCTGGTTTGAAACTTGAATCATCAATATAAATATTTATAAACATAAATGACGAACTTGACAATAAAAAAAAAAGATAACTGACTAACTTGTTACAAAAAAAAATGACTAATTTGCTATTTTTGTGACACCCTAAACCCCAAAATAATATATAATAATTTATACAAGAATTTTTACTTTAATTCGCAACGGATAAAGAGAATCTTATTCAAGGAAATAAAACTTTATAACAAATTTAGGATATCACATTTCTCAAAATTCAAAAGGAACACTTTAAACTTTTTACTCTTATAAAACAGTAAGGTTTTCATACAAAAAGTTATTTCTAATTAAGTAAATAAAATACAACTTATGACTCTCACTCCCGGTATCACCTATCAGAGCGGGGTTTCCCTCAAACTTGAACTTCAAGACTCATTAACCTGTAATAACTGCGATTTGGCAAACGCAGAGTCAAGCCAGTCAAACACAAACAACGAAGGAGGTGAGTTTCGAAATCATGTTAATAGTATAATATAGGTAAGAAGAACACGCAAACAATCATAAGAGAATTGTATCTTAAACAAACATTCCTCAACAAAAATATCACATTAAAAGTCAAAATCACTCAAAGAAAATCAATATATTTCACTATAACATCAAATCATCTAAGAGAAATTATTATTGCATGCGATACACATTAATCACAACAAAACAATCACAAGAAGATGCAATGTTATGCATGAGCTTAGACTCTACTTCACAATGTGGTACCATTCTAACTCTGAAGTACTTGGTTAGGAGGCTTGATACTATGCCACCATCCCGGTGGACGGACAATTCAAATTGGCCCTGTTCTCATAGATCCCCTCAACTCAACCCGAGACACATATACGCGACAGTCGAGGTGAACGTGTGTTGCATGGTAGCTCTTGACATTTGGAGTGCTACCTCCAAGTCACCTAGGAATTCCCCACCCGAATACCTCCAAGGTCTAACAATCTTGCCTTAAGGCTCGACAGCAGACCGCCATGATTAGGCTTGTCAGGCCCTACCTATATAATGACAAAAGAATCTCCACTTCACAAATTCTCAATATTTATTTTCTCCCCTCGTTGGCCTATGATACTCCATTAAGACCGTCATCTCGAACACAAATTGGAATCACAATTATTTCATCAACTATGGGGTTACTTCAATATTCTCATCACAAATTTAAAACATCGCTATCATTAATCACACATCATCATCATCACATAAACTCATCACAAATTTATAGCATCACTATCATCAATCATACCTCATCACATAAACTTATCACAAATTTATAACATCACAATTATTAATCATACATGATCATCATCACATAAAATTATCACAATGGATCCATCTTTTATTATCACATCACATAACTCATCTAATCAAACATATACCTAAAATTCATTCGACATTCAATATCATAATAACATCAAATACCACACATTTAAAGAAATTAAATCAATCAACACCTTACAAATATTTCTATTCTATATTTTAATCTCACAATTTCCATATTTTCACATTAATTAATTTATCCCTCAAATGGCTACTGTCATACGTAGCAAGCCCCGGATGAATCGTTGGGAAATACAGTTTTCCCATTCATCTCACAATATATTATACTCATGAATTCAAACGCTCTCTCACTCCATACCTTATTTAGACAATTTCTTAAACACAAAAATCAATAGCGACTGCATATCGTCAACGTACAACGAGCGAATCCGAATAAATAGCTGTTGAGACAAAATCTCTCAATTGATTTTAATGATAACAAAATTACTTAAAAGATTATGATTGTGGTTAATACTAATATGTGTTTTTGAGTGAATTATTATAAGAAAACAGGTTGATAATCATTTAGAACAAAAGGAAGAAAAATATAGATTAATTCATTATGGTTTCAAGCTGGAGGATAGCCAGAACCTTGAGAGGATGGGTCTTCAAGTTGAGATTTTCCATCCTCACAGGAATAACGTTTTTAATCCATCAAAAGAGATCAAACCAGCATGAATAAACAATTATATGAAGCATTTGATCAAAAGAAATCACAAGGCTAGTTGTACAAGGTCCGAGGATGGCCATAGCTTTGGTTTTCAAGGAGTCACATGTTTGCAAGCCACCATCCCATGTGCAAAGGCTAAGGGCAGCCCTATATTTCATATTTGGGTGATTGGAAAAATAAAGCAAAGTCAATATATTGAAAGGCAACTGCAAACAAGCTCAAAGTAGAAGTCACAAGTCTTGAAGAATGAAAAAAAAAAGGCTACACAAGACCAAGACTAAAGGCTAGGCAGAGGATGGACTGCATAGGTCCAAGGATAGCTGGATGACAATGTTGTAATTTCAGCTCAAAGACCATTGGACAAATTGATGCATCCTCCTTAACGGTCATGAAGCTTTTAACTCATGGAAGAGCTGTCAATGACTCTATAAAAGGGCAGGAAGCTCTTCATCACAACACACAACAAATATTGCAGAAAAAGATCAAGAATCTTAACATTTATCTTAAGCAATATTCATCCTCTCATCATACTTTCTCTATTCATACACTAGATCTTTGAAATATCTTTTAGAAAGTGTTTAAGTTGAGAGAAAACAAATCATACTCGTATCACTCTGTAATTTTCAAGTAAGTTGTACTTGAAAATATTTGAAAGTTGATTGTAAGCTTGGTGAAGCTTGAGAATACACAAAGTGTAATCATCCTCTGCAAGAGGCTGATCTGTTGATTTTTAGTGAAATCTCACAAGGTTGTGAGGACTGGACGTAGCCATCATTGGGTGAACCAGGATAAAATTTGTGTGTCTATCTCTTTACATCTTTCTTGCATTTATTCTGCCTTTAGTTTAAAAGTTTAAAAAATCTATTTTCAGATCGCATCCTCTCTGAGAGGACAGAAATTCATAAACACTTGAAATTATTTTTAAACGCCAAAATCCCTATTCAACCCCCCTTCTAGTGATATTTAGCTCCATCAATTGGCATCAGAGCAAGGTTCTCTAGAAATATTACATCTAACAGTGTAAGAGAAAAAGATCCAAAGAAAAAATGTCAAAAGCTAAGTATGTTCCTGAAGGAGGATCCTCCACTAGACCTCCTTACTTTGATGGTACAAATTACTACCACTGGAAAAGTAAGATGAGATTGTTTCTCATATCTCAAGATAACAACATGTGGTCTGTTATTGAAAACGGGGATCATGTCATCAGAATCAACAACACAGATGCAACCTCCGACGAGAAACCTCAAGCACAATGGACGGCTGATGAAAATGCTAAGGTACTCCTAAACTCTAAAGCTCATTTATTTCTAATGTGTGCTTTGAGCAGGGAAGAATATGATAGAGTTGAAGAATGCAAAAACGTCAAGGAACTCTGGGATACTCTAAGGATTCATCATGAAGGATCAAGTCATGTGAAGGAAGCAAGGATTGACATGGGAGTAAGAGAGTTCGAGTTATTTGAAATGAAGGAGGAAGAAACGATTGATGAAATGTTCTCAAGATTGACAATCATATTAAACAATCTGAGATCTCTTGGAAAGGTATATTCCGTTCAAGAGAGGATAAGAAAAATCTTGAGGAGTTTACCAAAAGAATGGAGACCAATGGTGACTGCCATCACAGAAGCAAGAGACTTGGCCAACATGAAATTAGAAGATTTGGTTGGAACTCTAAGAGCTCATGAACCTCTGTTGCTGGCTGACAAACCAAGCAAAAAAGGAAAAATGATAGCTCTAAAAACAAGCCAAACAGAAAGCTCATCCTCCAAAAGAGCTGAAGAAGTCACTAAGAAAGAAAGTGCAGACTATCCTATATCTGAGGAAGAAGATGAACTTGCTCTCATTTCCAGAAGGATCCAGAGGATGATAACTCGTAGAGGACAGGACAAAAGATCTCCTCAAAAAGAAAAATCTGACAAAAGTCAGATTACATGTTTTGGATGCAACAAGTTGGGTCACTACAAAACTGAGTGTCCTCTAAACAAAAAGGGATCAAGAAGATTTTCTTCCAAAAACAAGTCCATGATGATCACGTGGGATGATAGTGATGACTCATCCTCGGAGCAAGAAAAGGAAGAAGAGGCCAACCTCTGCCTCATGGCAAATACAGAAAATGGAAAGGTAAGCATATCTGAACTTTGTCCTAATTGTGAACAATTAGAAATAGAGTTTGACAATCTTTTAAATGACTCAAACACTTTATCTCAAAAATGTGGATTTCTTAAAAACCAACTTTTTGAAATAAAGAAGCTAAATGAGGAACTACAAGCTAAGAATAAAAATTATGAACAAACCATTCAAGAGCTGCAGTTATCTCATGAAAAGTTGTCTGAGCAACACTCTAGTTTAAACAAAAAGACTGTCAAAACCAATCCTCCAGAAGAGGATGCAGAGAAGGAAATTTTGAAAATAGAGGTTGAAGAACTCAAAAATGATCTTTCCAACTTTGTTAAATCCACCGATACTTTTCAAAAGATTATGGGATCACAATATGGAATCTTTGACAAAGCTGGTATTGGATTTAAAAGTTCTCAAAAACAAAAACTTTATGAAAAAAATTTTATTCCAAAGAAACAAGAGAATAGGCCAAGATGCACCTTTTGCAAAAAACTTGGACACACTTTTAAAAGATGTTATGCCAAGAAAAGGGCAGATAACATTAAGAAAGGATGTTCATTTTGTGGTAAACATGGACATCAAGATTCCATTTGTTATCACAAAAGAAAATTCCTCACAAGAGGACGGACTAACCAACAAGGACCCACCTCTATATGGGTACCTAAGTCACTATTAAACTCAAACTCAGGTACATCCTCTGATCAACAAAAGAAAGCCTTGGTTCTTGGACACTGGCTGCTCAAGGCATATGACAGGGGATATGCATTGCTTTATTTCATTGGAAATAAAGGATGGAGGATCGGTTACATTCGGAAATAATGATAAAGCTCAAATAAAAGGTAACGGTATCATTGGTAATAAAAATTCTGCCAAAATTGAAAATGTTCAATATGTAGATGGTTTAAAACATAACTTGCTTAGCATTAGCCAACTTTGTGATAGTGGTTTTGAAGTTATTTTTAAACCCAATCTATGCGAGGTTAAACACTCATCCTCGGGTAGAGTTTTCTTTTCTGGTTTTAGAAAAAAGAATTTATATGAGCTATATCTTGATGATTTGCCTACTGAATCTTGTTTTGTATCCATTGAAAAGGATAAATGAGTATGGCACAAACGGGCTGGTCATACAAATTTAAACACTATTTCTAAATTATCTAAATTAGAATTAGTTAAAGGCCTTCCAAATATTGATTTTGAAAAAGACAAAATTTGTGAAGCTTGTGCCAAAGGAAAACAAGTTAAAAGTAGCTTTCATTCTAAAAATGTTGTTTCCACAAACCATCCTCTTGAGCTACTTCATATTGATCTTTTTGGCCCTATTAAAACTCCTAGCCTTAGTGGAAAAAGGTACGGATTTGTAATTGTTGATGACTTTTCACGTTTTACTTGGGTCTTATTTTTAAAACATAAAAATGATGCCTTTGAGGCTTTTCATTATTTTTGTAAAAAGATCCAAAATGAAAATGGATCAAAAATTATCTCCGTAAGAAGTGACCATGGAGGTGAATTTGAAAATGAATCTTTCAAAAACCTTTTTGATGAAAATGGTATTTCTCACAATTTTTCTTGCCCTAGAACTCCTCAACAAAATGGAGTTTTTGAGAGGAAAAATAGAACTTTGCAAGAAATGGCTAGAACTATTTTGGATGAAGCCAACATTGAAAAATATTTTTGGGCTGAAGCAATTAATACCGCTTGTTATGTTTTAAATCGTGTATCCATTAGAAAGATTTTAAACAAAACTCCATATGAACTATGGAAAGGAAGAAAACCAAACATTTCATATTTTCATATATTTGGGTGTTATTGTTACATTCTAAACAATAAAGAAAATTTGGGAAAGTTTGATTCAAAATCAGACAAAGGTTTGTTTTTAGGATACTCCACTTCATCTAAAGGTTATAGAATATATAATCTTATGACTCAAATTGTGGAGGAATCCATGCATGTTATTTTTGATGAGTTTGATGACTTGTGCTTAGAAAAAATTGATAAATCTGAGGAAGATGAACCTTCATCCTCCAACGCACCCAGTCCAAACGAAGAGGACGAATCTGCTCCATCCTCTCAACAACCTCCACGAGGATGGAAGACAATCACTTATCATCCTTAAGATCTAATTATTGGAGACACGACTGATGGAGTAAGAACTAGACAGTCCCTTCGTGGAAATGCAGCTACCATGGCCGTGATTTCAAAAATTTAACCAAAGAATATTGATCAAGCTATTTGTGACAAATCATGGGTTGAATCCATGATGGAAGAACTCTCACAATTTAAAAGAAACAAGGTATGGAACCTTGTACCTCCTCCACTTGAAAAATCCATCATTGGAACAAAATGGATTTTCAGAAACAAATTGAATGAGGATGGAGAGATAGTAAGGAACAAAGCAAGGCTTGTTGCTCAAGGATACAATCAACAAGAGGGAATTGACTACGATGAAACATTTGCACCGGTTGCAAGACTAGAAGCTATACGCATCCTCCTAGCATATGCCACCCATAAAAGTATAAAACTATACCAAAAGTATAAAAGCATATGCCTTTTTGAATGGATTCTTAAATGAGGAAGTTTATGTCAAACAACCTCCAAGATTTGTGGATGAAAAGAAGCCCAACCACGTATTCAAACTCTCAAAAGCTCTTTACGGATTAAAACAAGCTCCTCGAGCTTGGTATGAGAGGTTAAGCTCTTTTCTTAAGGAAAATGGATTCATTAGAGGACAGATTGACACTACTCTCTTCAAGAAAACATCTAAAGAAGATTTGTTAATTGTCCAAATTTATGTGGATGACATAATTTTTGGATCCACTAATGAAGAGATGTGTGAAGAATTTTCAAAACTTATGCAAAGTGAGTTTGAGATGAGTATGATGGGTGAGTTGAAATTTTTTCTTGGTTTGCAAATCAAACAACTCAAAGATGGTATTTTCATCTCACAAGAAAAATACACTAAAGATCTTCTAAAAAAATACAACATGAGTTCAGCCAAGAGTATGGGAACTCCTATGCACCCATCCTCCACGCTTCACAAAGATGATGAAGGAACTCCAATTTCTGAGAAAGAGTATAGAGGGATGATTGGATCCTTATTATACTTAACAGCAAGTAGACCAGACATAGTATTTGCTGTAGGTCTTTGTGCAAGGTTTCAACCCTCTCCCAAAGAATCTCACCTTACAACAGTTAAGAGGATTCTGAGATACCTTGTTGGAACAATAAACTTTGGAATCTGGTATGAGAAAAGCACAGATCTTGATCTCATAGCCTACTATGATGCTGACTATGCGGGAGATAAAGTTGAAAGGAAGAGCACAAGTGGAGCTTGCCAAATTCTTGGTAAATCCCTAATCAGTTGGTCATGCAAGAAGCAAAGCACCATTGCCCTTTCAACTACGGAGGCTGAATATGTATCAGCTGCTCAATGCTGCTCTCAAATCCTATGGGTAAGAAATCAACTTGAAGATTATTCACTAAGGTACACTAAAATTCATATCCTCTGTGACAATACTAGTGCAATTAATCTTTCAAAAAACCCCATACAGCATTCTAGATCTAAGCATATAGAAATTAAACATCATTTCATAAGAGATCATGTTCAAAAAGGTGACATTGAATTAATTTTCATTGACACTGAAAATCAATTGGCAGACATTTTTACGAAACCTCTTCAGGAGGATCGTTTCAAAAACATTTTGGAAAAACTTTCTATCATTAATTTTTCTAAAATTAATTGATTTAGTGTTTTACCCATTGTATCATGATTGTGTTTCTCTTATTTTTAATTGTTTAATTTTCTATCATTTACCTTTTAGTGTTTTATCAAAACTGGTTGTGTAAGTAAGCGTGACTTTTAAGTTAGAAAAGTGAGAGGACGGGAAATAAACCCAGAGGATACAGTTTCCTCTTTTGGGAAACTCCTCGTATCACGCAAGCACGCGCCTCCCTCCCCATTGGCCCGTTTGTGTGGTGTGGTTTCCTTGGTTGCTGCATTAAATGCACAGACGGCCTTGCCTGTCCATTCTCCCACGTCCCTAAGTCTAGCGCCTCCATCATCATGACTGCCTAGGGAAACATCTCACGCCTCCCACTTGAATAGTCACTTCAGCTTCCATCCTCCTCTACTTAATGCGTTAATCATCTCTCCTCTGCACCCTTCAAACCTCATTCAAAAATTCAGAACTCATCTTCTTTCTGTGTCTCTTTTCCAAAACCCAAACTCAAATGGCTCGTACCAAAGTAACTGCCAAACGCAAAGCTTCCTCTCAAGAGAATGAATCCATTCAGGATTACTACTCCAGTACGGAGTCCGATCATCATGAAGAAGGAAATTCTGATGCAACTACACCACAACCACCATCATCCATGTCTCATCCTCCTGAACCGTGTACGACAATTTCCTCTCCCTCCATTAATCCTAAAAAACGCAACACCAAAACTTCATCCTCTACTACATCCTCTACACCCAAAAGGCGATCCTCCAGGATCATGTCTTGGGTTGTTTCATCTAAAAAGTCAGTATCTCAAGACAATACTGTCCATGTGATTAACTTTGATGACTCTGAGCAAACCATCTCTGCTGAACCAATTCAACCACCACCTCTTGCAAAAAACATTGAAAAGAAGTTTACTGTTTCCACTCCCAAAAAGCCTAAGAAACCTCTCTTCAAAAAATCTCGAGCCTCTTCATCCAAAATCTCTATCAAATTGTTTAGTTCATCTGTCTTAGAAACAAATTACGTTACTAAATGGCAAAATAAATCCGTTGTTAATGGAAAGATTATTTGTCTCGATGATTTAAAAGAAGGTGGATTTAACATTGAAGAAATGTTCGATCAATTAGGCTGGACTTCCTTCCTCCGTATCAATGAACCACAATATCCACGCCTAGTTAGGGCTTTCTATGCTGCTGCAAATGGATCATGGGGTCTTACCAGCTTCAGCATTGTTCTAAAGGGTGTCCACATGGAAATTAACCCTGCCACCTTGTGCCAAATCTTAGATATACGTGATGAAGGTATTTGTTGTTTTACTGAGAATTGGTATTCTCAATGTATGATCACACGCAACTCCGTCCTTTCCAACACTCTGATATCTACAACCAAACCCCATGTAGCTTCAAATCTGCTTCCTATTTGTCGCATCCTCCACAACATTTGTGTTCATTGTATTGTACCTAGAGCTGGTAGTTTTGAGAAGGTAACTGAACTCGATCTTCTTCTCATTCACCACCTTATGTCTGGAACCCCTCTGCATTTAGGTTACATCATTTTCAGCTTTATGTTGAACGCCTCAAATTTAGGAAGGTCAGCCCCCTATGGGATGGTGTTAACCAAAATCTTCAAGTTTTTCAATCTTCCCTTAGATGATGAACCCTCACTCCATTTTTCCAACACCATCTCCATGAAAAATGTGAAACAAATGAAGCTCACTACGTCTGCCTCCATCACCCCTCCTTCTCCAAAAAGGAAAAGAACTCGCAGCTCATCCTCTATCGCTCCACCACATGAATCCATCACTGCTCAACCTCTGTCAGAGGATACTCCCTCCAAAACCACTCAAGAACCCGTCCTGACGATTGATCCTCCTCCATCTCTGCCAAATGAATTTGTTATTCCTTCACCGCCTCAGTCCCCACTGTTGTCAAACCTCTCCATACCACTTAACCAGTCACCTCCTCTTGAGGATACTGCTCCAGAAGCTCACCTTCAACTAATGGAGGATGGAGAAGAGCTATATTTTGATCTAAATCTAACTTATCATCAATTTTCTCCCTTAAGCCCTACTGAGAATTTGGCTGAGGAATTTCCTCCTGATTTACAAGAAAATATCCTGATACCTCCTACTTCTGCTCCTCCTTCAACTCATGTTGATGCCATTGTTCCTAAACAACTCCAACCTCTACCTGAGGTTCCTGTTGGATTTTGCTCTATTGATTCATTTTTAGCTCCAACGAAGGATCAACCTTCTAAGGACAATGTTGGGAGCTCGCAGAATAAGAGCTCAAGCGTAAATAATCAGCCCAAGGATCAACCTCCTAAGGAACGGAAACTCACTAAGCATTTGAGGCTCCTCAAGACCATCAGGAAGGATCAACAAAAACTAATTCGGCGTTTTGATCTCTTCCAGAATTCGTTTGCACAGTTTGGACTCATTCTTGAATGGGTTACCAAACATATGGTTACTACGGTTGCTCCTGACGTTCCTCTTCCTGAGCTTCCTGCTATGCCTTCATTTGCAGTACCTGTTTCCTCCCCTTCGTCCTCATCTGATGAGCTGTCCTCTTCGGAGTAGCATTTTCAATCCTATTTTTTTTTTATGTTGCCACAATTCAGGGGGAGAATGATTATGATTATGATGCTTTAATTAGGATGCTTTGATATTATGTTTTGATACTATGATTAGGATGTTTTGATGTTTTGATGCTATGTTATTGCTGCCATAATATGATTAAGTTGATATGATCAAGTTGATGTTTTATTAATGTTTTGCTAAGATTATGATTATGTTTTGCTGTTTTGAAAAGACTATGCTTATGCAATTATAATTTCTTATGAATTTTAGTCTTTCACTCATATCCCTAGCATACATTCAGGGGGAGTAACATTTTTAGCACATAAAAGTTTAAAAATAAATTACTCACTTGATTCAGGGGGAGCATAATCATTTAACATCATCATATTTAAAAATCATAATCTAAAGAATTTTGTCATCATAAAAAAGGGGGAGATTGTTGAGACAAAATCTCTCAATTGATTTTAATGATAACAAAATTACTTAAAAGATTATGATTGTGGTTAATACTGATATGTGCTTTTGAGTGAATTATTATAAGAAAATAGGTTGATCATCATTTAGAACAAAAGGAAGAAAAATCTGGATTAATTCATTATGGTTTCAAGCTGGAGGATGGCCAGAACCTAGAGAGGATGGGTCTTCAAGTTGAGATTTTCCATCCTCGCAGGAATAACGTTTTTAATCCATCAAAAGAGATCAAACCAGCATGAATAAACAATTATATGAAGCATTTGATCAAAAGAAATCACAAGGCTAGCTGTACATGGTCCGAGGATGGCCATAGCTTTGGTTTTCAAGGAGTCACATGTTTGCAAGCCACCATCCCATGTGCAAAGGCTAAGGGCAGCCCTATATTTCATATTTGGGTGATTGGAAAAATAAAGCAAAGTCAATATATTGAAAGGCAACTGCAAACAAGCTCAAAGTAGAAGTCACAAGTCTTGAAGAATGAAAAAAAAAAGGCTACACAAGACCAAGACTAAAGGCTAGGCAGAGGATGGACTGCATAGGTCCAAGGATAGCTGGATGACAATGTTGTAATTTCAGCTCAAAGACCATTGGACAAATTGATGCATCCTCCTTAACGGTCATGAAGCTTTTAACTCATGGAAGAGCTGTCAATGACTCTATAAAAGGGCAGGAAGCTCTTCATCACAACACACAACAAATATTGCAGAAAAAGATCAAGAATCTTAACATTTATCTTAAGCAATATTCATCCTCTCATCATACTTTCTCTATTCATACACTAGATCTTTGAAATATCTTTTAGAAAGTGTTTAAGTTGAGAGAAAACAAATCATACTCATATCACTCTGTAATTTTCAAGTAAGTTGTACTTGAAAATATTTGAAAGTTGATTGTAAGCTTGGTGAAGCTTGAGAATACACAAAGTGTAATCATCCTCTGCAAGAGGCTGGTCTGTTGATTTTTAGTGAAATCTCACAAGGTTGTGAGGACTGGACGTAGCCATCATTGGGTGAACCAGGATAAAATTTGTGTGTCTATCTTTTTACATCTTTCTTGCATTTATTCTGCCTTCAGTTGAAAAGTTTAAAAAATCTATTTTCAGATTGCATCCTCTCTGAGAGGACAGAAATTCATAAACACTTGAAATTATTTTTAAACGCCAAAATCCCTATTCAACCCCCCTTCTAGTGATATTTAGCTCCATCAACAACGACTTCACAAAATCGTCGAGACATGACTGATAGATTATGCGGAGCATAAAAATAAATGTTAAATAATTAATAGCAATTTTAGGAACAAAAATAGAGTCAAAACGACGACAAGAAAATTGCAGAAAGTGTCTCACCGACTCGTCGAAGCGCCGGAGTGGTGCAACGTCAACTTCACCGAAAAATGCAAATGAGTAGTGTTTCTTGAAGGTTTCGACGAGAGGAATCCAAAAACAGTGTCACTTTTTTTGAGACGACAAACATGATGATCGGAATCGGCCAAAAACAGCTCGCCGAAAGAATGAAACGGAGCTGTTTTTGATAAAACGGAGCAACGATTGATAAAATTAATGCCAAAAATGGATTCAGTGGCCGATTTTGTGAGGGCTAGAGGTTGGGATCGATTCAAATGGAAAAGAATTGGTGGGAGGGAATTTGAGAGAAAAATGGTTCTCTTTGAGTATAATTGTTGCGTTCTGTCAGCATGAATTCTTTGGCAATTTATTTTTATTTTTATTTTTATTTTAAATGTAAATAGAAGGGTGCGAATAGCAAGGACTCAAAACTAGGGTGTAGAAAGCAAACAGCCCAAACAAAATAATAGTAGAAGCAAACAACAATGATGGGTGCAGAAAGTGATCTATCTCAAACTTTATTTTATTTTTTATTTTTAAAGTGTTCAAACAATTTAATTACTTGGGCTAATCATCCATAATTAAAATATTATTTTCTAAAATACTCACATTGAAATACTAATATTTGACCATACTCTTTCATAATACAAATCATTTTTATTATTTTTTTTAAAAAAATTTAATAAAATATTCAACCCTAAAATATTCATACTCATTTATATTTAATAAAATATAATATTTATAATCTATATTAATAATTAAATTAAATATCTATAAAATTATCAACGTATATTTTAAAATAATTTTAACATCAAATTAATTCTTTAAAATTCTCTTTAATTAATAAAATAGTTTATAATAAAATTTGGGGTGTTATAATTTTCGTGTAATTTAAAAAATCGTGAAATATATTTTGTTCATAATTATATATATTTTTATAATTTTGATACTTCCAAAAATCAGTGCAATAATGCATATACATTAAAGGATTTCTTCAAAAATGAATTTAATTTTGTTTAAAATAAAAATTTGATAAAGTAAATAACTCAATAATTTATAAAGTAAATAAATCAATAATTGATATTATATTTAATTCAACTCACTTCGGAGTGTGATTAGAATGGTTGGAACTTGAAATAGAGGAGGGAGAGGTTGGGAGAGAGAAGCTGCAAAGAGAGACTAAACTTCTTTTATTTGGATGAAAAAAAAATGACAGATAAATGCATAAGAATGTATGGACCCACACATTGTCAACTTATTCGCTGAAGTGTGAAGAAATAGCAGATAGAGTACTCAATTTTTTATTTACTTGTATTACCCCTATCTTCTTATGCCATTGGTTTAATAAAGAATAGGATTTGCGTTAATTTTAGATGGGCATGTACTATCTAGGTATTGAGGCAATAACTAGCTTTTGTATTTCTTAACGACAAAATACGTTTATACAAATAGCTAGCGTTGCACGTTTCGCAAATAACAATACAAATCAAGGTATTAAAAATATTAGCTTAATTAAATTACTTTAAATCAATTAAAATAATGTAAAATTAAATAATTAAATTTTTCTACGTAGAGGTATTAGAGTCCTTTCAAAAATAATAACAATTTTTTTTAATCTTTATTTATCAAATTAATACTAAGGATACTTCAAATTTATCCTGTTTTCTATTTATTTCTCTCTCTTTTTATATTCTATCTTATTTATTATTTATTTTCATAATTTATTTCCACAACGGACAGATGACACTCTTATCAAATCTATTCCAAAATACACCTTACCCTTGAGTACGATTTACTCTACACGTGGCTAACAACACTGATTCACTAAGAGTCTTTCCTTCGCAAAGATCACGTTCCCGGCCCCAATTCTCCTCGGTATCATTTTGATTTGGCAAATCAATCCATTGTCCTATGTTCCTTCCAAACTTTTTTTCTTTTGGTTTTTTATAAAGTAATAGTATATCTATTTTTTTTTTATGGGTTCAATTGTCATATATAGTCATATAGTCGATATAAAATATTTATATTGTCAATACATCACAATTATTTATAAATATGTTTTAAAAAAAATAATTAAATATATATTTATTGATTAAACGATTATAATTGATCGACAATATAATTTTTTTATACATTAATAATGTATATCAATTAATAATATAACAGTTAGTTTTATGGTTTTTTTTATATATATCCTGTTTTTTTTTAAACTCACCAATGCACTAAGAGATCGCATTTTGGGGGATGCGACTATGTATAAGACTTTAATTTTGTTATTTTTTATTCTAACAATTGAATAATTGTTAATTTAATAAACAAATAATAATAAAAATATTTTAAAAAACAAAACAAAATTATCTTAATAAAATAAAATAAAATAAATTAAATTGAAGAAGAAAATGCAGTTGAGTAGATGTACCAAAACAAATAATGTGTTATATTATATTAACAACCCCTCCTATTTTGCAGATAAATCAGCGACTTAATTCTATTTTGTTAAACTTTTCCTCCTATTTTTTCTCCGGATCTAATATTTTAAAAATTAATGAAAATAATTATAATAAAAAAGTTAAATTATATTAATAAAATTAAACAAAATACATTATTTTTTTTTTCAATTTAATGTATTTTGTTTGATTTAATTAATATAATTTACTTTTTTTTAATTATTATTATTTTTTATTAATTTTTAATTTATATTTATTAGATCAGGAGAAAAAAAATAGGAGAAAGTTGTTAACAAAATAGAATTAAGTTGCTAAAGGAAGTTGTTAAAATAATATAAATTTGTCTTGGGTTGTTAAAATAATATAATATATTATGTGTTTTGGCACATCTACTCAACCATATTTTTAAAATAAAATAAAAATAAAAATTAAAGTCTTATACATGCGACCTCTTATTGCATAAAAAAAAAAAATATCATTTAGGTGGTCGCAGAGGAGGATGCGACCTCTTGAAGGTGAAAAAAAAGTAAAATATTTTGGTATATTTTTTAAGGTGGGATATTTTAATGAGTTTTTTTTTAATATATATATATATATATATATATATATATATATATATATATATATATATATATATATATAAACCTAATTTTAGGTATGACAACTTTTTAAAATGTTAGATATGAGTCGATCTTAATTAAAAATATTCTTTTGAGGTAATAATTTATACTCTCTTGTCTTTAAAGATATAATTGTAATATAATTGATTTCGATTTAATACGAGATACATTTTTTTTTATCAAACTAGTATTTTTTAAGTAATATATTGGGCATGAAAATAAAGAGAATCATTAACGTGTACTTCTAAAAAATGACCTCTATAATCAAATATTTTTTAAATATTGATTCATGGACTATGGTCTATATTAAAATTTCCCTTGCTAAAATTACCTAATGTGTTTGGATGAGAGAAATTTTTAGGGGAATGTAATTTTTTAGGGAAATTCAAATCTTGAAAGAACTTATCTTGTTTGGATAATAAATTTGGAAAATTTTCAAAATGAAGGAATTTCGTTAGGTATTTTGTCAAAGTTAAATTTAAAGAATTTTAAATACCACATAAAACCTAAAAAATTTCAAATTACTTATTTACTTTATAGTATAAGTCATGAAATGGTCTCTATAGTTTTTGTAAGTTTACAATTTTGGCCATATATATTTCAAAATTTGCATATTAGTCCCCTTTTTTGCAAATTGGTCCAAAATATTACAAATTAGTCCCTAAAAATTGCAAAATAGCTCATCAACTTTTGCAAATTTTAATTTTAGTCTCAAATATAATTTTCACTTTTGCCCCAAAACATTTGAAATTTATACAAATAGTCTAATTTAGAAGAACAATTTATTTATCAAAACAATTAAATTTAGAAATGAAATAAATTCAATTGAAGCATTTGAATTGTCTAGAATTCTAATTTCTCTTGAATTTCCAATTACCCTATCTAAACACTCTATAAGATTATTTTCATTGTAGAGACTTGGTCGATTACTTAAAAATAGAGAGTTTCCACGCTACATTAACAATTTAAAGAGTTGTAGTATATTTGTTATAGGATGTACATGGGCACGGGTCGACCTGCCAACCTGATCACTCAACCCAATCCGGTTTTTACCCGTACCCAGTCACTTTTGATTCTAACCCGACCCAACCCATTGAAACTCGCTTATATTTAGTTCACGTAAAGGGTTTAACAATTTGAACTCGTCGACCCATAGATCCGACCCGGTAACTAGTTATAATTTTTTTTAAAACTTGTTTGACAATCCAATAGGGTTTCATTGCTCTTCTTCTTCTTCTGTTCCATATATGTGTCCACCTTCTTCTGTTCCATATCTGCCTCCACCTTCTTTTTCTGTCCGCATTCTTCTTTTGTTCTACCAGCCACGTTGGCGCCGCGTTCTTCTTTTTAAATATTATATTTTGTTACAGTTTTGCATAATGAAGGTATGAACTGAAAGCTTATACTTATGATGAATTTAGTTTAAATTTTTTACATTTGTTAAATATAATATTTTTTGAGTTAAATACTATTTATGAGCAAAAATGATACTTATGCAAAAACTTATGCTTATGATGAATTTTAGTTTAAATTTTTTACATTTAGATCTATTAAACACTTATTTTTAGTATTGTATTTGAAAATAATAAGTACTCTAAAAATAAACAAATGAAGTACTACCATTAAAAAAAATTATGGTAGCTTAGTAAACTAAAATGGTTGGTGAGTTATGTATAATGATGAATTTGTTAAGTGCTTCAACTTTTTGTAGATTCCCAATTGTTCTCTTCCATAATTTGAGGAACTTGTTAAGTGCTTGGACTTGAAGTTCACATTGCTTAGAATCCTTGAATTTTCATATTTGTTTGATTTACTGTTGTTGAATTTATTTATGTATTTAAAGATTGTTGGATTTTTGTTTTTGTGAGAGGTTGTTGGCTTTTTTAAAGAATTGAATATATTTATAGTTTTTGAGACATTCAAGGATTAAATATATTTTTATTCAATATATTTTCCCGTAAAATAAAAAACAGGTTATTATTTATGTATAACCCGCCAACCCAACCTAACTCAACCTGTTTTTGATTGGGTCGGTTCGGTTCGGGTTAAATGAAAAAATACAGGTTTAAAACTTAACTCAACCCAAAGGTAATCGATCAGATCGGGTATCAGATTTTGTCAAAACGGGCTCAACTCAACCCGCGTACACCCTTAATTGTTCGTTAAATAAAAAAAAATTAACAATCATTTTTATGAATAAAAAACTTATTTGTTGATTTTATATTTTAGAAAATATAATTTCATAAGAAAAAATATCATTTCATTATTTATAAGCACTAAATTATTATTTTTTTTTTATCATAAAAATAAGTAATAAAAAATTAAAAAAAAAAATTATTTTGCTGTCATATTTGATAAATAATATTTAGTTGTTATAATTATATTAATAATAATTTTTTTTTTAAATATTCATTTAATTATTATTAATTTAAAAACTAAATTTGTCGATATATTTCAAATTGAGTCAATACCGTAAAAATTCTCTTAAAAATAATATTTTAAGATTTCATCTCAACTAGACGAAGGAAAATAAGTGAAAAAAAGCGCGTCAAATATCCATCGAGGGAAAATGTTTTAATATAAGTATATGAGTTGCCAAGCAAAATATATAAACAAATTATTTAAGGAGTGCTTGTAAATGATGCAGCATTGTCAGGACAAATTTAAATTGAATTTTCAAATTGCCGAAGAATTAAATATACAATTTTTAATCTTGTTTTTTTTTTTAATTTATGTATTATTAGCATTTCTTCTTTTAAATCATCAAAAAACTAATGCAATCATTTTTTTAATCCATTGGTTCATTTTAATTAAAAATACTGTTAATTACTGCTCACAGTATAACAAACCACAATTTAAATTTTAGTCAGGAGATATGTCCATATTTATTAATCAACAATGCTTGAAATGAAATTATATATAGTGGAGATATATTGCGAGGAAAAAATCTAATAATATTTGAATAGAGTAAAAAAGTAGTATTGTATGATGTATAAAGTTTAACTCAATTGAAAAATGTGTTAGGTTCAAATTTAGACATCGTAATTGTATGCAATTTTTTTTACCATTTCATCTAAAAAAAGTAGCATTTTTATTTTAAAAAAAATCGTATTTTAGATGAGATTATTTAAGTATCTTTCAATTTAATTAAAAGTTTTGAATTCATTTCTACCCTTAGAAATATAATAGTCCGGTTTTGAAAAAAATACATGATTTACGCATACAAATTAATTGTAATTGAAATAACAACAATAAATTAACATAATGTGAATGATAGATGTTTGGTTTCTTAAGACCCATTTATTATGAATTATAAAAAAAAGTTAATTTAGTACTCAATAGTTTATAGATTGTTTTTTTAGAGACTTTAAAGAAAAGTTATTTTATGTTTGTCTGGCATAATGAAAATAATTTTTTTTTAAAAAAATTAGTAATGAAAAATGATCTTTTTTTGGTAAACTACTAAAAACAACTTCTTATTTAAGCAATTTTTATATGTTTTTTTAGATTATCATTTTTTTTAAAAACTCTAACAAACAAATACATTTTTTTCTTCAAAATTGTTATTTTTTAAAGTAAATTTTTTTAAGAAATAAGTTGTAACAAATGAGTTCTTAATTATTTGATTAAAAAGTTTGATATTTGCTCAATGCATATGGAGAAATAGAGAAATATACGCTAAGAGTTCTAGTTCAAAATCAATAACTTGAATTGAGAATTACACATGACATCGGTCCAAATGAGTCTTTAAACTGTTGTGGCGGAAAATCGGTTAAAAACTACTTAACACTACTTAATTGAAATAAGATAAACAAAGTCGATCAAACCCAACTCTTCACAATGTCTTTCTAGTTCGTTAAAAAATTAAAAACTTAATTATTTTATACCTAATGCAAAGAAAAACGTGAAATGGGGAAAAAGAACATGTACGCATGAAGAAGAAAAACTAAACCAAAGGAAAAACAAAAAGATGAAAAGAAAGAAGAAGGAATAAAGTAGAAAAAGCATAAAAAGAATAAGAATGTAGAAATGATGAAGAGAAGGGAAACAAGGTTGAGGCAACTAAGCAATTATAGAAGAATTTATTCAGTCTCTAAGGGTTTTATTTTGGGCTTGGACCTTAACTATCCTAAATAAGATTAAAAAAAATTAATATTTTATATAGTTGCTTATTTCATCTACAAATATAGATGTCACTTACGGGGCTCCAGTTTTTTATATCTCTTTCATAAATTCATTTTTAAGACAAATATGAAAAATACAATACTAAAGTGTCACATTTTTTTGGGTAAAAAGAACTCATTTTATTTTATCAATAATGAGAGAAACAATGAAATGATAAAATAAGAACTAGTCTATAATAAAGATGCACCCTACTAAACAATACAAAACACGTCACATTTTATTAAGCTATTATATAATTATCATCGATTTGAATGCAATTGAAATCTAATTGAATCAATAAATCTCTATCGGTTCAATAAGTGGTTCAATTTTCCAAATATTGAATAAAACACGAAAAAGAAATAGCAACGAGAATAACATAATAATAACGGTTAAGGAAAAAACAAAGGCTAGAATCTAGGCTATTCTCTAGTGCAATAAAGTCTCCATCTTAAATCTCAATTCCAAACCCACCAAAAGGCATTCTAATTTTCCTTCACTCACCTCAGAAGTCACCACCACCTTTTCTTCTCCTTCGTCATTTTCTTTTGGGTCCATTTCTTTATCAACATTTATATATTCCACTTCATTTCCGCCACACTACACTACCACTCAATTTTAAAATAAAAATAAATTAGAAAAACAATACTTCTTCTATTTTAAAATAAATATCTTATTTGATTATTTTTTATAAACGTGAAAATATGATAAATTAAAGAAATATAATAATAATTTACTAAATAAATTATCTTCATCAGTCACTGATTTATTATATTTATCATACATTTAAAAGTAAAAAATAATAACTTAAAATAATGTTTATAATATTAATTAAAATATACAATTAAAAAATATATTAACAATTAAAAATGACCTTTTTTAGGATAAATATATTCTTTAAGACAAATATATTTTGTAGACAAGTTCTATGTTAAATCTGCTTTTGGTGTATGAGTTAGTATATAAAAATAATCGAAAATTCTAACTATGGTCAATAATATTTTTAAAAAATAATAACTAATGTCAATTCAATATAATTTACTTTTTTATATATATATATATAATATATTATAAGTTTAATGATTATGTACTGTTCGTATAAAAAAATTTACAAACCATTATTTGAATAGTTATAAATTTTTAATAAGATAACAAAATAAAACATTCATATTTATTGTTAGTATAAAATTTATTTACACCATTTTTTACTTATATATTTTTATTTTAAATTACTATTTCAATAATAAAAATAATTATTTCAAAAAAGAAATAGTTAGAATTTTAAATACTTTTCAAACAGCTTCCACCTGTTTCCAAATTAGATTTTGACTGTTTTGTAGTAAATGCGAGTGTTTTTGTGGGACGGTGAGATTTCTCTTTTTCCAACCCAAAAAACTTTGTTGTTTTGTTCTATCCAAATCTACACTTGTATTCTTTTTCTTCATCACTGTTCAATAAAAAAATGTGGGTATCACCGTGATCTCAAGTTCCAAAACCAACATCATGAATCGTGGGGAGTGGATACGTTTCAAGGTATGTGTAAGGGAGTTCATGATTGGGGTTTCAGAGTTAACAGTTGAGTTTGGAAAAGGTTGCAGAGACATAGTGAAACAAAGCTTAGTGAATGATGATTCGTTTATTGTTAAGAAATTTGGAAAGGGTTCTTACATTGGGAAAAGAGTAAGAGAACCTTGTAACAAATTGTTAGATAAATTGAGCTTCTTTAATCAGTATTTGCCTGAAGATAAGGACCCAATTCATGCTTGGTCTGTCATATTCTTCGTTTCCTTACTTGCTTTCTCAGGTTAACTTTACTGCATGTTTCCTTTTTTGGGGTTTATCAATAAATGTCACCAAGTTTTAATCTTTTTTGGTTTTTGTTTTTTTTGTAAGTTTTGGGTTCCTAATTAATGTTGTAATTAAGTTCAATTTATATATCTTGATGTTGGGAGATTGTATTAGCAATAGGTTGGTTTTAAATTGAGGTCGCATTCCCATGTCGTATGTTAGTGGTTGATCTGGCCCCAATTGTGTTTGTGTTGCGGTTATGGAAATTGTATTATGTATTAGGAATTGGCCAGTGTAGGTTTTAAAATTTGAGGTTGTATTCCCATGTTTGATACTCTAGTGGTTGATCTGGTGTTTGCATTGCGGTTGTGAAGATTGTATTATGAATAGGTCAATGTTGGTTTTAAATCGACATAATAGGTCAATGTTGGTTTTAAATCGAGGTCGTGCCCGCATATTTGATGTTAGTGGTTGGTCTAGTCTCAATTGTGTTTGTGTTGTGGTTGTGAAGATTGTATTAGGTATAGATTAATGTAGGTTTTAATTAAAGGTCTAGTCCCCATGTTTAATATTTTAGTGGTTGGTTCGACCTCAATTGCATTCTTGTTGCAGTTGTGGAGAGATTGTTTTAGGAATAGGTCAATGTAGGTTTTAAATCGAGGTTGCAGTTCCATATTTGATATTAGTGATTGATCTAGCCTCAATTATGTTCGTGTTGCGGTTGTCGAGACATTAAAAACAGGGTTGGTACAGGTTGTTGCCGACCATTTTTTGAAACCCCAATTCTCAATGTTTTATGCATGAATCCCAGCTTTTAGGTTGTTTGAAATTTGATCTTTCTTAGAAGTTTTTGTTGTTATGTTTAATGGTTGGTCTGCTGAATATCTGGTTGACATGATATGTTGACTTATTTGCAGCTTTGTATGTAAATTTTGAGTATGATCCATCTGCCCCACTTGTGAAGCAAGTATTTTTGCATCCTGCTAGTGCTACCCGCATTGTGCTTCCGGATGGAAGATACATGGCATATAAGGAGCGAGGTGTTTCGGCCGACAGAGCTAGATTTTCAATTATTGCTCCTCATACTTTTCTTTCCTCTCGCCTTGCAGGTTGTTTGAACTTCAAAGCTTTCATTGTTTGGTTTGAAGTTTGTGTCCACCCTTAGTTTGAAGCATCATTAAATGTTTTCTTTTTGAAATTGTATTTGAAATTAGGAATTCCTGGAGTTAAAGATTCACTGCTAGAAGAGTTCGGCATTCACTTGCTCACTTATGATCTGCCTGGTTTTGGTGAGAGTGATCCGCATCCCCAACGAAATCTTGAATCCTCAGCAATAGATATGTCGTTTTTAGCTGATGCTCTTGGTGTCGACAAGTTTTGGGTTATTGGTTACTCAAGTGGAAGCAAGCATGCTTGGGCTGCACTTAGGTACATACCTGATAGACTTGCAGGTATCAATAGATCTTTTTTGTCTTATACTTTTATTTTATTTATTTATTACATGCAACTTTTAACTTTTAAGAAATTTGGAGCTTTCATTGAATAGTATATATGTGTCACATCAATAGAAGTAACAGGGTTTTTCAGTGAGAATAAGCATGCTTGAAATTGATCTGTCTAACTTTCAGGTGCTGCCATGTTTGCTCCCATGGTGAACCCATATGATCCTATCATGACAAAGGAAGAGAGACGAAGAACCTGGAACAAATGGACGCGGAAAAGAAAATTCATGTACTTCTTAGCTCGAAGGTTTCCTAGGCTTCTTGCTTTCTTCTATCAGCGAAGTTTCTTGTCAGGGAAGCATGGTCAGATTGATAGGTGGCTGTCTTTATCTCTTGGAAAAAGGGTAAGGGAACCTTTGCTCATCTCTCTCTCTCTCTCTCTCTCTCTTGTCTCAGTCAACAATGGCTATATATGGCTAGTGCCAAATGCTGAAGAAATTTTTTGGCATGCTCATATATAATTCATTTATGCTATGACTTGTCTTTTGCTTTTTTATATCAATAATATTTTTGGGTTGCTGCAAATGATTGTTTTGATTGCTGGGGTGGCAACATAGTTCAGATGTCAGTTTCCATTGAAATTCCTCTGGAACCCATTTTTGCTTCAAATAAGAAAAGCATAAATTATTATTATTGAAATTTTGTTGAAGTTGATAGCAATAAGACATTTTAAACACGCATTGAAATTACAGAGCCGAAGCTCACTAATCTAGCTAATTACGTGTAATGTAAACTTGGCATTTCCAAAAGTTGGCTCTGAGTGCTTAGGTTATCCCAAGAGTTTTAAATATTTTACTTGTACATCTTATTTAAACTTTTCAGGATAAAGCACTGATGGAAGACCCAATCTACGAGGAGTTCTGGCAAAGAGATGTGGAAGAATCAATCAGGCAAGGAAACGCGAAACCCTTTGTGGAGGAAGCTGCTTTGCAGGTCTCAAATTGGGGTTTCAGCCTTTCAGACCTTAAGTTGCAGAAACTAAAACACAATAGGAATGTCCTTAGTTGGCTTAAGGCAATTTTCACTGAAACTCAGGAGTATACGGGCTTTCTCGGTCCAATACATATATGGCATGTGAGTGCATCTACGTTTTGATCCTTCGACTCCCCTATATGAAGGTTCATTTACATAAATCATTCAGTAATATACTAAATCAGAATCTTCTCCCTGCATTTTTCTAATCTAACCAATGTCAACACAACCTTTATCAGCAATGACAATGAGCAAATATGAAAATATTAACTTTTATAGGATATACGATAAAGTATGTTGCATAAAAACACTAGTATATACATGTAAAAATTACTATACCAATACTACACTACATTCCTTGACATCGCGATGTTTTTACACCAATTTTAAATTATTTTACACCTCTCTATTTCTCTCTTTTTCCATATGATCACTCATGGCATCTTCACTCCCTTCCCTCTCAAGGTTTATACACTCCCAAGGGTGTGAAAATATTCAGTTCTAATAATTAATCATACTACTCCATTGAGGACCCAAATTCTCTGCTGTTAGGGAATCTGTGCGGCCACACTGTTAGCAAGCCTGGACAGTCCTATCAAGAATGGACAGTTCAAATTTTGACTTTATTCTTTATTAAATCTCTGTAAATCCAGTTTACCAAGCAGACGATTCAGATTTTCTGTCTACGTGATTACATAGATTTCCTAACCGCAGAGAATCTGGATCCCTATATCACACACATGGAAAGAAAACATTTAGTAGTTGAATGCAGTTAATAAACCAAGAAGCAAGTTTTCACCTCTGTTTCTTTACTTAATTCCCATTTGATACTATTGATATAAAAATTTGTTGTGTAATTATCTAGAGACAACATTTCAAGTAAATGAAATAGAGAAAGAAAACTGTGTTTGCATGCTCTAATTATATTTTTATCTATGTGACTTCTTTCTGGGGTTGAAAATAAGACTTATTGCAGTGCAAATGTTAACAGGGAATGGATGACAAAGTGGTTCCCCCTTCAATGACCGATTTCGTGCATCGAGTACTACCCGGAGTTGCAGTACACAAACTCCCATATGAAGGCCATTTCACCTATATATACTTTTGTGATGAATGCCACAGACAGATATTTACTACACTTTTCGGAACCCCGCAAGGCCCTCTCAGCATTTCATTAGAACTAGAAGCCAATGTTGAACAGCAAGAAGAAGCAAGCAGTGGTGATTGAGCCACTGATTAATAGAAGTATACACAACAGGATATAATGCTATTTATTTTTCTGGCCAACATCACAATTATATGATGTGTATATACATATAGTAGAGCTTCATTTCCAGTGGAGAAGTATAGGAAAGAAAATAAAATCAGTGTTACTGCCCCTTCTTTTTGGCTGTTGAACTGGTCTGTCTATCAAAAATGTATTGAGTCCTGTTTTTTTACGCAATAGCTGCTACTACTGCATCATCTCCACCTTCCTCCTAACAAAATAGTAGTACAAAATTTTGTTTGAGCCAGATATGACCAAACAATTATCTTCACATGAAAGGAACTCAGGGAATTTTGTTGATTTTCATTGTACTGTTACCTCAGTTTTTTTTTTTTGAAAGAGTTAAGTCTCATTCTTCCCTCACAAAAAACACATAATCCAGATCATTTTCTGGGAAAAAATTAGTCCTACAAAAATAAATGTTAGTCTTTGAACCAAAATCTATGGTTGAAGTGTCTCTTAAATATTGAAACATGTTAGTCTTTGAACCAAAATCTATGGTTGAAGTGTCTCTTAAATATTGAAACATGTTAGTCTTTGAACCAAAATCTATGATTGAAGTGTCTCTTAAATGATTACGTGGACAATGAAAGCTCCGATGATTTAAATGAAAATCAACATAAAAGAATAAAAACACCCAAAGACATAATAACATAATTAACATAAAAGATTATCTTACACTAGGAACGCCCAAGGAAATATCAATTAGGATTCTTCTTTTTTATTTACAATATACAAATATGTTTTTATTCCACATTTGTAATCATGTATAGTAGTTGAAAAACTTCAACTCCAACTCATGTCATGTTTTGAATGCGATAGAGAAATCTTCATCGCGTCTAACTTTTAAGTATCAACAAATTATTATGTAATTTTGATCTTTTAATTGAAGAAGAAGAAAGAGGAAAGAAGAAGGTGAACTTCTAGTTCAGATATTTTAAAAAGTTTTTATGGGATCAATTTGTTTCCAAATATTACTGTAGTAAGGACCTAAATGTCTTTAACTTCCTATTAAATACATATGATATGTTATGTGACATGTGTAACCACATAGACATATTTTAATTTAGAAATACTAAAAAAAGATTGATTGTGTGTCCTATTTTTTTTCATAAAAGACTAACGTGTCTCTATTTTAAATATGCGTCACATCTATTTAATTTTTGTTCAAAAATTAATTATAACATGAAATTCATCTTCCTACTTTTTTATTTTTGGGTGAATTATTTTTCCTAACAGTGAGATACACCGCACACATTTTTTATATTTTACCCTTAATAACTACCCTGGCAAGAATTCATGGTTGCCTACTCATCACTTTCTCTCATCTTCCTAATGATTATTTTATTTTTTTGAATCATCTTCCTAATGATTATTTGTACATCAGTTAACATGAATTCATCCCAAAATCTAAATATCAATTCTTTATACGAGGTGAATCATATCCGACACTTGATTTGAGATCTAATAATAGAACACAACAAAATAATTAGAATGATAATAATGTTTCAAAATTTGTATTGTATTTTCTACTTGTAATTTTTTTTTTTGAATAGTTTATATTTATCGAGGATGACATTTAATATCAACCACTATTAAAATCATGTATGATGATATAATTCTTTAGAACAATTGAATTAGTCAAGCTCACAAAAATTATTATAGTGTATAGGATCTAGAATAATCCATCATAAACTACTTTAACAATAGACCATTGTGATACCGACCGTCACTTTCAAGAACTTAAATGTTTACCTTTAATTGCCCTTTATAGTACTTAATAATATGCATCGCACGCACTGTAATAAAATCAAGATTCCCGTATTCAACGTTTAGCATCATATCGCACCTCATAAAACAAACCACGTTACTTGCCAAGTCTCCGCTGCGAAGCAGCAGAGTGCAAAATCGGCCGTGTATGCTCTCCCTGTCACTCACTATTTATAACCGTCATCCCTTGAATGTCGGCACCGCATAGACTACTCTGCAATCTCTCTCACTCTTCCTTCAAATCTAGAACCTTCTTTTTCCTTCCATTCTCTCACCCTTACTTCACCCTATCTCCCTCACTACTACCAATGCCTCGCAATCAGGTATTAATTTTCACAGTTCGTTCACGATAACAGTTTTTCCGATGATCGGTGCTATTAATTTGAAATTCAAAATGCGTTAATATTTAATTTGCTGAACTCAGGAGTTTTTTTTTGTTTTGCAGCGAAGTGGAGGTCACCGCGGTGAACAAAAATGGATTGCGAAACCAAAAACTGAACCGCGAGAACCGGTTATTGGAGATGCGGAATCGGTTGAAACGGTTACTAACAAACTTTCTGGATTTGTTATTGGTGAAAATAGCGGCGTTCAGAATGGTAATAAGGTTAGTTCTCAAGGTTCAAATGCGATTTGGAAACCGAAATCTTATGGAACTGTTAGTGGAGGAGGCAGTGTGAGTGAAGTTGAAACTACACCGGTGGGGAAAGTGAAGGTTGATGGTTCTTCAGGTGTTGGTGCTGATGTGAATTCAGTTAAGAAAAGTAGTGGTAGTGCTGGTTTGAGTAAGTTATTTAGTGGTAATTTGTTGGAGAGTTTTACTGTGGATAACTCAACTTACGCACATGCTAAAATCAGAGCAACTTTCTATCCCAAATTTGAAAATGAAAAGTCGGATCAAGAGGTATATATTTACGATTCATTTCTGTTTTGCTTTCATGATTGGATGTTATATTGTTGAAATTTGTTGTATAAGTATTTCAAGAATTTATTAGAACTGGTATAACCGGATTAATAATATCACTAAATTATGATTCTTTTATTGGTGGATTACGAGAAACACACTAGAAACAATATTATAGATAGGACGGTCTATGGTTACAAATGGTTCCCTCCAGAGATATTCTAGAGTCTTGTCTCTCCCTTCCAAAAATTAGAGAGTTTGGCATCTGCTTCCAGTTTCTAATCAATAACTGCCTATCGCCTCTTTTGCAATAACTTCTCTATTTATTCTTATTACATAAATATAACTGCCATAACTTCTAATATTTGCTAATAAGAGGTCTAACATAATTTCCTAGTTTACATGTTTTTCCTTCTTAATATTTGTTTGGGTCTCGGCCTTATGGGATATTAGACAATAGACAGTCAAACACAATTTTTATGGTAGCTGCTGTAGTATTTATATATATAAAAAGCTTTTATAGTGGGTTAGGCTTCAAGAGCGTTGGAGTTTAGGGTGTATGAAATGAGTTAGGATCCTCACCATTTTCTCTCTCCATTCTCCTCTCCACTACTATAGTTTTGAAGTGCTTTAGAGTGTATAGAGAATATTTGGACCTAGGCAGTTAATCCTAGATAGCGGTGCGTCGCGGCCAAACTCAAAAGTAGGATAGTGCTTTTCAGGATAGGTGGGATAATTTTGCTATTTTTTTTGAACAAATTACATAAATAATATTATATAAACTTATATTTAATGCAAAATTAACAAATGACTCAAATTCTGAAACATTCATAATTAATAATAAGAATCCACAAGTCTTACTCTTAGGCACTGTTTGGTAACGCCAATAAGCTAGTTTATAGCTTATTAAACTAGCTTATAAGCTTGTTGGATTAAAAGAGATGTGTTTGGTAAATAAGCTTTTCCCTCCAATTTATAGCTTATTCTGAGATGCTATTTCAAGTAGCGTTTGAATTTATAGCTTATAGTTTTTTACATTTTCTTTCATTTATAACCTTATTATTTTATTTTTATTATTTTTTTATCCTTATGTAATACAAAATAAGTATCCCACTCACTCACTACTCTGTCGTCCACTAGTTCACAGCTTCACGTATATCTTCTTCTCAGTGAACATAGTACCCAATTTCTATAATTCCTTGCCAAAATAACTCAAAAAAAATAAAAAAAAATTCATGTTATTCATCTTACAATAAATTGATTAAGGTATGCATTGCTATATTTATTATTATTTCTTCATCTTCTAATTTATCATTGTGATAAAGTTAAATTTATTTTTTATGCTAAATTGTAAACAGAAAATGAATTGCATTGTTTTTACGATTACTATTTATACATATGGAACTTGCTAAGCTTTTAGAGAACTATTCAAATTTATGTTTGTAGCGTAATAAAAAAAGTAAAACAATACCCGGGAGAGATTGGATAAAAATGTCACATTTTTTGTTATTTTAAATTAAATAATTATGTCCTTTTATATTGTTAAAAGCTAAATTTACCAAACACTTTAATTTCAATTAATTAACTTTTCAGCTATAAGTCATAAGTTATCAGCTATCAGTCAGCTTTTCAGCTAGCTTATAGCTTAATTTTGCCAAACAGAGCCTTAGTCAAAACATACATTGAAATACCAACAAAAGTCAACGAAATAAAGATGATGCATAATGAAGTATTTAACACAGAATAATAAAATAACTAAATATTAAAACTCAAATGTATTTTCTAGCATATTGAAGTATTTAACACAGAGTAATAAAATAACTAAATATTAAAACTCAAATGTATGTTCTAGCATAGGAATCAAAGATAAATATCATCTTCATTAGCATATTCTACTTCCTCTTCTTCTTAGGTGAAAGTAGAAACAACAAAATAGAGAAGGAATACATAATAGCGGGATCTCGCTGGAAAATGTTTTGGATTAACTACGCCGGAATAGTGGGATCTTGCTCGGATCTCGTCGGGATCTCGTTTCACGCTGTCGCAGACCACGCCGTCGTGGTCAAGCACTCCATTGCACCACACCGGGACAGCGAGATCTTGTCGGGAAACGCTGGGATTAACTACCTAGATTTGGATCCACTAAATGTTACATTATTATATTGCTATTTTTAAAACTATGGTAATGGAAGAAATAGAGAGGGTGAGAAATGGAGAGGATCGTAATCCATATGAAATGATGCTCGAGATAGTTTGAGAGAAAATTGAGGGTCAGGTGAGGGATTTTAATGGAAGGGAGGGAAGTGATTATATACATGTGTGGGATTTGGTTTGTCAAAGGAGGGGAGAAATTTTAATGGAGGAAATGTGTAAATTTACTTTTATCTTTGTAATATTTAATATCATATTAAATAAAAGGATATTTAAGTCCAAACTTTAAACAAATATTATCTTTCCTCAAAATCCCTCCCCTTTTGGAGAGAAACTAAAATTGGCTCTGGAGAGATTTTGCTTCCCTCCTCTTCAAAAATTGACCTAACCAAACGGACCCTATTCTGAATTGTTCTTGCACTCACGGTTAGTACAAGTATTTATAGAGTTCGGCATGGTTAACTAGCCCTGTCTCAGTTATGTCAAACTAACTGAAAGGTAACTATCTACTATAACAGTTATGACTACCTAACTTCTGTCAGGAGCTTAACAGCTAGAACTTAACACTGATGCTATGCTACTGCATATACAGTAATTGGAGGACAAAATTAATATTTCCAGAAAGGAACTTTTGTCTCTTGAAAATGTTTTTTTTGTTATCCAGGATGCTTGCTAATATATCCCTTCACATCCTTGCACATATGCTAGCACAGTAACACCAGAAGTTCTCTCATGGATGAATGAATCAGAGTTTTTAACTGTAGACTCCAAGAGAATGATCCCAACAGCCACATGGGCTGTTGTTATGTATGATCCTAACTTCTTAGAAACAATATTGAAGAGTAAATTTGTTTTACTTGGTTGTGCCTGAATTTAGTTTTAAAGGTTTTTGACTGAGAATTGCATTCTTCTGGATAATGAGATCATTTTCTCTTTCCTGCGGTTACCTATATTTTTGTATTTTGAACCTTTTACTTATGGGTATTCTATGTTCTGGCAGACAAGGTCAAGGATGATTGAGCTGGTATCAAAAGGTTTAGTCACGTTAGAGGTATAATGGTTGTAGCGTTGTGTTTGCATACAGTTTTGTAAGTTTTTAGCTTTCTTTTTGTGGTTAATAAAAACTAGTTGGATGAACTTTGATTGGACTGATTTTCAGCGGTGGACTTGATTTTATTGACTTGTGCATGCAGGTTTCACTTAAACACTCTGGTTCTCTATTTATGTATGCGGGTCATGAGGGTGGAGCTTATGCAAAAAACAGTTTCGGAAATATGTATGCTCAGGAGAGATTATGTCTTTCTTTATGTTCCCCCTTTATATTTAGCTTGTGCCTGATGTTTTCTCTTCGTCCTATGTTGTGATTGATGGTCATGGGCAAATGGTGAATAGCATGAAACTATCAGAATGATTTTTGCTAGGAATATGATTGTAGCGACCCATTTCTGAGTGCATTTACTTTATTATTCCACTTAACTATTTTTTTTATGACACCATTTATTTTCTGTTCAGATATACTGCTGTTGGTGTATTTGTTCTTGGGCGGATGTTTCGCGAGGCTTGGGGAACTGAAGCTTCAAAAAAGCAGGCTGAATTTAATAATTTTCTGGAGGTAAAATTATAAAGAAGGAGTAAGAAAGGATGAAATTTAATAGCATCACTGCTAATAAGACATTTTCAGACCTGCTTAATATATTGAGCTAAAAATTGTTATATTTTCTTTCCCAAACATTGTTAACTATTTCCACATCCAGACCTTATATTTTATCTGCAGAATTCAGGGTACATTTCCTGGTTCAATTGTGGCGGTTTGAGGAGAATCATTTAATATTACAATATGAATTGCTTAATTTGAACATTTGCTGTTAAATCTGCTGAAAATTTTCCCACTCTTTATTTTGTTGGGTTGTGTTTTCCAACGATCCAACCACTTACAGGGTTGATGATTAAAGTATATAAATGATTAGGTTGTGTATAATATGATAGCTTTCAATACATGGGTTATGATCATTTGGTTTTCTGTATTTCATGTTTTGGAGCTAGGCATGCTTGCATTTTGTTTATCATTTTGACTGAAGTCTTTCTCCCCTTCCTAACACACACTATCCACTACATGTAGCTGTTAATTGTATTCACTTGTATAACTACAAATTGATATACTATAGTGTTCTGTTGCTACTTTCATTTAACTTTGTTATTTGTTGTGTTCAAGCTGAAGAAATGAACATTACTAATATCTTTTCTTTCAGAGAAACCATATGTGCATATCAATGGAATTAGTAACTGCTGTTCTTGGAGACCATGGGCAACGTCCTCATGAAGATTATGGTAAAATTCTTTTACTTTTTGGTTCAGAAAAATTCTTGTTATTTTGAACAATATAGTGTTTTTAGATTCAGTTGAAAAAACACAGTTCAAATTGGAAAATATAATTCAAATCATTATCTACTAAAGGATGAATTTAACTTTCGACTATGGCCCAAATTTTATGTATAATTCTTGTTGTAGTCCTTTTGATTTTTTTTTCAAACTCACCTCTATATATCTTTTTTGTTCATTTCAATCCTTGCCGTTGGCATTACCCTTGTCTGACACATCATAAGACATAACTCTATACAGTTTTTATTTTATTCCCTGTTTTACTCTCTTCTTCTCCCTTTCCCTTTCCCTTCCAGCAGCGTCCCCTCCCCTTTCCAAGCTACAATGAAGCATATGATGTGTCTTATTCCTTCTGATACACAATCTTCAATGTTGGTGTAATTGAAAGAGCCATGGTTCATATTGATGGAATCCGAATCAAGAGAAAAAGAAAACTGTATTATTAATGTAAAAAAAAGATAACTATTACAGAAGAACTCCTGTAATCCCAGAGCTAGGCTCCTCAGAGAAGAAATAATTTTTCCTGCCTACACCACTAAGGTTCTAACTGAAAGATGATTAATACTAACCTCCCTCTCTCTCCACTATCCCTCATAACTAACTTTTCCCCTTTCTCTAATTTGCCTCTTTGGATAACTCTAAGCGGGCCTTGGACAATTGGGCCTATAACTACAAGTACATTTAAGATACCTATCAGTTTTCTTCAGTACCCTGAGTTTAAAAGGGAATGGGTTTTTACCAAATTGTCTGAGTTATTTCTGACATGGAACATTTTGCTGTTGTAGGAAGCTAAGAATGCTTCCAACTTCCGTTATTTCTGTTCAAAGTTTTGTAACATTTGTTTCATATGAAGTTTTGCAACATTTGTTTCATACGAAGTTTTGCATAGCATTGTTTCATATATGATATGTTCATTGATATTTCTTGCTTTGAGCAGTGGTGGTTACAGCAGTCACTGAATTGGGCAATGGAAAGCCAAAGTTCTATTCAACTCCCGAGATAATCGCTTTTTGCAGAAAATGGCGATTACCAACAAATTATGTGTGGTTGTTCTCAACAAGGTGAATATTTAGTACTTGTGTTTGATATAAAAAATAAATTTGTACCTTAGGATCTGTTATAAGGAATGTCAGTACATGAGTTTCAATTTTCAATTAGATTTTGAATGACCACATGACAAATTTCTGTTGAACTAATTATTATTTTATTTAAAGTGTTTGTCTATGGCTAGGTTATTTCATGGTGAACATTTTGACTTGGATTTTATCATTGATATCATCTGCTTAAAGTCTTCAAGAATATAAAAAAGTTGGTTTCACTTTGACACCTTTATGTAAATGTAGAAAATCTGCCTCTTCCTTCTTTGCTGCCTACGATGCCTTATGTGAGGAAGGTACTGCAACTTCGGTATGCAAGGCTCTTGATGAAATTGCAGATGTATCTGTACCAGGTATGAATGTTAAGTCAGCATTATTCATTTAACTGGACCTTTTGTCTCATGCCCATATAGTTTCCAACAGATATTAAACTTTGTTCCTTTGGGTTACAAATTTAGACAATCCCCACTGCACTAGCATCCTCGGGATGATCGAAAATGATGACTGAGAAAAATCTGTTATCAAAGCCTTTAAATGAATGAAGGGATATGATGAATTTATGTCACTGTTGGTAGTTTTATGCCTGTCTTCGAATCCTTCTGTAGGCCTTCTGCTTTCGCTCCCACTTTCCATTCCATTGGTGTTTAAGCGGGTCCAGGGCCAACTCGTGAACCGGATCAACATAACTTTAGCTGAAGTGAAATGGGTTTGGTTTGGGAAGTTGATTCAGATGGAAAGGAAATTAAACTGATTTGGGTTGGGTTGGTGTGGGCAATGACATAAGAAAATGGAAATGTGATCATGACCCAATATAGCTTTATTTTCTATTTAACTTTTTATTTTATATTCTCTTTTTATATCTTACCCGATGATGCGATCAGAACAAACTCAAACATGCTCAAGCCCCCCACCCTCTCCCAAAGTAAGAAACTACCGAACCTAAGCCGGTCCAAACTGAAGGTTCTTGATTGGTTTGGATCCATTCCTCCAAACCCAACCCGATTTCACTCCTAACTTCCACCACCGACTAGGTATATTTTCTGAATATAATGTTTCAAAATTAAGTTTGTAGTTGTTGGCTTCTTGTAGTCTTAGTGTCATGCCACACTATTGTTAGTTTCAAATTTCAATATTTCATTTTCATCTATCGTTTGTCTCATCTATGCATTCAAGTATCTTTGCACGAGCTTTTTGTCAAATTCACTGCATATTTACATATATTTCCATAATGCAGGCTCAAAAGACCATGTGAAAGCCCAAGGTGAAATTTTGGAGGGTCTTGTGGCCCGTCTTGTGAGCCATGAGAGTTCAAACCATATAGAGAAAATTTTGAAGGAATATCCCCCTCCACCTGCTGATGGAGGTATGCTTATTGATTCTCTAAATATCATGTGCCATGCTGCTAGCTGCTTTGATTTTCTTAGTTGATGCTTTGTTTATTACTCTACTATTTATTTATCAACATATTCATTTCAATTTATGCCATGTCATCTATGCTAGTTATCTGAGAAAAGATTAGGAATGCCAAACTTTGGCGTAAGTTCGAGGTTCTTGAAAATCAAATTGTGATTACAAACAAAATAGGACTTCTCTGATGTAATAATTGCTTACCCCTCTCCTAAGCATAAGCATACTTTCGTGACACTCCTAAATGGTAGTCAAAATACATAATGCAAATTAAAATAATACACAACTTTTCCTTTCTATTTCAGTTGCCCTTGATTTCGGACCAAGTCTAAGGGAAATTTGTGCTGCAAATAGATCTGATGAAAAGCAGGTATTGGGTAAACCATATTATCATGATTCAGAGTTGTGATATTGCAATTATTGATGTGGATATGGATCCTCCCATTTTAGCTTATATCGCCATCTTGTCAAACTAGGAGAGACAGTGACTTAGAGACAACAGTGGAACCCTATCTAGCAGGAAGTTGGGTTGCCCACTCCCCCTGTCCAGGGTGTTGTGTCTGTCTGTCTGTCTCTCCTGAACAATGGAAATATCATTTAGGAACAAAATTGGGTGGATCTGAATCCAGATGGAATTTAAAGTAATTCACTATTGTGATTTGGAATGCTTCTGCAGCAAATAAAAGCGCTTCTTGAGAGGGTTGGTAGCTCTTTTTGTCCTGACTATACAGATTGGTTTGGGACTGATACTGCTGATATTCATTCAAGAAATGCAGACAGATCTGTTCTTTCAAAATTTTTACAAGCCAATCCGGCGGACTATTCAACAAAAAAATTGCAGGTCAGTCTTAACTATCATATATTTAACCTATTTTACTTCACTAAATTCTGTATTACAAATTTTGTCGATGTGTAAGTTGGTAATATGTCCTGGCTTTTATTATCCTTTCCCATGAATTATTTCCCTGTATTATGAAAGAGTATGCTGTAGATTTTGATAGCTTCAAGTTACTGTTATTTTCCTCAACACATGATTCAAAGGGTCTCCCACTTCTCAAGAAGCATAAATATTTTCATTTAAATTTCCTTGCAGTTTAAATTCCACTTCTTTCTACCAAATGCCTTCCTGTCTTCTGTTCATTTCATAGTCATTGTCATAGCTTTGGTCCGGTTTTGAATCAGGAAATTGTTCGGTTGATGAGGGAAAAACGCTTACCTGCTGCATTCAAATGTTATCATAACTTCCACAAAGTTGATGCCATATCAAATGACGATCTTTTCTACAAAATGGTCATTCATGTGCACAGTGATTCTGCTTTTCGGAGATACCAAAAAGAGATGAGGTTTACTTTCAATCTCATTTTCTCCTCGAACAATCAATCAGCTCGTTAAATTTTCTAAAGAAATCTTTTAGAATCTTTTCATTATTTTACATCATATATTTCTTTGATTCCATTCGAGTTACGAAGTGTTTGGCTCTTTCAGGCAAAAACAAGGATTATGGCCACTTTACCGAGGTAAATATTATACTTTCCTTTCATTTTAATAATAACCAGTTCATTTGTCTGAAAATTGTAAGCTAGTGTCACTGGCTTTCTTCTAGGCAATTAGATGTGTAGTTATCTACTTGTGGCGGTCTTCCTTGCTGTTAGAATTCAAAGTAGGATATATTATTCTTTGACTGCACAACTTCCTAGGTTCATTGGTAGAATTCCTAGTCAAATACAAGTTCCTAGTATTTGAATGTAATTATTGTAAACTCATTATAAATAGAAGATGTGTGATCTTGTTTGAGACACACAAGAAATACACAGAAACGACATATTTTACATGGTATCAGTAGCGGTTCATCATAAGGATGCTCTTTTTTTTCCAGTTGTGCCATGACCCTTCCATTTGTTTTTCTTTCTCTTCAAAATTCTATTTTCCATATGTGCTTTACCATTCCAGATGTGCGTGTACTGTTCCGGTGCGACCCACCACCACAGACTGCCGCGCAATCCAACGCACGCGCCCCCACGTGCCACCTCCTTATCTGCATGTGAGACCCACACACCTCCACCAACCCCGCAAGTGACACACCTCTAGCCACAAACTTTTCAACGCCAACCGTCACTCAGAGTCTTACAACACATTCTGAGGTCCTTTTCAACTTTTGGTGATTTTTCAGCAACTTTTCTTCTCTTTCACCTATCGTTGATTGTCATGTCCGACACCGGATCTGCTGCTACCTCCTCTTCCGTTTTCAGTTTCACTACGCTTCCCCTGATCCCATGCAAAAAATTGGTAGGTGCTGCCAATTACGCAGGATGGGCAGCTGCTGTTGAACTTCGGTTTCAAGGACAAGGTCGTAAAGACCATTTGCTCAAACAATCCAAGGATGTCGCTGCCAAAGATCAAGACAATTAGAAACAGATTGACGTCTCTCTATGCAACGTTCTTTGGTTTTCAATCGATGTCAAACTTCAATCTCAATTTCGCTCGTTTAAAACATGTTATGATGTTTGGGCAAAGGCGAAGAAGACATACTCCAATGACGTTAATCGTTTATACACTGTAGTCTCTAATCTTATTTCCATGAAGAAACAAGAAATGGATATGCAAAGCTACATAGGTAAGCTTGATAGTTTGATTGCTGACTTTGATGCACTTATGCCCTTTATTGAAAGTGCCGAAACACATGCTGAACAACGTGGAAAATTCCTTATGGTTCTGGCCCTTGCGGGTCTTACACCAGATCTTGACTCAGTTTGCAACCAAATTCTCTCTAGTGCTATAGTTCCCTCATATGAAACTGTTTGCGAACAATTATTGTGTCTTTCAACCCCTTCAACTTCTGCTCCAATCCTTGCTTCTCTTAATGTGCCAGTTGAATCTACTGCATTTGTCTCTAATTCTTATCAACGAGGTGGTAGAGGAGGAGGACGTGGACATAATCGGGGTCGAATTTGATGCAACTATTGCAACCATTTTGGCCATGTTGAAGCACAATGTTGAACCAAAGCTAAATAACTGCAACCCAGAGTCACCAATGTTGCTCAAATTGAGGCCTCTGACTCAAGTGATCAAGTCACGCTTTTTACCGCAGAGTATAATGAGTACATCAAGCTGAACGCGCAAATGCAAACTACCACACAAGTTGCCTCTGTTGGTCAGATCAATAATCCTATTGCCTTTGTTACACAATCTTCTTCACTTGGACCTTGGATACTTGACTAAGGTGCCTCTGATCATATGTCTGGTAATAAATTGTTTTTCTCATGTTTGACTTATGTTGAAAACATATTTATGATATTTGTATTTATTACATATCATATCATGTAAATAGGGATAGTATCTCCCATATTTATTTTTGCATTTATTGCCTTGAGCCTATATAAAACCGATTCCATTGTGTAGTTCAGACACACGGTTTCACCACATCTTTCTCATTTTCTCTCATTCAACATGCTATCTAGAGCCTATTGAGAGACAATCCTATACTGTGATTACCCAGGGGACCCTCTATCCTTCGGTGAGATTTTTTTTTCCGGTAAACCATGTCCCAATTCCGGTTTACCCCCTTCTTCGTCGTTGTTATTTTATTTTCAGCGAATCAGTCGCTGCACTGTTCATCGCGCAGTACAATTCATCACAAAAATAAAATAAAATTGCCTCTTTCGCCACTCTTTCGCTGCTGGTTTTAGGTGACTGCTTCCTGATTATGGCTACTTATGAAGATTTTCTTCGGTGGATAGAGTATTGTCAGAACTCCAGTTCTACTATTTCGGCCGTACAAAGTGGTAATTCACCTATTTGCATCTCACCTTCTCTTAGCTCATGGATTCTCGATTCTAGTGCATTTGACCACATTACTAGTAATAAGGCTATTTTCTCCTCTTTCACCACTTCTGGTTATTTATTTAGGATAGTCTCAGCCAATAGTTTCCAAACACAGTCACAAGGGATTGACACTGTCCAAATCCTCCCTTCTCTGTTAGTTACATCAGTCCTTTATGTGCCCGAATGTCCATTTAATTTAATTTCTATCAGTCGATTGACTCGTTCTCATGATTGTGTTGTCACATTTACTAATTGCAATGTTACTTTACAAGATCGAATATCAGGACGACAAATTGGTGTCAGATGTGATTCTAATGGTCTTTATTATCTCCCAAACCCATCAACGATGTGCCCTACCATAGATTCTCCTCTTACTATACATGCTCAGTTAGGTCATTTGAGTCTTCCCAAACTCATTAAGATTTGAGACTATGGTGTATAAATGATTAACGTCATTGGAATATGTCTTCTTTGTCTTTGCCCCAACATCATAACACGTCTTAAACGAGCGAAACTGAGATTGAAGTTTGACATCAATTGAAAACCAAAGAATGCTGCACAGAGAGGCATCAATCTGTTTCCAATTGTCTTGATCCTTGGCGTCGAAATCCTTGGACTGTTTGAGCAAACGGTTCTTTCAACGACAGCTGCCCATCCTGCGTAATTGGCAGCACCTACCAATTTTTTGTAAGGGATCAGAGGAAGCTTAGTGAAACTGAAAACGGAAGAGGAGGCAGCAACTGATCTGGTGGCAGGCATGATGATCAACGTTAGGCGAAAGAGAAAAAGTGGCTGAAAATCACCAAAAGTTGAAAATGACCTCGGAATGTGCCTTGAGGCCCTGAGCGATGGCTAACGTTGAAAAACTGGTGGCCAGAGGTATGTCACGTGCGGATGAAGAGGCGGCACGTGGAGGCGTGTGCGAAGGAGTTTGGTAGTGCAAAAAATGTTACGGTGCTCGCTAAGATTGTGCGGCAGTCTGTGGTGGTTCTAAGTGGTGGGTCTCACTGGAACAGTACACAGAATTTTGAAGGAAAAAAAAAGAGGTTATGGCACAATTGGAAAAAGGGAAGCAACCCTAGGATGAACCACTACTGATACTATGTAAAGATATGCAATTTCTATGTTTCTTGTGTGTCTCAAACAAGATTATACATCGTCTATTTATAATGGGGCTACAATAATTACATTCAAAGTCTAAGAATTTGTATTGACTAGGAATACTAACAATGAAACTAGGAAGCTATACAATCAAGGAATAATAAGATCATACTTTGAATTCTAACAGTTCTAGACATGCAAAAAATCATTCCAAAATTTAAAAATTCAAGCACAATTAAACATATATTTCACTCACTATTACTAAAGTAGATGCTTGTGGGATGCTAGCTTGTGAAATGAAACACAATTTAAAGTGTTTATACATGTCAAACCGACACACATTTATGTTGTTTATGATATATGCAAATTATACATGTGCTGCTCATTATTGTTATTGGTTTATACAAGTTTCTGACACCGTAATGTCTTTGCAGGCTTTTTTGTTGATATCAATTTATTCAAGGCAGACAAGGACAAAGTCGCTGAAATTTCTAAAAACAACGGTATAAAGGAAAGTAGTAGCACGTGTACTGAAAAAGATGACTTTGCCGACGAAGATGCAAATTTAATGGTCAAATTGAAGTTTCTTACATATAAGGTATATATCCATGTGTGTGTTATGTAGGAACTATTAGTGAAACCACGTGTTACTATGCTCAAAATATCTGCCTGAAAAATGTCTCACAGGAAAGCTCTTAAACAAATTTCGAGGAGTTATAAATTATAAGTGCTATATTTGATATAAAACATTTGTAACATTAAGACATTTCTAGGTATTATATGTGGCATTGGGAGTTAACATTTTGAGGATGCTTGACCATTTATTCTTGATAAAGAAAATTGTTCAGTGGGTTACGTTAGACCCTCGTCATATCTTGAGTTATTCTATGTCTATTGAAAGTATATGTATTGTCCACGTTTTTAGGGGTTGACTACTTTACACTAATTGACATTTTTTGATAATGAGTTTTACCATTTGCTTAAGAAATTTTAAGAATTACACTTTATATTATGTATTATTTTGCACTAAAAGGAGGATGTTACGTTATGGTTGCAATACTATTATGTGTCCATGATCTTTCTTGAAAAATCTTCCTTTTTTTTAATAATATCTGCATGCTCTGATTCTTAATCACTTTTCCATAGGTTTTGCTTTGAGTAAATCGCCATTTTGATCCTCAAAATTGTATTGATCTGACAATTTATTCTTCGAAATGTACGAAATGGCAAATCATCCCTAATATTAAAAATCGTCAGTCAGTTAAGTTACTCCTTGAACTTCATCAGTAGGATTAGAAGTACGGTTAGGGTGCAAACAAGAACTGAGAAGAGGTTATCATCATTTGATTTGGATTTCTCCACAGATAATAGTTCAGAGAGCGACAATTTTCATAACAGAGACCGACAATTATCAATTTAAAGGATGATTTTTCCATTTTATAAATTTAGGGAACTAAATTATCCGATCCTTACAAATTCGAGGATCAAATGTGAAGTTTTCGAAATGCTTTGAATTATGTTCTAAAATGGCATCTCATTTCTCTCTTTTGTTTCTAGGAATGACACTTCAGTGATGCTGGTAATTTATTCTTATTAACATATTAAGCTTATTATTGTTTTTATTTTGGATGTTTGTCACAGTTGCGAACCTTTCTCATTCGAAATGGCTTGTCAGTTCTGTTTAAAGAAGGTCCAGGTGCTTACAAGGCTTATTACCTGAGGTAAGTTGGCTGTCTAGCATTTGATACCGGAAGTCTAGTTCCTACGGGATGAGCATTTTATAGTTAGGGAATATTGGCTTGCTGGATATAATATTTTCATATACATTTTCCAATTATAGTTTCATGGTTGTGGTTTGAGATTGATTGATGTGCTTGGTTGATATGTGGGCAATTTATTCATTAACATCAGTTGTGCTGCATGGATATGTTTGCTATGGAGCTTTCCTATTAGGTCTACAAAAGTTTGTTGCGCTTGAGTAGAAGTTTCATGAAGAAAGAATGACTTTTTGATATAAAGGCTTCTTGAATTTTGAACATGCCATAACCTTACCAAGTGCATATTAAAAAATATTAGAAGCCAATTTCTTAATTTGATTTCGCGTTACTTTTGTCT
Organism: Cicer chorassanicum; assembly: GCA_037974735.1. NCBI lineage: Eukaryota > Viridiplantae > Streptophyta > Magnoliopsida > Fabales > Fabaceae > Cicer > Cicer chorassanicum. Next base: position 25,439,731 of record JBBPBP010009779.1, read on the forward strand.
TACCCATTTGTGCACTTCAAATTACTATTATGGTTTTAGTTATACAAAAGACACCACTAATCCTCAATGATATTATGAAACTCTTAATCCTAATTAAATAAGGAAACTAATCATAATAATTTCTTGACTTCTAACCCTAATTAAAAAAGAAACCAAATTGTGAAAAACAACCCTACGAAAAGTCGGTCTAGTGTACGAGGCTCCCACCAGGCAAGGTCTTGGGAGGGTAGATGTATAGGATTTGAACCCGTGACCCCTAGGTCACAAGGCGGCAATTTTACTGTTGTATTCATTCTTCTTAACCTTGGGTTCATCGCTGATCCAAGGCTAAGGTAATGGAGGGCTCATGAATAAATTCCATCTCTTGTTTGATTCCTTCTTTGGTCTCTAAACCAGTATCTATCAGTATAATTTAGTATTTAGCTGCATAGCTTTAGTACAAGTTGCAATATATATATATATATATATATATATGCTTGTCATTCAAGACTGTAACCCAAACTACTTTTTCTTTTTTCATGTTTTGTTTCAATGTCACAGACAAATGAAATTATGGGGAACCTCGCACGGAAAGCAGAGAGAACTTAGTAAGATGCTTGATGAATGGTAATTTCTGGATCATTCTTCTGAATGGCTGCTTACTATTGTTTGGTTTTCTGTTTAAAGTTCTTCTTCGTTCTCTCCAGCTTTGTTCTTTTTACCTTTTCTTACTGTGGTTAATGCAACTGGTTAAGTTCTTTACTCTGCTTGCAGGGCTGTGTATATACGAAGAAAGTGTGGAAATAAGCAACTTTCATCATCAATATATCTTAGTGAGGCTGAACCTTTCCTTGAACAGTTCGCAAAACGTAGTCCACAAAACCAAGCTCTGATAGGTTCTGCTGGTAGTTTAGTTAGGACAGAAGATTTCTTGGCCATTGTAGAGGGAGGCCATGATGAAGAAGGTGATCTTGTATCTGAGCGGGATCTAGCCCCATCAGAGCCTAATATTTCAGTCAAAGACACAGTTCCAAAAGATGAAGGGATGATTGTATTCTTTCCCGGTAATTCTTTCACTATTCTTGTTGACATTGTCAACATTTATATTTGCTTGGCCATCAGCTTCAAAGTTTTTAATGATCAAGGGATCGTCTTAGGAACCCAAGAATTGGATTCTAATAATTTAGAGGAACAACACTAATATTTAGAAAAAAATAATAAATAATAAGAGAGAATCTCTTCAAGAAAATGATACACAAGAGCGAGTACGCTCCTACAATGATTTACACCACTCAATTTCTAAAGTTTCTAAAAGATGATTTCTAAAGGAGTGGAAGCTTCTATTTAAAGACTTCCAATACATTAGGATAGGGATTAGGTCCAGGTAACTAACTAATAACAAACACCAAAATAGTTACACCTATACAACTACTAACAACCTAGGAACACCACCACTAACAAATTCCCAATTATCCCTATTTCTATATCCTAACAATACACCCCTCTTCAAAACAACCTTGTCTTCAAGGTTGACATATACTAATTTTTGCTTGTTCAATGGTTGAAATTTAAAAATAAAAAATCTCCTCTAGGATCCCTTTGTTGGAAGCTTGATGAACCTGCTACCACCAAAGGAAATCCTTCTGCTTGAGCTTCAGTTCCTCGTTGTTCCCTTTGAATTGGTGGATAAACTTGTGACCCAAAAACTATACTATATGATCTGTTTTTGGTGCTGCTTTTAGCCAAAAAACATAGCATTGTTTCTGCCTCATGTATCGATGCGTCAAATTTCATCTTTATGACCCATTTGCTTTACTCAGCATCTTGATTTTGACCCATTAAATCCGTTGCATAATTGACCCTTAAAAATGTACTGTATGCCCTGATTTTGATGTTTGCAATGTTCGCCTTAAGTTGTTCGATGTCCAATAGTTCTGGCAGAGGTGCTTGGATCTCCTCAATTGACATGCACAGTTCTTGATTTGATGGTTCAGATGAAGAGATAAGGCCGATCAGAATCCTTTGAAACCCAGAACCGGTCTCGTCACTACCACAATTCTGCTTCTTGTTGTTCTTTGCCATTGTCACCTAACACGAACCACTGGCTCTCCCTCGACAACCCTTTGTGGCTTTGGTCACAAATCTTGGAAACTTTTTCCGTCAATTGAATCTGGCTTGTTGATGTTGTATGTCCGTTCATGATAGAGTCTTCCATCTCAGTAGTGGACTTTGGTTTCTCTTTGAATTCCAAAAAAAATTATTTGATTTCACAAGGCACAAGGCTGGTCAGAAACTGTTCTAACACTGTTCTTGATTTATTTCTTGATATCAGAATTAATTCCTTGATTGCACTCTTCATTTCTTCTATTCCTTCCTTCATTAGCTCTACGTCTGTCTTCAGTTCTTGCATCAGTTTGTGATGTTTACTGACCCATTTCTCCTTCTTCTCCGCCTTGAAGTGATCGACATAGGGCGGTTCTGGTGGAGGTGGTGGCTCGACTAATGCCAGCGATGCAGTATGCCCGAAGCTCTCCACAAGCTGATTGATGGCCGACTGTTTTGGTAGAGGTGTTTGGATTTCATTTGTCGTCGTGCATGATTCTTAACTTGAAGGATTCGACAAAGACACATTGCTGGTCAGAATCTTTTGAGACCAAGAACCGGTTTCGTCATCCTCGTGTTTATCCTTCTCTTCTTGTTTTACCATTTCACCGAAATTTGTTTGTGGGTTTTGTCTTCCTCTGCCTTACAACCATTGTTTCTCCTTCCAAATCCACGAATCCAATATGTGGGAAAAGATTTCCAAGTTGGATTTGGGTTTTCTTGATCCCAAGAACGAAACTAAAATAGCATCGAAGCATCCAAGCTCATGAACACCCACTGCACTCTATCGAATCCATGAATTTCATGCTTCACAAAGAACTTTTCAGTCCTTGCAACCTACCCAACAGGTTCAGTCCCTGAAAAGTTGGGCAGCTCTACCTTCTTGGCCCACCAATCCTCCCATGAACACCGGCACTCTCTCGAGATCCGGAAGGTCGGACCAGTTGTTAGGAACACAAGAATTGGATTCAAATGATTTAGAGGAAGAACACTAATATTTAGAAAAAAAAATAAGAAATAACAGAAGAGAATCTCCCCAAGAAAATGATACACAAGAGCGGATACGCTTCTACTATGACTTACACTACTCAACTTTTAAAGTTGCTTAAAGATGATTTCTAAAGGGGTGGAAGCTTCTATTTAAATACTTCCAACTACTAACAACCTAGGAACACCACTACCAAACTACTAATTATCCCTATTTCTATAGCGGCTTTCATCCTTTATTAAAGATCTTTTAGCAACTTTATAAATTGAGTGGTGTAAACCATTGTAAGAGCGTATCGGCTCGTGTATCATTTTTTTATAGAAAAAAATAAGAAATAATAGGAGTAAATCTCTCCAATAAAATGATACACAAGAGCGGATACGCTCCTATAATGGTTTACACCACTGAATTTCTAAAGTTGCTAAAAGATGATTTCTAAAGGAGTGGAAGCTTCTATTTAAAGACTTCCAATACATTTGAATAGAGATTAAGTCTAGGTAACTAACTAATAACAAACACCAGAACAGTTACACCTATACAACTACTAACAACCTAGAAACACCACCACTAACAAACTCTAATCATCCCTATTTCTATATCCTAACAGATCGTCAATTGCATAGTTAGAAGTATAAACAATATTTTAAGTGTGATTGTTAAGAATAGTTTCCAAGTGAAGCATTACAAATATGCCTTAAGTTGATTGATTGACTGCCTTTATCTTACGTGAACGTGCATAGAAAACAGTTTCCAGTTACTGTTTTATGAAATTAATTGAGTCAGGATTGGAGTTATTGTCTGAGTCTAATGATTTCTCCTTCCAGTGTGCCTTTGGGAACAAGATTTTGGGTTTAATTTACAGTTTCTAGCTTATTAGGTTATTGTGTTTGTTATCAATCAAATTAAAAGCAAGAACATATACTTATTAGAAATTGTGAGCAAAGGGCTGCAAGCCTGTAAGTTTTCAGTTGAAAGAGTTTCAACTTCAAGGATAACTAAAATATGACTTGCTGGTGTCTCGCTTTAATAAGATTTACAGAGGAGGTTTCGCATTACTCTTTTTGCTGAATGATTAACGCTTAGTTGATTCTGGTGTTGTTGATGTGAGCATTTTCCTTTTGGGATGTTTTATTTAGCATTTTTTGTCTGTGTCAATTTCACATTCAAGGGTTTTTACCTTTTTCCAGGAATACCAGGTTGTGCTAAGTCTGCCCTTTGTAAAGAATTGCTAAATGCCCAAGGAGGTCTATTAGGGGATGATCGACCAGTTCATAGTCTCATGGGTGATCTGATTAAAGGTAAAATTTCTCCCAAGGAAGTTAATATCGGAATTTCTTAAACTGAAAAGGTTCCCTAAAATGAAATCAATATTATGCATCCCGTTGCTCCATTGTTCTTTTGTATGAATGTTGTAAATGATTAATGGAATCATTTTCTGTTAAGCAGGGAAACATTAAATTTGGTTTCATAATGCCAACATTCTTGAATGAATATATATATATATATATTGTGTACGTATGTATTTTTATAAACTACTAATGTGTAGTTGTGTGGAATATCAACAGGAAAATATTGGCAGAAAGTGGCTGAAGAACGCAGAAAGAAACCAAAGTCCATAATGCTTGCTGACAAGAATGCCCCAAATGAAGAAGTTTGGAGACAGGTCAGTGTCCAAATAATTTTATTATGGCATTCAATTCTTCCATCCTCCTCTCCATTTTCCTTGCTTTTCCCCCTTAGTTTTCAATTATATATTTTTGTCCTCTAGTCATTTTAAATAAAACTTTCTAATCTAAAATATTATTAGAAATTCTTGACTGGGAAATAGGATTATATATTAAATACTATAAAATAAATTACAATAAAATATTTTGACTGGGTTTGAGCGTTGTGCCGTATTCCAAATGTTATTTGATGATAATATACATCCCATGATTGCTCATGAATTGAAGGTTTTGCAGAATTTTTTTAAGGACAGAGATGCTAATGATTTGCAGAATCGTTCTACGGCATGTAAAAAGCCTTTTACATAGTATCGTTTCACTGAAAATGAAGAGCCTTTTATGGAGCTGATTTTTAAAGAAAAAAATGCATAAGAAAACTATAGTATATAGTTTTTGCTTAAGGGTCAAAAAACCTGCATGATTTGAATAACGTTCTTTTTTGCACTTCTTTTCTTTCTTTTTTACTGAGTTAGGTATATTTTTTGCACTTCTTTTCTTTCTTTTTTACTGAGTTAGGTATATGTGCTTCAGTTTTTGTTTTTTCTTTTATTTTTAATAAATTCTTAGCTTAAAAAAAATTTAAGTGATTATAATTTAGATGAATGAAATTGTGTCCTCATTAGGGATAATGTATTTCTCGTATATGGTTTAATATTTTCATCCTTTCCCTTCATGGTAGATGTTGATTATGAGATTAAAAATCAGAATCATAAGATTCTGATCTGTATAGTTATTAGTATGTATTAATTAGGATTTCAGTTTTATTTTTATTTCCTTTTAGGATAACAGTTATAGGGAATCAGTTTCTTAATTACCAGCTCTATTATGATTATACATAATCAAATTACTTGTACTGTTTATACTCCTTATGTAATCAGTTTCATTATCAAGTTAATAAACAATCGCTTTTCCGAATGGTATCAGAGCTAGATCTGAACCATCCCTAGTCTCTTTCATCGACCCAGCCATGGAAGAAGACAAAACAGAAGTCTCACCCACAGAGACTGGCATAAATCTTGTCGGCTCAATCGAAAGGACTGAACTTCTCATCACTGGCCACAAGTTGAATGGCCAAAACCACCTTCAATGGGATAGGTCAAAACCATTCTACAACAGAGACAATGTAACACACAACCCACAAGAAATGGAAGAGAAACAGGATCCATCTCCATTCAGCAAAGAACAAATAAAGGCTCTGCAGAAAATGCTCTGGTAGATTGTTCTTACTGCAGACAAATGTGGTACAGCTTCAATAGCACAAAAAGGTAATGTCCTACATGCTTTACACACTAGCAAAAGAAAACCAAAATCATGGATCATAGATTCAGGAGCCTCGGATCACATGACTGGAGATATAACAATATTTGACAATTATTCTCCCTGTCATGATAACTCCTTTATCCGGATTGCTGATGGTACCTTGTCAAAGGTTACTGGTACAGGTTCTGTTATTATTTCAAAAAATATTACTCTGAATTTTGTACTGTATGTGTCCAAACTTGATTGCAACTTGCTATCTATTAGCAAACTGACCAGAGACTTGAGATGTGTGGCTAAATTTTTTCCCAGTCTATGTGAATTTCAAATTTTGGAGTCGGGAAAGACAATTGGTAGTGCTAAAGAGTGTGCTGGACTTTATTACTTGGAAGTTGAAGATTCCTCCAAAGAACTCAAAGCCAATTCTTGTGCAGTGGTTTCTCCAAACAGTGACGAGTCTGTAATGTTGTGGCACTATCCATCAGGTCACCCAAATCTCAGGTACTTAGAGAAATTGTTTCCCTTATTATTCAGAAAAAACATAATGAACTTTCAATGTGAAGTATGTCAGTTATCCAAGCATACCCAAAACTCATACTCACCTAAACCATATAAACCCTCTCAACCCTTCTCCTTAATTCACAATGATGTATGGGGGTCATCTCGGGTTAGCAACATTACTGGAGCTAAATGGTTTGTTACATTCATCGATGATCACACAAGAGTCCCATGGATATTTCTCATGAAAGAGAAATCAGAAGTTGGAAAATTATTTGAGTTTTTCCACACCATGGTGCAAACACAATTCCAAACAAAAATTAAGGTGCTCATAACCAACAATGGTTGTGAATATTTTAGTTCAGCACTAGAGTCCTACCTTAAGATCCCTGGAATTGTCCACCAGAGTTCATGTGTAGATACCCCCGAACAAAATGGGGTTGTAGAAAGGAAAAATAGGCATCTGCTGGAAGTAACAAGATCTCTCATGCTAGCCACAAATGTACCAAACCATTTTTGGGTAGAAGCTGTCCTTTCAGCCACCTATCTCATAAATAGGATGCCTTCTCGCATCCTCAATGTTGACACACCCTATTCCACTCTCCAAACTATTTTTCCAACCAACAGAATTCTCACCTCAATCCCATTTAAAATCTTTGGATGTTCAGCCTTTGTTCACAACCTAAACCCTCTCGCAGCAAACTTGACCCAAAATCAATCAAATGTAATTTTCTTGGCTACTCACCTCACCAAAAAGGATATAGGTGTTACTCCTCGACAAACAGAAAATTTTACCACACTATGGATGTGACCTTCTTTGAGAATCAACCTTATTACCCCAAAGTTGGAATTCAAGTGGAGAATACCTTAATCCCGAAAGAAACAACAGAATTCCATTTTTTGGGTTTTGAGATGGTTGAACAAACTGCAGTAGCAGAAACAGAAAATCCTGCACCTACAAAATCAACCAAACCAATAAATTTCATACCAACAGTACCAGTAAATTCCACACCAATAGAACCAGAAAATCCCACCAAACCATTTGAACCTGTCCTTGAAACTGCATTAGTAGAAAGTACTGCACAAGAAGCTGATTGGAAAGTTTACACTAGGAGGAAGAAAAACAATTTGGTGGTAGAGTCAAAAATTGCTTTGGTGCAAAGGCATGAATCTAACCAGGCTCTAGAAAATGGAATCTCCTCAGGTAATACTCTTCCTAACTCAGAATTTGTCCATATGAGTCCAACTGACAGTGATGTTCCTATTGCATTAAGAAAAGGGATGAGAACTTGTAGTCAACACCCAATTGAAAGATTTGTGTGATATGGGAAACTATCACAAAAATACAGGGCATTTGTAGCAGCACTTGATAACACATATATTCCAAGAAATGTTCGAGAAGCCCTTCAACAACCTGAGTGGGCAGCAGCCGTAGCAGAAGAGGTTCATGCATTGATTAAAAATAACACCTGGGAAATTACTGCTTTACCAGAAGGAAAAAAGCAAGTTGGATGTAAGTGGATATTCTCTATCAAATACAATGCTGATGGGAGCATAAACCGGTACAAGGCTCGATTAGTAGCAAAGGGATTCACCCAATCATATAGCATAGACTATGAAGAGACGTTTGCTCCGGTGGCCAAACTTAACCCAGTACGAGTCATACTATTCGTGGCTGCAAACTTGGATTGGCCACTGCACCAGCTAGATATTAAGAATGCTTTCCTAAATGGTGAGTTAGAAGAGGAAGTATACATGCAAATTCCCCCAAGACTTGAATTATCCAGCACCTTAAACAAGGTGTGCAAGCTTCGAAAATCCTTGTATGGTCTCAAGCAATCCTGAGAGCGTGGTTTGAAAGATTGACTCGAGTTGTCAAAGAAGATGGATTCATACAAGGTCAATCAGATCACACTGTGTTTGTCAAACACTCCTTTGAAGGCAAGGTAACTTTATTCATTGTGTATGTTGATGACATCGTTATCACAGGTGATGATCATGAACAAATCAAACACTTGAAAGAACTCTTGGCTAGGGAGTTTGAAGTCAAAGACCTGGGGCAACTCAAGTATTTTTTAGGGATGGAAGTAGCTCGCTCAAAGGAGGGAATATATGTTTCTCAAAGAAAATATACCCTAGACTTACTCCAAGAAACCGGAATGCTTGGGTGTAAGGCTGCCAATACTCCTTTGGAATCAGTAAGCAGAAGCAACTTCGAAGAAGGTCCTCCAAAGTCTAGTTGGGAAATTAATATACATAACTCATACTCGACCTGATATTGGATTTGTCGTGAGCATGGCAAGTTGCTACATGGCAAGTCCTACTGAAGTTCACATGAAAGCTGTGAACAGAATCCTACAATACCTTAAGGGTACACTAGGTAGAGGTCTTCATTTCAAGAAAAACTCAAATAGAGGTATTAAAGTATACACCGACTCAGAATGGGCTGGATGTACATCAGACAGAAAGTTAACTACCGGCTATTGCTCTTTTGTGTAGGGAAACATGGTCACTTGGAGAAGTAAGAAACAATCTGTGGTAGCTAGAAGCAGTGCAGAAGCTGAATTCAGAGCCATGGTATAGGGCATTTGTGAAGGGATATGGCTGAAAAAGATATTGGATGAAATCAGAGTTCCAACCAATTACACGACGAGGTTATATTGTGACAACAAAGCTGCCATCAACATTGCAAAGAACTCGGTTCACCATGATAGAACAAAACATGTGGAAATTGACCGACATTTCATAAAGGAGAAAATTGATAATGGTACTATAAGTATTGATCATGTACCATCGTGCAATCAAACAATAGACATCCTAACGAAAGGTCTCCCAAGAAATACATATGAAAATATTAGATCCAATCTGGGCATGATAGATATCCACCACCCAGATTGAGGGGGAGTGTTGATTATGAGATCAAAAACCAGAATCATAAGATTCTGATATGTATAGTTATTAGTATATATTAATTAGGATTTCAGTTTTATTTTTATTCATTTTAGGATAGCATTTATAGGGAATCAGTTTCCTAATTACGAGCTCTATTATGATTATATATAATTAAATTACTTGTACTATTTATACTTCTTATGTAATTAGTTCATTATCAAGTGAATAACCAATCGCGTTTCCGCAGTAGAATTAAAGTATTGAATAGCTAATGAGAAAAGAGGATATGCATTGTCGGTGTAAAATAATTTTACACTGACATCCAATAGAATTTATGTATTCCACCACATTGCACCACTCCACCCCACTTTTATGATAAGACATGGCAAAATGGATAACTCCATTGTATGTCGGTGTAAAACTATTTTAGAAGGGCAATATATAATATATATCCATTAAACCCATAGCCAATACCTAATATCTCTTATCAATTAATGCAACGGGAAAGTGTAAAACTCGAATTATGGATAATAGAAAAAACATTAACAAGTATTTCGTTGATTTGAAATTCTTTTTCAACTCACCAAAATCTTATACTAGATAGTATGTTGCGTTCCCCTCAGGTGGCTAGGATAGTAGAGTGAAATGGAAGGCTTTTTTTTAAGACTAGGAACAAAAACAGTACGAAGCATAGTTGTCAACTTTGCTCATTGTTATGTGAAGCTCGAAACAAAAAGGGCTTTCACTGAAATTTGCCAAGTAAGATGGGTGTTAACCCGTCGAAGCGTTTGAAATTTCCCAAAAACGGTGGGAAAACCCAGCAATGGGCAAAGCTGTGTTCTTTTACCAATGGATAGAGTACAGCTTTGATTTCAGGCCATATGACCCCATATCAGCAAATCAGTATGTGATGCCACTGGTTGTAGAAAGATTATCAATTCATTTTCCAAGTGTCAAGTATGTATAGATTGGTTTTAGAAGGAAAAAATGTTTTAGGGAAAGGGAGGTTGTATAAACGATCTGTCAAACAAACTAACTGACTATTCAACCCCTTTAGTATTCCTTTTCTTTTTTTTCTTTCTATAATAGACTCTCAAATCTATGCAGATTGAAGACATGTGTAACAGAACCAGGGCTTCTGCTGTCCCAGTTGTGCCTGAATCTGAAGGTTATTTTTGTTACCAATCCTGAAATTGTTTGTACTAAGTCCATTGTTGATGTTTTTTATATAATCTAAGGAATTTTTTTTTCATCACAACTTAAAACCAATTTGGAAGAATCTGAGATTCTGAATGCACTTTTTGCTTGACATGCTTTTGTATCTTAAGTGAGTTGAGTATTTATTTTGTTTAGAAATGTGAAGAAAGGTCTGGCTGGTTTAAAATAAGAAGTGACAGGTGTAGCATGCTATTTTTTAAATAAAGAACTTGTCTTAATTTTTGCATCATTATCATCTCAGAGTATTTTTCTGTGTTTTATTGTGCAGGAACTGATTCAAATCCATTTTCCCTTGATGCATTATCTGTATTCATGTTTCGTGTGCTTCAACGAGTCAATCATCCAGTATATATCTTTTGTTTTTCTTAATATATGAACCCCGATCATTACAAAACATTTATTATCTTTCGCTAACTCCATTTGAACTTGTCAAACTTTTGAAGGGAAATCTTGACAAGGCATCTCCAAATGCTGGCTATGTGCTGCTAATGTTCTATCACCTTTATGATGGCAAGGTATTATGCTTCCTTTTTTGCTACTTCATTTTTGTTTATATTTTAATATTTTCTAAACTACTTTTTCCAATGCTTTTCAGAGCCGCGGAGAATTTGAGGGTGAATTAATTGAGCGTTTTGGGTCACTTGTGAAGATGCCATTATTGAAATCTGACAGGTACTCATGTTATCACCAGCGTTGTTCTGAGATCCATATCAAATAGAGATATGGTCATAGTAATCCTTATAAAGTTTGTACAGATCTCATACTAACTTTCAGAGTAACAATACTTATTTTTTTATGCTTTTTCCGATGTGCAGGAATCCCCTTCCTGAGGCAGTGCAATGTATTTTGGAGGAAGGAATCGATTTGTATAAGCTTCACACTAAAAGACATGGAAGGTCAGTTTTATGAAATTTCACCTGCATAAGGTGAACAATATTATGCTATATTTTTTGTTTTCGTATTGAATTTACTGTTCAGTGCGTAGTGAACTTTTGCCTGTTACAACTACAACTGCAGCATATATTGTTCAGTGCGTAGTGAATATTTTTTGTGAACTTCTTTTTCATTTCTGTCTCTATTAAGTACATATAATTATAAAGCATATATTGTCACACAATATATACTTCACCCTTGAGTGATAATGAGAGAGTCTTGCACATAGAGTTACAACTTGAAGACTGCAAAATGTTAATTAATTGTCACTGAATATTAAACTGACAGTAAAAATGCAGGAATCTAGCTGCAGATCAGTCACCAGTACTTCAGAAACTTCAAACAAGTTCTGACTATTGTGTCTCAAACTTCAGTGAATTTTTTATTTTTCGATATGTTTTTAAGTTAAAACTGCAGCCTTATATAATTCAATTGTTGGTCAAATCTTGTTTTTAATTGTGAAGTGTGGAGATTTCCTCTTTCGATGTAAGAATGTCCAAATCTCTGAGGCTGTATATAGTATAGCTTTACCCATCATCCCCCCGCAGCGCTGTCCTACAATCCACTTGAGCATTTCCATCCTATGGCGGTCATGTATCCATTATTGATGTATATGTAGCATGTAATATCTTTTTATGGATGGCAACCATGTGTAAACTGACTTGTCTATTTTAGCCTCATAGTCTTTGATGTTTATGGTGCAAAGTTGACAATTTTAAATTTATCATTATTATGATAGGTTAGAATCCACCAAGGGTACATACGCAAAGGAATGGATGAAATGGGAGAAACAGTTACGGGATATTCTTTCTGGAAATGCTGATTATTTTAATTCAATTCAGGTTAATATATCTAGCATTGTTTTTTCACCACAGTTTTTTTTCTTTTATCAATTATGCTCATTTAACTATTGAATAACATAGGTTTTGACTAGGTATTGATTATTTTTAAAATCCTCAATTATGCTCTAAACAGCTTTTCATTGCTCTCAACATCTTCAGGTTCCATTTGAGTTAGCTGTCAAGCAAGTGTTGGAACAACTGAGAAACATTGCTAAAGGAGATTATACTGCTCCAGATACTGCTGAAAAGAGGAAGTTTGGTACCATTGTTTTTGCTGCTCTCAGCCTTCCAGTTATAGAAATTCAAGGTGTCCTAAATAATGTAAGGGAAAAATCTGCTTTTGTAGTCGCATCTGTTCTCTATATTCAACATGGTAGTTGAAAAACTTATGAATACCCAGCTACAATTGATTAGTTGTTAGTGACGAACACAGCCTGAAAGGCTTGGTATAACAAATTAAAAGTAGACAAGGATATAATCATTTTATTTTTTAGAGAAGCTAGCAAATAAAATGTTATGCTATGTCTTTTAGTGGCTACATAAGCCTACAACTGGTGTATTATATCTATAAAGCCCATCTCCGTGTCCAGTTGACTGAGAGACATGACCGACTGTGAGCAATATTGCTACGTAAAAGTTGGTTGAGTTCTGCAGTGTAGGTAACAGGATGGAAACCATGAGAATGTTTCTTAATTAGACCATTTATATAACTTCTATCCCGTGGAAGATATTATAGATATTAGCCTTATTTTTAGCATATATGTATTTTGTTTTTCTACTATCATATTGGGAAGAGGCTTTATTACTCTGTTCAGTACTAGTACTTCTGTTTGAAAGATGCCATGAAATTACCCATGCACATGAGGAACACACAGATGACACTATAGGCGGTTCATGTCCATAACCCTAGATTTTCCTTGGCTGCAAGTCCCTCAATTATCTTTTAATCCTCACTTGTTAATCCAAAATGGGTTTTCGTATCCTTGTACAACCTAGGATTTATTAAACCATGTCTAATGTAATAATTTGTTTGCAGCTGGCCAAAAATAATCCGAAGATTGACACATTCCTTAAAGATAAGCATTTAGAGAATCTTAATCGAGCTCACTTGACTCTTGCCCACAAGAGAAGTCATGGCATCAAAGCTGTCGCCGATTATGGTCTGTGGCTACATAAAATGGTACCAGTGGAGTTGACGGCACTGCTTTTCTCAGATAAAATGGCTGCGTTTGAAGCTTGTCCTGGCTCAGTGGAAGGTGAGAAGATAGTTCCGAAAAATGCATGGCCCCATGTTACCTTGTGGACTAGTAAAGGGGTTGTAGCGAAGGAGGCCAACATGTTACCGCAGTTGTTTGCAGAGGGAAAAGCAAATCGGATCGACTTCAATCCTCCCATCAGTATATCTGGCACGGTCGAGTTTTATTGAGTTATTTTTTTCTGCTCATCATTCTAAAATATTTACAATATCAAATGTGTTGCTCATCATGGGGAGTAGAGTAACAACCCATATCTAGAGAAAGTTTTGTAGGAGCCAGCATTTTCTCTCTCCTGAGGAATAATTGTATATAAGCTGTTTAGAAAGCTGAGTCTGATTTAAGGTGTATCATGGCTTGGTTTTTACCATGAGTCCTACTTGTTCTCTCTGTTCAGTTCAATGTACACTCTTTCATGAGGACCATCTTGCAAATGGTCTGCAGTGCTCCATTAAATAAAATCATTAGATATTAATTTTTAGTTTTCAAGTGAAATGAAATTGTTTAGGAAATTCTAAGCAATCCTTCTTCTCTACACGCTTTACAGCACTTTCACTTTTCATTTTCTTGCAGAAAGCCTAACCATGATTGCTCATAACTTTTCATTTTCTTGCAGAAAGTCTAACCATGATTACTCATAATTTAACGGATGTTATGGAATTTGATTAATCCGGTGACAATATAATTAAGATCAAATAACCTGGTTGGGATTGTTTTGGATAATCAATTTATTTCACTTTAAAGTTGAACCAAATAATTCGGGATCTAGATGAAATATATGTAATCTATATATTATTGCTTTCGTCTTCCATATTTTCAATCTGTCTTTTATAAATTACATAAGCATATTTAGAAATTTTTATAAAGTTCTTGTTGTACCATGTAAAAAAAATGTTGTAAGATAAGTTTATATTGATTTTTAATGTGTTAGTAATTACTTTTCAATTTTACTTTCACATTAATATTGTCAATATACTATACTGTGTAATTTGATTTAAATATATTGTTTGTGTAAAAATATTTTATACTGTTAATTATTTATAACTGTTTGATTATTATGTTAGATTTTTGTCATAACTATTTTTTAAAGTCATATATTTGATGTACCGATTGGGTAAAAGTTTTTACATCGTTGATACATGAAAATTAAACTCATGCTTTATTTTGACTAAAAATAATATTCATTCATGCAAATTAATAGAATATCGACCAAGAATGATACAAATTCGTCAAAATTTGAGAAAAAAAGATGTACTTGTGAACAAATTCACAAAGTTATTGATTAAATATGTATGTGCTGAATCAAAGTTAATCTATCAATCTAAATAGGTTTATATAAAAATCACTTATTTAGATAAGAAAGATAGTAAAAAATGATTTAAAGAATTAATTTAGATCAAAAATTGATTATAAATCACTTTCTTCTTTCTTCTATAATTGAGAAGAAGAGAGATAGGAAAGAAGGTGTGGCGGGGTAAAAAAAACTAATAGAACTCATACTAGTATAAAAAATTATTAAACTTTATTATTCGAACTATTAAAATGTG
>JBBPBP010009779.1:25455510-25468072 GCA_037974735.1 Cicer chorassanicum
AAATAAATGTTATGTCAAAAATTTTAAACAGTTTAAACAAACTATTCACGTTTAGGATCAAACCAGCAAACACTTCGAAATTTTCTTTAGCACAAAGAACTTTAAAAAAACACAAATTCATCAAGAAAAAAAAATGAAATCAATTTAGCAAAATAGTGACAGAAAATAATTAAAGAAGGTGAAAAATAAAACTAATTATTCAAAATTTATAGAGTTATAAAATAATGGATAAAAAAATATGACAAAATAATATAAAATCAAAAGAATTTAGAAATATCTTTACAAAGAACCTAAAAAAATGACTAATGAGATGCCATTAATGTACATGTTTTGCTGTATAGATATTAAAAAACCTAAAACACAGACCGAAGAAGTATTTATTTGCTAACTCGTCTCATTTCAATTGTTAGCATTAATAACCGTAAATTATAAATTATAATATAAAAAAGACAGTTAAAAATTGTTTATTTTTTGTTTCAAATTGAAGGTGAGAGATTCTTAAGTCTTAATTCAACTGACAAGTTATTAAAACAGTACGGCATTACTGGGAGTGTTGTCTCCTTTTTAAAACTAGTTAGATTTTGTTTTTTGATCAAATTCTTGCTGCTTAGTTTTTTATGTGTCTTGTGCGTTATGCTAAAAGTACAAGTTTGTGCAGAGAGATTCTATATAATTATCATGTGGCACTTTTTCAAGTGAGATATTTTCTCCACAATTACCTGGAAGAGTAATTATCAAAGTGCCACTCATCAGTCATCACAACCATTTTTGCTGGTGCCTTTGATAATATTAATACAAATTGGTACACTAATGTTCCAAAAGCAAATTAACTTTGTACATACGAGAATGAAATATTTGTAGGTACAAAAATAATTGACATTCTGCTACAACAACAATGCATGAATAAATAATGCTTACAATAAACCTACTACGCCTATAAGTTATAACTAGCAATGATCTCGTGCTTTTTTATACATGTGTGCGAAAAAATGGTGGGAAACGAGATGTGAATTCCCACGTGTCATTAGGAGAAACTTTTATTAGAATAGATAGACAACAACCTGGTTGAAATATCATGCTCTCTTCTTGTTCTCAACTGTTATTAAGGTAGCTAAGAGTCACTTTTTCTTGAATCATATCTAGCCTTCTTTAACTTTTGAATCATTGCTTGTATTGGCACTCGTTTCCTTACTATCAGTATACGCAGGACAAACTGTGGCATATTGACAGAACCGACATTTCCAGCGCTCCTCCTCATGAACATAAGCAGCTTCTCGCTCTCCAAGCCAAAACTCGAGACAAGAACGAATTTGATTCTTTAGCCACTCAGCTTCATATGCAAATTTATCTTCACAAAGCAATGAATGATCTTTCTGATACTCGTATCTGACATGAATCAAACAAAACCACATCTTCCTTACAAATAGAAACTTTTAAGTTCATGCAAAAGTAGAGTATGTATAGAAGGCTCTATGTAGTGTAACCAAACTGCTATTCATGAATATATAAGCATGACATATCATACTATTTACTGTATTTTGACATTTTGCAATGAATATTTTGAGCTTACCTCAATAAAAGCTGATCATGAGCAGGGGACAACATCATGTATGTGTTTCTGTAATATCTCACCACATCATCAAGGGTCTGCATTTGCCAATAATGAAAAAGAAAAATGTTTAGAAGTTATGCTGCAGTAGCATATGCCAACTAAATTATCAAAATTGATGAAACAAAAATGAAGTCAATGACAATGAACAAGAGGTAGCAACTCATCGTCCTCTACTTACCAATGCAGAAAATCCAGAGTCAGCACTTATCACTTTGAGATCTTCACATAGAATACTTTGAGGGTTTAAATCAAAATAAGTAAAAAAATTTTTAGAAGGAAAATTATCAGCAACTAAGTTGTCCCACATATACTTGTAACACATCAATTGAAGCCTGCCAAAAGGAAAGGCGACGTAAGGACTCAAACAAATGCATTGGCGTGCAATTCCACATCGACAGAATGAAATAGATGGCAAAAGAATAGGGCATACCTTCCATTTCTTCGTTGTGGTTCAGAGGGAAGCGTATCTCGAGCACGAGTCTTTGTGTCAATAAGTATTGGATTATGATGATCAGTTTCAGTTAATGGCATCCGAACCTCGTCAATCACTCCTATCATCCATATACCTTCTGCAAAGCCTATTCTGATATCAGAAGAATAGTTCATCATGATCTAAAACTGCCCCAAACCCCACCATAAAAAACATGTAAATTCTATGATTTCTTTGATATATATTATGTTACTGGTCACATTAAAAGCTTAATCACTACATAATATTAGATTTTAAATCAATGGGCTGAAAAAAATTGAGCACAACTCAAAGCATAAATCAATAAGAACCTAAGCCAAGTTTTTTCTTTTGATCTTGTATTAAAAATTTAAAACTACACAATCAACAACCTGATTTCTAGTGTTCTTTATCAAAGGCTATTTAAGTTATGAGAAGTTGCGGATTGACTAATGAGATGCCATTAACTTACATCGGCAGTTCCCGAGTTAATCCTTCAAACAACAATTGATTCACACCATTTATAAAATTAAGAAACTTCAGGGCCCAGTGATCTTCTTGTGATTTGACCTTCACTTCCACCCGTGTTATAACCTGAATATCAGCACTATCATCACTCGTAATCCAACATAAATGATACAAAACTTAACCAAATAGGACACAGAAACCTTCAAATAATTTCACAATCTGATATCAAGAGAACAAGAATTCAAATAAAGATAAACTGCAACTATCTAATCAATAATATGAAACTTCATTAAGCAAGCTATTTCGTTCAGTCATTTTAAGAGCTTTTGTTTCAACGAACGATTTATTGCAGCTATGCATGTAGTCCCAAGCATGAGAATCGGGGTTTCTATCTTTCAATGCATGCTAGGTTAAACAGCTACATTTTCATATATACAAAAATAACAGAATCAAATAGACTTAGTAGCATTGTTGACCGACAAATTTTGTACAACAGGCAACTGAAACATTTCATGCTTAATCAAACAAAAATTGCAATTAAGAGGAAGGTTCACAACAAAGAACACAACTCATCGCCAAATTTTAGATCTCAGTATAACCTCTCAATCAAATCTCATCTTTTGAACCAGATCATTTTGAAGATGCACTTGAAGTTTAAATACTGGAAATATAAAACACAAGCAATTCTAGCATATGCATAGCATCTATTAACCACAATAGCTTCAAGAAAAAACTCAAGATACATTAAAATAACAATTCAAAAAGACAACAAACCCTTTACTGAAGTTATTTTAA
The DNA here is from genome assembly GCA_037974735.1 of Cicer chorassanicum. Lineage (NCBI taxonomy): Eukaryota > Viridiplantae > Streptophyta > Magnoliopsida > Fabales > Fabaceae > Cicer > Cicer chorassanicum. The sequence goes on from JBBPBP010009779.1 coordinate 25,458,834, forward strand.
CATGAAATTGAATATTTTATTGGACTTCCCTAACAGACTAGTGCTTACGAAACATGGGTATGACCATTGGATGATAGCACATTCATGAGAATAATGACATATTTCCACAACTATAAAACTGGACAACATTCAACATCTGAAGTTACATTACATGTCTTAGACTTCAACTTCAGCTTTTTTTTAAATTAGCAGAATAAAAAAATGTTGACTTAATTCATTTATATTAATAGTGGCAGCTGACAAGTAAAAGAGGACCATGTTAGACGCTTAAAGTAAGAAATTCAAGTACTAAGGAATTAAGTAGTACCTCTTCTTCAAGTTTTGCATGTCGAGCAATGCCAGCTTTCATAAATTGATTGACCTTTCGCCCTCCAAGAACGAGTGAAAATTCCATTTGTTTTGGACACCATTCCTATCATAATATTTGATAAACAGAGTAAGTTGGCTGTAATCTTATTCCCACAAAATGAAAGCATAACAATCTGAGCATTTTACATGAATGCCACAAGTTAACACCAAGTAAGACTCCACTTATCTATCAAAAAGATAAAATAAAAAAAGACTCCACATCACATTATACACAAGAACAATGTGCACTTGTAGCAATTTTATTCAATGAAGAAGAATTAAATATCCAAATTTTGGCTAAATAAAAGTCTGGAACTTTTCCCTTCATGTGACTTACTTATATGACTGTCACTTCACCTTAGATTTAAAAACCAATATCATGACTTCACATAATAGCTTAAGCTTTTGATATAGTTAGTACTTGACAATGATCACTGCATGCTTACCAATGCCTAGTGGACCAAGTAGTAAGAAGTTAGAGTTCATTTAGAGTATGTTTGGTTCAAACAAAGGGAAGGGAGGAATTTAATGCGATATCATGTTTGGTTGAGGCGAACGGTTTTAGTTGAAGGAAGACATAATATTTACATTTTAAACCCTTTTATGACATTTAATGTGAGGATATCTTAGTTGATATTTTTAAGATTTCATAACACATCTTCTCTTCCCTACAAATCCTATAATTTTTCCGGAGGGGCTAAAACTGACTCAGTAGTAATTTTGCTCCCTTCACTTCCCTCCATTTCCACTCAATCAAACAGAAAAAATAGCACTGATAGAGTTTTGCGTCTTCTTTTTTTGTCCAAGGTATCCCTACCGAAAGTCAGAAACTAATCCTTCAAGGTACAGAGATCCCTTAAAAGGATTGACCTCTCCCAACATATGTTCTTCCATACGCATCGATCAGGGATGGATCCTATGACCACATGCTTAAAAGACCCAATTATTTGTCAACTATGTTACACTATGTTGGTGAGCTTTCTCTCTTTAAATGAATCCATTCGACTAAACTAGGATAGTCAATCCGACAAAAATTTCAAAAATCAAAAGCCATGAGCAAAAAAAAAATGATTGAATGTTGATAGACTAGCTCAAGTACATGGTCCAATCAAATGGAATAAAAATTTGGATATTATAGAAATGAATAGAGTAAAATATCCACCCAACTGTAAGAATATGAATAAAATAAACAATGAGTTGGTTCCATTTTATTCCATCCAAACCCCAAATTTGAAGGAAAGAAATTGTGATTATAATTGATTCTAGTTAATTTGAAAGTTTGCAATTAAATAAATGAAAAATGAAAAAAAAAAATGATGATACCGTGGAAGTAAGATCAGTGACGGACAAGGCACGTTTCCTTCTGAAACGACGAAGAAGAGAATCAGTAAGAGATGGTTTCTTGGTTGGATTAACAAAATTGAGAGTGTCTTCGATATCGTCAGAAGCACCACAAGATGTTGATGATAGTCTTCTTTTGGATAGAAGAGTGATTGAGTTAATGGAGATTGCATTTGTGTGTACTAACCGGTGAGGAGAAGAACAAGGGGTTGATGAAGAAGAACGAATGAAAACAGATGGAGAAACAGAAGCATAAGCAGCTTCAATAAAAGCCATTTCTTCGTCGCTAACAATCTCGATTGGAATATTGTTATTATTGTTAGTGTTGTTGTGGTGAGAGGATGTTTCGGCCATTTTACTTTTACCACACAAACACTCTCTCCTCCTTGTTCGGGCTTCTCTACTTTACCGTACGGAACACAAACTCTATTTTTGTTTTTCAAAAAAGAAGAAGAACAAGGAAGGAATAGAGATTGCTTTTAACGTTAATAATATTTCTACCAACAAAATCTCTTCGCTACTCTCTTCCTCCCCCTACTTATTTTTTAAATCTTCTCGTAAACATCATTTCATCTCTCCTTTTATCCTTCTCATTACTAGATCATAATTAAAATGTTACCCAAACATAATTCAATCAAATTTAATTTGAATATATAAATATTGTAAAAACAATTTATATCTATCCAATCAAATCACTCTATTATGTCATTTTTAAAGTTAATCGTTAAAATGTTTTTACAAATAACTATATAAAAAAATTTACAGAGATACAAATTAATCTCCTACTCAGTCCGTGAAATTTCTATGTATTTTTGTTATTAATGTTAATCAATTAAATAATATTTTTATTAAATTTTAATTTTTTTCTTGTAAAAAATTAATAGGATGGGGTTGGATGCCACATTCCAACAATACAACATCCACCCTCTATTTGTTTAAAGGAAATATGATGTTTAAATATGATGCACGTCTACTGGAGGTCGAATTCTGTGGTTATTTTAAATAATGTGGTGGATTAATTACTTTTATAAAATCCCATTATCCTATAGACTACTCCAAATTTCAACAGTGAAGTTTATAAGAGTCCTCAAGAGTCAAGAATGTATTTAAATACTCCTTCAAGTTCTATATACAAGAAGAAAAATTAAAAATCACCCATAGCAAAAAGATTCGTGTTAGTTTAAAAAAAAAATTAAAATAATATCGACATTAAATACTTTTACATCCACTAATATTAACATTAATTACATATTTAATAAAATGAAAAAATTTATACTTAAAACTAAAAATTTGCCCAATTTTTTTATATATAAATAACAGAAGTAAAATTTGATTGAAGATCAAAAAATGTTTATTTTTACACGTTTCAACTCTTTGTTTAGCTGCATGGTAAGCAGAGTCGGTCTAACACGTTATGAGTCTAAAGTGAAAATATCGTTTTTTTTTAAGTTAATAAATAAATTATTAATAGTTTATATAATAACTATAGAAAAATTATTTGGTAGAAATCATAACATTTTCAAATCCATTTTCTTTATATTTTTCAAAAAATGAAATCATACATTTCAACTGTTCTACAACAATGTCAAAAAATGATATCGAATTTTTCATCTTTTAATTGAGAAAGAAAATAGTGTGTATATACATTGTACTACTCTAAAAACTCATGTTGGCAAATTAATGTGTTCATGATTTGTCAATTTATAACTAATATTTCTCATATTAACAATGTGTTCACTACTTGTCTCATTATTTCTCAATTTATAACTAATATTTCTCTCATTCCTACCATCTTCATTAGTCAATTTTATTTGTACTAGAAAGATCATTAAATAATTTGAAAATGTTTTATAAGTATTGAGAATAACCTCCATTGATAACTTTTGAATGTATAGGAAAAGTATATTGAAGATTTATTTTTAGGAAAATTTATATCAATAAGTTTAATAAAGAAGCGAAGTCAAAATATTTTTGCTAATTAACATTAAAAAAATATTAAATTAAATATCTTGTTGATATAAAAGTATAGTTTGAATTTCTACTATTGAAATCTAAGTTGTCACTAAGAGGTTGTGGCTATTCAACATAACTGAAAGAACAAGGCAAACTCTACATTGTCGGGTTTTTTTTAATGCTATTAAACCCTTTGAACATTATTAAGAATGGGAAAAAATGTGGTGTAATTCATACTTTAGAATAGTAAAAAGTGATATTTTTCTTAAATGTTATTTTTTATAGAGAAAGGCTAGTAATTAGTTAAACTACCAACTAAGGGTTCGTTGATGCGTATGATAGAAAGAGATATAATAAAATATAAAATTGCATAATGATAAGATAGTGACAGGATAAACATTATCACATTATGTGTTTGATACACACATGATAACCAACATGATACATTTTATTTTGTCATGTATTTCATACACATCTCATTATCATATGATATAATATATATTATATACAATTAATTTATTATATTTTAAATATTATAAAATAACAAAAAAAAATTAAATAAGTAATGAAATAAATTTATATTAAAACTATCCATTGACATTACTAAATAAACAATTTAATTTTAAAAACAAAATCATGAGTAACCAAATAATTATATTTTATTTGTTAGAATGTAAATAAAGATATGATATAAATTATATGTAAATAGCAAGAATACCTTAAAAACAAATTATATTTATTTTAAAATATCAATTAACTTTCATATTTTTATAATTGTGAATACTAATTTATTAAATTATATAAAAAGACAAAACTACCCTTGTGTAAAATCATAAACATTTTTTAAATTAATTATTAATATTTCATTTTTAAGTTTAATATAAAATTCTATTAATTATTTTTCTATATGATTAGATTTACATTTTTATATTTTAGATTATATTTTATAAATGCTTTTTATATTTATACTTTATAAGGGTAATTGAGTAAATTATTGTTCTTATCCTATGCTGCTGGTTTCTATCCCAGCTCATATTCAAGATAGAAATTTCAACTAGAAAGACATGATATAATATTCTAAATTAACTTATCATATCCTATTGGTTCATGAAACACTGGATTCTGACATGATATGATAACTTATTCCTATCATGTCTCTTATCATGTTCATGAAACGGGCCCTAAAGGTGCACACATAACTACGTTTATGTTTTTGGCATTTCTCTTTTGGTACCCATTGGAGAGAATGAATGAAAAAGAAGAACAAGGAAGAAGAAGAAACAAAGAAAGAAGGAAATGAATAAAAAGAAAAAGGAACAAATTGAACACAAATGTATTGTACGAAATATGGAAGAGTGTTATATGAAATGTGGAAGAACGTAGGATTAACAAAAAGACGTTGTGCAGTTATATTAGTATTATCATTGGTTATTTTTATATTTTAGATCAGTGAACGTCCATATAGGTCAACCCAAAAGGCATTGACACTATATTTCAATCCAAAACCTTAAGGTAATTGGTATATAGGTCAACACTCTTATATATCAAATGTCATTAATTAAATTCAATTATGAAAATATGTGAAATTAGAATAGATCAATTCTGAAACCCAGTAGATACTTTGTTTTCATTGTATTAGTGTGAAAAGCAACATCACTCGTCAAGATAAGTATTTCCTTCATCTCATTTTAGATATCTCATTTGAAGTGTGTACAATTCATTAAAAAACGATTAGTTGATTTGATTTCAATGTTAAAATGTTTCATTTACTCAAATATTTTTATTAATTGCAATTAGCGGAAAAATTGGATGAGTTAAAATATAATAAATAAGAGTATTAGTGGAATAAAGTAATTAATGTTGTATTGGTATTGTATAATGACAAAAAAATTGAGACAAAAAGAAATGACAAATGAGGTATTTAAAATAAGATTGAAGAAATAATTGTTTCCTCGTAAACTTGACTTGTCAGAATGAAATAACAATTTATAAATTTGTGACAAATCTAAAATATTTGGTTAAAACTTCATATGTCTCTTGTATGAGATCTTTTTTGTTGAGTTATATGAGGCCAAAGCAACAAATATTATGTCACTCATGATTCAATTATAATGCAAAAAGAAATATTGAAATTTTATTTGGATAACATAAAGTTAAAACACATGGATTAGAGGTTTCAAATTATCCTATAATAAATGTGTTGTTATTATTGTTCCTTAATTACTGTGGGAACTTTAATTTTCCAAGAATTGTGTTAATTCCAACCATTAACCAGTTGATTTATTGTGCTAAAAAAATATGCATGGTAACAATAGATCTACTTTGAATGAGGGAATTCTACCTGCGCCCCCACACCTGAACCTGCCACCCCCCACTCAACGTGAAATTACATTTGTCTCCTTTTAATTATGTATAAAACCCTCAATTTTTTTTTACCACTCATTTTTTTCACCCTTCTTTCGAAACTTTAAAATAATTCACTTAACTTTCAAATATTTTGAAATTTTCGAAATAAATAAAGTAAGTGGCATTCAAAACTTTCAAAGTTCCGAAACAAAAATGTCAAATTTTTGAAAGTTTCGAACAATTCGAGACTTTTGAAATACAAATTTTCCATATTTTCAAAAGTTTCGACCAATCTGAAACTTTCGAAATAGAAAATTTTCAAAACTTTCGAAAGTTTGAAACTTTTGAAATATTAAATTCTTCGAAGGTTTCAGAAATGAAAGTTGCTAATTAAATTTTTTTAAATAATTAAATTTTTTATTTTAAATATTGTATTTATAATGTTAGTACTAATTAAATTTTGTATATTTTTTTAAATCAGGTATGAGTACAGTTGAAGTTTCTGCTACAATATCGACTATAGATTCTACAGATAAATTCACCACTGATCAGGTAATGTTAATGATAATTGATTTTATAAGTTTTAGTTTTTCATGTATAGACATATATTGATGTTTTATTTGAAATATATTTTGTAGATATTTTCTTCTCGAGAAACTGAATTCGAATGGGCAAAAACTATTGGAAGACAAAATGGAATAATAATTGTTACCATTTAAAGCTACCGGAAAGAGAGGAAGAAAAGAAAAATTAATTTTGGAATGCGAAAGAGGTGGAAGATATAAATCAAAATAAATAGTAACTTGTTCTCACAAGGAAAACTGTTCATTCAAACTCAGATGTATACCATTGAGTATTGGTGAAGAATGGAAAATTAGTGTTCGTTGTGGAACATACAATCACGATTTAGCGGATATTTTAGACGGTCATTCATATTTGGGGCGTTTAAATGAACAAGAGAGAAAATTTGTCAATGACATGACAAAGTATAAGCTTGCACCAAGATTCATTTTGAGTGCTTTGAAAGAGATAAATAAAGAGAATCTCACAATATCCACTCAAATATATAATGCTAGAAGTATTTATTGATCATCTGTGAGAGGTTTATACACAGAAGTGCAGTATATCTTGAAGTTAATACAAAATGAAAACTATGTGCATTGGACAAGAAGACGGGAAGATTCAGATGTTCTGATAGACATATTTTGAATGCATCCTGATTATATAAAGTTGTTAAACATGTTTCATTTTGTTTTGATTTGTGATAGCACTTACAAAACAAATTGATATCGGTTACCATTGCTTGAAATTGTCGGTGTAACATCTATTGGTTTGACATTTTCTGTTGCATTTACTTACTTGGAACAAGAGCGACAAGATAACTTCATCTGAGAATTTGAAAAGGTAAGACAATTATTTGTATCTAAGAATTTAATTTCTAAAGTTATTGTGATGGATAGAGATCTTGTCATGATGAATGTTATTGGTGTAACATCTATTGGTTTGACATTTTCTGTTGCATTTATTTACTTGGAACAAGAGCAACAAGATAACTTCATCTGAGAATTTGAAAAGGTAAGACAATTATTTGTATCTAAGAATTTAATTTCTAAAGTTATTGTGATGGATAGAGATCTTGTCATGATGAATGTTATTGGTGTTGTATTTCCTACTTCAATCAATTTGTTGTGTCGTTTTCATATTGAAAAAAATGTTGGGGCAAGATGCAAACAATATGTGACAAAGCCTAGACAAGATGAGGTAATGGATTTATGGAAAAAAAATTGTATTTTCGACTAGTGTGGAGGAGTATGATCATCAGTTGCAACACTTTGAGCTAGTGTATGCCGATATTATCATTTTTGTTGATTATGTTAAAGATTCATGGTTGACACCTTACAAAGAAAGATTTGTCTTGACTTGGACCAATAGAGTGATGCATTTAGGGAACACAACGTCCAACATGTACTATTAAATTATGATTTTTTTTTAATAGAAATATCATTAAGTAACTTATGTGATTTGTTTTAATTTGTGCTATTTAATTTATTTGTAGAGCTGAGTCTGCTCATTGGAGATTGAAACACATGCTGCAAACTAGTACTGGAGACTTGTGTAAAAGTTGGGATGTTGTGAATATGATGTTGAAGAAACCAAATGTGTAGCATCAAATCGTCTTTTCAGAAAACCATTATCGATGTTGAGCACGGGTATATTTCATCATTTTATAAAAAATTACATCATTGTGTATCAAAGAAGTGTTTAAAAAAAATGAAAAACAATTAAAGAGGATAAAGATTATAGGTACTGACAAAACAAAATGTGGTTGCTCAATCAGAACAACTTATGGATTACTTTGTGCTTGTGAGTTGACAAATTTGCAGATATCTGGTAATGTTATCCCTTTAGATAACATTCATGTTTTTTGGAGAGAATTAAGCATGGAGCTTGAATTGGAGAACGAAAAATCTTTATCATAATATGACTTTTTAGAAGAGTGGGAGGCCATGAAAACATACATGAAGACACAAGATATTGTTGGTCAAAAGATATTCATGGCAAATGTGCGTGAACTTGTATTTCCACATACAACAACAATACGTCCACCACTTGATAAAGTGAAAACCAATGGAACTATTTAAAAGAGAAAAGAATTTGATGCTCCTCATGATCCTTCATATTGAGAGTATGTTGATGCCTCTCAAGATTATGCAAAAAGACAATCTCTTCGCTACTCTCTTCCTCCCCCTACTTATTTTTTAAATCTTCTCGTAAACATCATTTCATCTCTCCTTTTAACCTTCTCATTACTAGATCATAATTAAAATGTTACTCAAACATCTATTCAATCAAATTTAATTTGAATATATCAATATCAATCCAATCAAATCACTCTATTATGTCTTTTTTAAAGTTAATCGTTAAAATATTTTTACAAATAACTATATAAAAAAATTTATAGACATAAAAATTAACATGAAATTTCTATGTATTTTGGTATTAATGTTAATCAATTAAATAATATTTTTATTAAATTTTAATTTTTTTTCTTATAAAAAATTAATAGGATGGGTTGGATGCCACATTCCAAAAATACAACCATCTACCCTATGTTTGTTTGAAGAAAATATGATCTTTAGATATAATTACAATCTCTTATCTCATATTTAATATTTATTTTAATCATTTATTTTTATTTTTATTCATGATAGTCCTTATTTTTTAGAAGTGGTGTATTTTATTCTTTATTA
>JBBPBP010009779.1:25470906-25491964 GCA_037974735.1 Cicer chorassanicum
ATTTCTCTCATTCTTACTGTCATATAAATAAAGCATTTAATTTGAAAATGATTTATATAAGTATTGAGAATAACCTCTCTTAGTAACTTTTGAATGCATAGGAAAAGTAGTACTTACTAAAATTAGTAACTTTTGAATGCATAAGAAAAGATTCATTTTTAAGAAAATTTATATCAATAAATTTAATAAGAAAGTAGAGTCAAAGTAAAAAAAAAATAATTATTTTGTTGTATTGATAGTAAAATTTCACACAAAAGTTTCAATATAATATCTTAATATTTATACATTGTAAATAGTTGTATCTGATTTTAATTGAACCCGATGTTAATCAACCTTAAAACCCATTTTAATGTTAATCAACATTAAAGAATATTAAATTAAATATCTTGGTGATACAAAGTATAGTTTAAATTTTTATCCTCCTTGAAATCTACGTTTTCACCAAGAGGCTGTGGCTATTCAACATTACTGAAAGAACAACTCAAACTCTAATAATCAATTAAATTAGTATTTTTATATATTGTTTATAGACAAATGCTATTCATGAATTAAATTAGTATTTTTATATATTGACTAGGGTTTGAATCCAAGTCATTTGACTCTTTTACTCTTTTCAATTTTTAGCTCAAATCATCGGTTAAACTACCTAACTCTCCCGAATTGTGGATGTTGAGGCAAATTCTCAAATCTAAGTGTTTTGAAGATAAACTAACAAATTAATTAATCTTTAATCATGATTCTGATTATGTTGCTATTTAACTTGTATTTTTGAGTAATTTATTCAAAGATAAATGATCAAATATATTCACACAACAATCAACGATCTCACCATGAAATAAATCAAGAACATCATGACTTAATTAAACAGGAGATTGATATAAAGATCATTATGGATTTTCAAAAGATCATTTTGGTTCATCAAAATCATTCTAGTTTATTAAGAAACAATCTGGTTTTATAAAAAGATCATTCTAGTTACTTCATTTTAAAGACATAATTAAAATAAATCATTCTCCATAGTTCAAACCTCGAGATAAAAGAATATCAAGATTACTCAAAACTATAATCAAGCCCAAAACTCAAGCTGAAATCCCAAATAAGCAAAACAGTCTCCAGATCAATGACTAGATCGATCTTCAAATTGATGAGCTTTGAAGCAAAGACGAAAGGACACTATTGCTACACCTTTTCTAGAAAGCTCAGCATGCTTCTGAGACAAAGGGTTAACACTAAACAACTACTCAATCACTCATCCATGTTTTTTATACAACACAAAGCCAAGAACGTTATGGATTGCATAGCACACATGCCTATTAGATCTCACTCTAATCAGACATTTTCCTCAAGATTAGTAACGGCTATAATGAGGCTTTTTTTAACCTTTTCCATGCCTATAAAAGGAACATCAAGTTGAAGACAATATCAATAGTTTTCAGTGCAATTATTCCAATATTCAAACAATCATACTCAAACAACAAAACTCTTCACCCAAGCAAAACTCCATATTTCTCTTATTGTATTCAAGGATCTCTTTATTGAGTTACTGCTGATAATCAATCTCAAACAAGTGTTAAGTAGATTCTGATCCTAAAATCTTTTTTCATACACATCATTTGAAACCCAAGTCTATTTCTTAAGATAGTTTAAGTATGTTGTAAAAATCCTTTTAGTAGTTGAAAAGTAACTTGTAAAAAATCCTTTTTGGGACTAAAAGATAACTGTAAAAATCATTTCATGGTTGAAAGGTGAATTCTGTAACTGATTAAGAGTGATTAAGAAAGATAGTGTGAAAGCAAGAACGTTCTTGTGTCAAACACATTAGTGAAAAAAACTCACAGATTGTGGGGACTGGACGTAGCCCACCTTGGGTGAAGCAGAATACATCATTGTGTGATCTACTTATCTCTATACTTATTCATTTCTCACTTAGTATCACATATCACTTAGAAATAATATGTTTTATTCATTTTTAACTCACCCAGAACGTTTTGAATTTTTACTTAAGATTGATCTTGAGTTAATTTAAAATTAAAAACAAGAATTAACATTTCGAAAAGGGATCACAGTTCAAACTCCCATTTCTTGTGATTGATATTGCTACTTCAGTGGCTACTTAACTGACTCAATAGATTAGATATGACAACTTATCTATTTTAAGACTCGAGCCGAACATCGATTAAGTTACCAGGTTAATCTTTATATGTGCGTTTTCATATGATAATTCACACTCCTTATGTCACATCCAGTGTAAGGGATCGTTCTACCCCTTTTTTCATCGAATATAGTGTGATTAAGATCACGTGGTGACCCACCCACTTATCACAGAATAAAACTCGACAACGACCCTAACAAGTCTTTCACCTCATTACCTTAAAAATGCTCACTATAAAAGGATTATCGCCTCAAGTGAAATGTAAACTCAATCTATTTTGAATAATCTCTCACTCGCCTCATTTAAATACTAGCTTGTTGAGCGTCAAAACATTTGCAAGTATAACACCATCTACGAGGAGCTCACAATCGTCTTCAATCGCAAATCATCCACTTCAATCATCGTTTGTGACTTTTGTTAGTTCATTTGATCCTCAAATGTGTCTTGCATTTGTGAGTTTGGTTCATAAAATTACTAAAATAATGCATACATTTAGGGATGTTTTTTGAAATTTAAATACAGACATAGACTATAATGATACAGTCTCGCACATTTAGAGATCCAAATAAACTAAACAAAAAAATTGTATTTTTATCTAAAAATATACTTTCGAACGACATAAAAATGTATTTTTTCTAAAAGAAAAACAAAACTTTCAAAGTGACTTTAGCCTTTAAGATAAAAAAAATTAAAAAAGAATATTATCATAAATTTATTCCAATAGCTGGCCCAACTCAATATAAGTATGTCACGTATCATAATAATATATATGTGGGTCAAGCTGGGTTGGTGCAAAGTAGTGTAGAATTTCTTACACCTACTCATTATTTACACACCCATGTTCCTTTTATAAGTTTATTTTAGGCACTTTTAAAAGTTGAGTAAATAGCTCTTTTGATTTTTCTACTATAGATATTATTTTATTTATTTATTTTAGTCCTTCTAAAAAATATTATATTCTTTTTTTATAATTTAAAATTCATTCATATTTTAATCTCGTGTAATCTTCTTATTTAAAATAAGTGATATTCTAACATAAAAGCATGTGACAATACTAACATGATTTGCCACATGAGATTTTAGTGTCCTATGACACTAAGTCTTCACATTATAAATGACATACCAATATTCAATGAGTGGTTGCCAAATAATATTGATAACAAAATTAAAACAAACATATTTATGAGGACTAAAAGAATAAAGTATAAAAATTACAAATGAGAAAAGTGAAGGAAAAAATACTTACATGGTTTACCACATGAGATTTTAGTGTCATGTGGCATTGGGTCGCCACACTATTAATGTCATACAAACATTCAACGATGGTTGTCACATGGTATTGGTATTGATAACAAAATCAAAACAAACATATTTATGGAGACTAAAAGAATAAAATATATAAATTACAAAGAAGAAAAGTGAAAAAAAGAAAGAAAAAATATTCGCATAGTTTGCCACATGAGATTTTAGTGTCATATATGACATTGAGTCGCCACATCATCAATTTTATACCAACATTGAATGAATGGGTGCCACATGGTATTGATAACAAAATCAAAATAAACATATTTAAAGAGACCAAAAGAATAAAACAAAGAAATTACAAAGGAGAAAAGTGAAAAAAAGAATACTTTATTTTGAATTTAACTACAATATATTGTACCATATATAATCATTTTTAAAATATTAGAATTTGTGCTTCTCTTTTTTTTTTTTACACTAAGACTCAGAGTTTAATGAAGATACATTATTGATATAAAATAACAACTAAAATCTAATTAAAATCTTTTTAAAAAATCAATATAAATTATTGATATTATTACTAATTACCATGTAAGTCTGTTTTATAAATCTAATTTCAAAGTTTTTTATATATATTATTAGACAATAACAACTATCGTATTAATTACCATTTGATTTTTACACATATGTGTACATTCGTCCATGTAAAAATTTATACATCAATAATTAGAGGTTTCTACTTGCCACCCTTCACCTATCCCTGTCATCCCCTCAATGTAGGTGGAAAAATGCACAAGAAATATGGGATTTGAATTGTGTATTCTACTTTTTTTAAAAAAAATTATAGGCTATCTAATAGGTTAAAATAAAACAAGTAAATACAGAAGTCAGTAAACAGAGGGAATGGGATAACACAGTAATTTATCGTGGTTTACTTGTAGCTACGTCTAGTCCCTTCACCCAAAAAGATTTAATCTAGTAATTTAAACCAAATTACAACCACTTAACATCACAAGTTAAGTCTTCTCAACATCGAACTTGAAAACCACAAGTTGATGAAGTATAAGCCACTATCGGGCATGTTACACAAGTGTTTTGTTTTGTTTCTGGGTTTCTCTCCATCAGAGCATATGAAATTTAAACTCATGTTGCATTCAAATTCTAATGATTGTTGCTTTGATTTCAGGATGTTCTATTTTTGACTGCATAAATTCGTTGTCGTGAATTTGAATTGGATTGTTTCTATTTGATGAGACATTCAATTCGGTGCAATTTAATAATGTAACTAACTGGACACTTTAATCCATTTAAGTGTGGACAAAAGTAACCACTTTGACATTTGAATCTTTAGTATCAGAATCAAAGGCAGTGAGCCTTCATCATATTCTATTTTTGAGTCGTGTGTAGAACATGTGTCTTGAGAGTTAACTTCTAGAGTCATGATTTTTATCAGATTCAGAACCGTTGACTTTTTTTAGCCATGAAAATGATACCTTGACTTTTTCATGTTGTGTTGACTTTTTCATGTTGCGTTGACTTTCATGTGGAATTGAATTTTACATCAAAGTCATATGTAGTATGGAGTTCAAAGTCAGACCCAATCATCTTCTAGTGTGTTGAATTATTGGCTCGAGGTAACTTAGTAGAGGCAGAGTCAGCATTGTACATCAGAGTCAGATGATTGTCTTTGTTGCTTTGTTGGAGGCAATTTATTGGAGCATGTTGCACTTAACTTTAGAGTCTTATCTTCATAGGTGAAACCTTGAGACAGATTATTAGAGCCAGATCCTTAGACTCAGATACTTAGCGGTAGAGGCAGATCCTTATAGGCATCTCCTTTGGAAACTACGAAGCGCACATGTTGTTCCTTTCATCTGATCCATCCTTTTATTCTATTTCATCTTAATCCGTTTGCTTCCTCTTATGCGCAACACAACGAAGGGCGCATGCTGTTCATTTCCTCTTATTCGCCCTTCTATTCCATTTTCTCTTAATTTGTTTGCTTCCTCTGATGCACAACACATCGAAGGGCGTGTGTTGTTCCTTTTCTCTGATTTGTTTACTTCTGATTGTTTCCTTTCCTCTAATCTATTTGCTTCTGATTGTTTTTTTTCGTTTGGTGGTATCCTCTAGTGGACATGTTACCTCTTATCTGAGTCGCTTCCTCTGATTTCTAGGCCTTCTTCTATCTTATTTTCTGCACACACAATTAAATTATTAGTGGATTAAATTATTCCTACAAAAACCTTTTTTTTATCATTAAAACAAGATAAGAAATTTATTCTCCAAACCATCATGGTTCTGACAATTTCCCCCATTTTTTATGATAACAAAACATCTATTTTTGTTAACAATTTAACAAAGATAATAAAGCATAATATATAACAAAAGTATAAGGCTACCCATAACTCTAAGCATACTTAACAGTAATAGTTTAGAGTAATGTTTTGACTTATAAAAGAACTCTCCTTGTTTGAAGGTTTAAAAAAAATGAAATGGGGTTGTTTAAAATTGTTCTAAAAAACTATTATCCATTTTTTTGTCATTAGACAAAATGAGTGAATCTATTAGACTTATTTCACAAACAGACTTACATAAATATTTCAGAGTACATCAGTAATAGGAGCATAACATATAATTTAGAAATTCTAAAAGGCATAAGCATATCATAATCATTATCCATTTATAAAAACGATATTCAGATTTTCTTTTATAAACTCAAACTTGTCTGCAACAAGGGTTTTGTTAAAATGTTTTCTAACTGATACTTAGTGTCAACAAACTTAATATCTAAAGTTCTTTTTTGAACAAAGTCTTTTATAAAGTGATGTTTTGTTTCTATGTGTTTAGCCCTAGAGTGCAAATTGGATTTTTAGTTAAGCATATAACAGTAGTGCAATCACATAATATAGGAATTTTATTCTCGTGAAGCTTATAATATTTCGGTTGATGCTTCATCCATATAAGTAGAGTACTACATCCTACTGCTGAGATATATCATGCTTATTTCATTAACAGAGCAATGGTGCTTTGTCTCTTGCTTGACAATGAGATTAGATTTCCACATAGAAAAGTGCAGTTTTCACTGATGCATTTTCTTTCAAGTCTGTCTCCTGCATAGTCAACATCACAGTATCCCACTAATTTGTACTCAAAAGATTGCTTTTAGAATAAACCAAGGTTAAGTAGTGTCTTTCAAGTATCTAAAGATCATCTTAAATGTTGTTAAGTGGGATTCTTTTGGATTTGCCTAAAACCTAACGCACACACACTAAACATAATATCAGACCTAGATGCAGTTAACTAAAGTAAAGAACCTATCATGCCTCCGAAGGTTTTCTGATCAACCTTCATGTATGACTCATCTTTGTCTAGTGAGCAGGTTGGATGCATTGGAGTGCTCATTGGTTTGCATTCATCCATCTTGAACTTTTTGAGAAGCTATTTTGTATACTTAGTTTGATGAATAAAAACTCCATTCTGCTTATGTTGAATCTGAATTCCTAAGAAGAACTTTAGTTCTCCCATCATACTCATTTGGAATTCTTGTTTCATTAACTTAGCAAAGTCTTGCCAAAGCTTGCCATTAGCTGATCAAAAATTATATCATCAACATAAATCGGAATTATAAGAAGATAATTTTTAACTTATTTTCTAAACAAGGTTGTGTCAGCTTGCCCTCTTTCAAAACCATTTTCTAGCAAGTAATTGCTTAGTCTATCATACCAACCTCTAGGTGCTTGTTTCATACCATATAAATATTTTTTAAGTTTAAAGACATAATCTGGAAACTCAGAATTTTCAAAACCAACGGGTTGTTTGACATAAACTTCATCATCTATGTAACCATTTAAAAAAGCACTTTTAACATCCATTTGGTATAAAGTAATATTATTTAGTGTAGCATAAGATGATAAGATTCTAATAGCTTCTAACTTTGTCACTGGAGCAAATCTCTCAGTGTAGTCAATACATTCTTGTTGACTGTACCATGAGCTACTAGTCTAGCTTTATTTCTTACCACTTCTCCTTTTTCATTTAGTTTGTTTTGAATACTCATTTTTTTCCTATGGGTTTCTTATCTTCTGGTCTTGGAACAAGATTCCAGACATTGTTTCTCTTGAATTCATTTTAGTTCTTCCTGCATTGTTAGAATCAAAACCATTTTCGGATAGAGCTTCATCTACAGAGATTGGTTCAATCTGAGATAATAGACCAAACAATGATGTGTCCTTCAAGGTAAATCTAGTCTTCATAGAATCACTTGTTTTCCCAATAATAAGTGAGTCTGGATGTGATGACTTGTACTTCCATCCAATTCTGGATTCCAGAGGATCTTGATTGGTTCTGATGTTATCCTTCTGATTTGCCTTGCTCTTTTGGTATGCCACCCTCCTTTGATTTGTCTTCTACTTCTGGCGCCTCTGGTTTTCCTGCAAAGTCATCACCTTGCTCTAACATTTTAAAGTCAAGTTGTTTGTCATCAAACTTAACATTGATTGACTTTTCCATAATCAGGGTTTCTAAATTGTATACTCTATAGGCTTTAGAACTTTCAGAGTATTCAAAAAGGCATAGGCATTTCCTTTGGAGACTGTGAAAGGTGCATGTTGTTCTTTTCCTCTGATTCATCCATTTATTCTACTTCCTCTTAATCCGCTTGCTTCCTCTGATGCGCAACACAACAAAGGGCGCGTGTTGTTCTTTTCGTCTGATTCGTCCTTCTATTCCATTTCATCTTAATTCATTTGCTTCCTCTGATGCACAACACAACAAAGAACGTGTGTTGTTCCTTTCCTCTGATTTGTTTGCTTCTGATTGTTTCTTTTCCTCTGATGAATGCACTTCCTCTAATTCGAGGCGTTTCCTTTTATTTGACCCGCTTCCTCTTATCTAACTCGCTTCCACTAATATGACCCGCTTCCTTTGATCTTAAGTGTTTCCTCTAGCTTATTTTCTACACACTCAATTAAATTATTAATACATTAAATTATTTCCACAAAAACCTTTTGTTATCATCAAAACAAGATAAGGAATTTTTTCTCCAAACGATCTTAGTTCAAACACCTAAGACACGTGAAAAGACAATTTTACCCTTTTTACCATATATAAAAACTTGAATGTTTTTTACCTATCACTTTTTCACCCACACAGATTCAAAAATTTAGCAACCATTTTTTCACAATTTTCAGAAATTTGGCCGATTATCAAACTTTCGAAATAATGAATTAATTTTCGAAAATTTTATGTAATTTGAAATTTTCAAAATCTAAAAAGGTTTCAAATCTTTCACATTTAAAATAAGTTTTGAAATTGATATTTTCGGAAGTTTCAAAATTTTTAAAATTTCAAAATAAGAAAATTTTCGAATATTTTAAAAACCAAAATTTTGTAATAAGGATTACACATTTCGAAAATTTGGATAGTTTCGAAGGTTTTAGAAATTTTTATTTTTCCTGAAAGTTTCCGAATGTAATATAATTTTATTTCAAAATAATTAAAAAAATTATTTTAAATATTGTATTTATAATATAAGTATTAATTAAATTTAATATATATTTTTTCAAATCAGATATGAGTAGAGTTGATGGTGTAGTTCTTGCTACACCAACCGGATAAATTCATGACTGATCAGGTAATCTTAATGATAATTGATATTATAAGTTTTGGTTTTTAATGTATACACATATATTGATGTTTTATTTGACATCTATTTTGTACATATTTTTCTCTCGAGAAACTGTATTCGGATGGACAAAAATTATTGGAAGACAAAATAGAATAATAATTGTTACCATTAGATATGATATAGCTACCGGAAAGAGAGGAAGAAAAGACAAATTAATTTTCTAGTGGGAGAGAGGTGGAAAATATAAATCAAAATCCAAATCAAGAAAAAAAACTATTCATTCAAACTCAAATGTATACCGTTAAATATCGATGAAGGATAGAAAGTTAGTGTTCAATATGAAACACACAATCACTATTTAGCAGATACTTTAGACGGTCATTCATATTTGGGACGTTTAAATGAGAGAAAATTTGTTAATAATATAATAAATAAAAAGGCAAAATTATCTTTTCATGTATCAAAGGGGAGACACAGGTAGAGGTGGCAAATAAAAATCTCCAATAATTATGAAAATTAACCTCACTAAAAATAATCTCAAATTATTGAAATTTTATATAATGTCAATATAAAACATGTTTAGTTTCTCTAAAACTTATCTTTAAATTAATTTATTTATCTTTATTCTCATCCATTCTCACAAATCTTTATTTTTTATTTATTATAAAAAGACAAAAATATTTCCCGTAAAAAAATTAATTATTTCAATTTGATAAATGATTAATTTAAATAACGTTAAAAAATTAATTATAATATTATTCAACTAAATAAATAAATAAATAAATGATTAACTAGATATCGTGGATATATAACCAATTGGGTCTTAATGATTCTTTAAACCTGAATTAATATCCCTCCTCCAATTAATAACATTGTTTTCCAAACATGTAGTTCGTATAGGACAATAATATATGTGTGTGTCTGTTTGTGTCATTGAAAAAAATATTTACTCACTTCTCATAACCAACTTGTCTACATACTACATCGCCAGCATAACCTCCCAAGTTCCACATGGAAGACACGTGTCACTCTATACTCTTTTAAACCACCCCTTATAAACTCATCACCCCAAATTGCAATAACATCAAACATCAAAACAAACACAGTTATCATTATCACTATCACTATGGCAAAAAACATAACTACCCTTTTGCTCTTGCTTCTTGTTGGAGTAACCATAACAATGGGTGAAGATGAAGAAAGGGAAAAAGGTTCATCATCATCAAACAAATTGTTCTTGATGCAAAACTCCAAGAGTGTGGTTAAAACTGATGCAGGGGAAATGCGGTTATTTCAAAACAAAGATACTGAGTTTTTGGATAGGAACATGCACATTGGTTTAATTAATATGGAACCAAGGTCCTTGTTCATTCCTCATTATTTGGACTCCAATTTTGTTATATTCGTCCGTAGAGGTATTACTATGCTTTGACTCTCCCTTTATAATTAGATTAGATTCCTCACTTTTCTATTTTTTTTTTTCATAGTGAATTGCACTAGTAAACATCAAAGCATGGACAAAAATTAATTATATATGTTTGAGAAGGATAAAATTGTTAGATAATATATCATCCATAACATGGTGTATATTCAAATTGTTTTTAGTATTTGACTAGAGACTTTGTTATGGATGATGTGTGCCTATTTTAACCAAGTAGGGGCAATGATTATTTGAAAGAAACAAAAAAATAGATTGATAGTGCATGAAAGTTGAAGTGATTAGAGAAATTGAGAATGAAAATTCCAACATTGATGCAGGGGATGCAAAGTTGGGATTCATATATGGTGATGAACTAGAGGAGAGACGATTGAAGACAGGGGACATATATGTAATTCCAGCAGGTTCTGTATTCTATTTGGTTAATATAGGTGAAGGTCAGAGACTTCATCTCATTTGCAGCATTGATCCTTCAACAAGCTTAGGAGATACTTTTCAGGTACATGTATCAATAATTTCACATCTTTCACTCACTTTATCATTATGATGATGATGATGAAAATATGTTATCTTGTAACAAAGTTCTTATGACATTCTTCAATTTTATGCAGCCTTTCTATATTGGTGGAGGAGATAATTCACAATCAGTGCTTGCTGGATTTGAGCCTGTTATTCTTGAAACTGCATTTAATGTAAGCTTATGCCTAATATTACAAATTATGTTGTCAACCTATCTAGAAGGCGTGTTAGATATAACACTATATTTATCATATTCTTTTTATTAATTTTAATTCATAGGAATCAAGAGCAAAGCTAGAGAGAATCTTCAGCAAGAAACTAGATGGGCCAATTGTGTTCATTGATGATTCTCATGCCCCTAGTCTTTGGACCAAATTCCTTCAACTAAAGAAGGAAGAAAAAGTGCAACAACTTAACAAAATGGTACAAGGACAAGAAGAAGACAATGAAGAGAAGAAGCAAACAAGTTGGTCATGGAGGAAGCTATTTCAAAGTGTATTAGGAAAAGAGAATAAAAAGATAGAGAACAAAGACAGAGCTGATTCCCCTGACTCATACAACCTCTATGACAGAAAACATGACTTCAAAAATGGTTATGGTTGGAGCAGTGCATTGGATGGAGGCGATTATTCTCCTCTGAAAATACCTGACATTGGTGTTTTTCATGTGAATCTCACCGCGGTATGCAACCAAACAAACAAGCCCTTGCATATTTAATTTTTGAGTTAAATGTTGTTGTTATGATGTTTGATGCATTTTGTATGGTAGGGATCCATGATGGTACCTCATGTGAATCCAAGAGCAACAGAATATGGAATAGTATTAAGAGGTAGTGGAAGAATTCAGATACTATTTCCAAACGGAAGCAATGCAATGGACACAGAAATAAAAGTAGGTGACATATTCTATGTACCAAGATACTTCCCATTCTGTCAAATAGCATCAAGAAATGGAGCCTTAGAGTTCTTTGGGTTCACAACCTCATCAAAAAAGAACAATCCACAGTTTCTAGTAGGTGCTGCATCACTTTTAAAGACCATAATGGGACCTGAACTTGCAGCTGGATTTGGAGTGAGAGAAGACATTATGAGGGATGTTGTTGGTGCTCAACATGATGCTGTCATAGTTTCTTCAACATGGGCTGCACCTGGAACTGAAGGGGAAATAGAGGAAGATGCTTATGTTCAATCAAAGGGTATTACAGGGATTTTCAATGATCTTGTTATGGATGATTTTGAATAGGTTCATTAATTGTAGTGGAACACTTAATAGACTTGTTTGGTTGTGTTTGTAATTGGTAATTTTTTTTTTCTTTCTTTGGTTCATATGTATGTGCTTTGTGTTAGTTAGTACTAACTAATTTTGTTGCTATATATAATTCTCATAAATGAGAGAGATATTTATAAATTGAGATAACAAAGCGTCCTTTAGTACTAACTAATTTCAGTTGGATACCTTATTTGACAAAGTGGCTTTTTCTTGTTCAACTAGGTTTTTTAAATTGTTGACCACTTGTTCAAGTTTTTTATACTACTTCTTCTTTAATTATAAGTGTTTATTAAAAAAATATTTCTACATTTAAGTACTCTTTATAGTCCGTTTGATGGACAGGATAAAGAGACAGGATATGATACAAGTATTTTATCCCTCCCCAATCTTTTGTTTGATACAGCAATAGGATATGATAATGTAATCAAATTTTTTAAATAATCAGGTTGCAGCCGGATTTTGTTATCTTTAATTTGAGGTGAGATAAAATAATCCATTCTCAACCGGATATCATTGTTCGCGTTTCTCTCTTCCTCTAATCTCAACAGTCGTGTTCGAGTTCGAATACGCTGGCATTCTTCCATTTTTTTATTTTTTTGGCACTATTTCATTTTTTATTTTTATTTTTTTCATATTTTCCATAATTTGTAGTCGGTGAATTTAGATTGATTTCTTTTTTTCATATATGATTTTTTTATTATTTTTTTATTTATTTTATTCTATAATAATATATAAAAAATTAATAAAAAATAACAATTATTTTCTAATGTTATGATAGTAAGGGCTTGTTTGATTGTGTTTTACTTTTTAGTTTTTGAAAACTATTTTATAAATAAATTTTAAAAAATTGTTTTTAAAAAGAAAATTTAAAAAAATATGTTTGCTAACTTTAATTTTTTAAAATAGTATTTGACTAGAGAATTAAAAAAACTGAAAAATAAAAAGTAAAACACCATTTATCTGTTTTGTTTTTTAATTTTAAAAAGTATAATATTAAAAATAGTTTTACAAAATAGTTTTTAAAAACAAGTAATCCAAACAAATTATTTAGGTTTTAAATTTTAAAATACTAAAATAGAGTTTTTGGGATTTGAATCAAACAAACTCTAAGTCATTCTTCAATTGTGATAGATAGAGAAATCACAATTTTTCAAGTATATAAAATTACTTCATAAATTATTTACATTTTTTAGCATTTTTGTTTATTTATAAAAAAATTATATGAATGTTATTTTAAAAGAAAAAAAATTAAATAAATTATAAGGACAAATTTGTCATTTTATCAAAATATAAATCATATCATCTTGTTATCTGTTGTGTATCAAACACTGAATAGGATAAAACTAATGTTATCAAGTTCGTTATCATGTGCACATCAAACACAGGACATGATAACTCTTTATCCTACCCATATCCTATCCGATCTCTATCCTGCTTTTTATCCTATCATGTCTCTATCCTATCCAGTCCATCAAACGGGCCCTTAAAGTATTAGGTTTAATTATTAATTTTTTTTATTAATACTATTAATTTGTCTTGAAATTTAAAAGAACAAGTTTAATATATTCAATTATAAGTATTATTTTAGGAGTATTAACATATAAAATGGATATATTAAAATTACTTGAAATTTTTTTATAGGAAAATTGAATTTACAAAAAATATATTTGATTGAAATTTTAAATTATATATATTAATTTTTATTAATTTATTAATAAAAATGAAAGGAGTACGTAGTAATAAATGCTTATTAAATTGATTATCAGTCATTTAATACTAGTATTGTATATTTATATTTAGTAGTCGTATATCATATGGTTGTTGTATCAAAGAAGTGTCATTATGGTTGAAAAAGAGCTAGGAAGCCAATTTAGAAAATGGGGCCATCATTCATATAGTTCAAATTCAAATATATTTATGAGGGGAAGATAGTGCACATGTTATTTCCAGTTTTTTTGTTGTTCATTTATGACAGTGCTGGAAAGAACTAGTAAGATAAATTATTCCAATTGAATACTATATATGTAGCAGCAGCCAAAGAAGCCAAAGACTTACATGCCTAACTGTCTACATGTTTGGTTTTACATTTAGAGAAGACGAAATAGATATTAATAAAGATATATTTTTATATAAGAGATATTAATAAAGATATATTTTTATATAAGGTTGGTTTAGGGGTTAGAATTGTTTAGAAAAAGACAAAATAGATTTTAATAAAGATACATTTTTATATAAGGTTGATTTAGTGGTTATGATTGATGATCTAGAAAATAGTGGTAGCATATTTTATCATCGTTTTAATAAAATATTAATAATATTAATTATTAATATTAGACATTAAAAAAAGTTAAATTAAATTGAAGTTATTATTCCGGTCCATTTTTTTAACAAGTAAAACGGATTTAGTGGTAATGTCTAAAACTTTTAACTAGTATCCTCTAACATAGTAAATCAAACTGATTGACTCAGTAGATTTAACTAATTTTATCACCTCTAACTATGGTGTAAAAAATTACATGTATATTCAATTATATTTCACCATGGAGATTTTTGTAAAGATTTTTCAAAATTAATATATTTTGGTTGTAACCTTCCGATTTAGGAGAATAAAGCATCGGTATCCAAGTAAAACTTGACTTAAGATTACTCAAATCAGATATTGATTTGAGGTTGTTGTGAAATCAATTGGAAGTTCCAAATAAATGCAAGTGCTTGAAAACTTTAAGTTACATTTTCAAGGTATAGTCTTATAGATGAATATATCTATATATATATATATTAACAATTAGAGTGCTCACAATCAGAAAAAAGACATGGGACAATTAAAGTCCATTGAGTTATATATTAATAATGAATAGATGTTAGTAAGGATAGACCCATAAATTTTGGGGAGGGGAATCAAAATATATAAAAATTTGCAACATTAAATATATAATTTATTTTTTAAAGTATAATAATACATCATAATTGTTATATGTTAATTTACATATTTAAAAATATTTTCTTTAATTCTTTTTATAAGAGAACAATTGAATCGATAAAAGCTGATATATTTAACTTATAAAATTAAAAAAAAAAATCATCAAAAATATATTTATTTGTGTATGTGATTAAATAATCATTTAACAATTTATCTCTTACATTGTTACACATTTTATTAATTTTTAGCAAACGTTAATTTTTTAATGTAACACAATAAAATTAGTCAACCATTAATACCAAAATATATATATTTTAGTGGGGCAAGTGCCCCCGATTTGGTTCACTTAGATGTGTTAATGGATGCTAGCTACTTCTTTATTTTACTAGTGGAATTTTATTTTTTTAAGTCAGATAAAATGTACATTTTAAGTCGGTTCCGTGTTTGAGTTAACAACAAACGACTTAATAAACATGTTGTTGTTAAGACAAAATCTCAAATTAGTGTTTTTGTGTAAACAAACAAAGGTTAATTAAGAATATTAATTATGATTCCAAATGATATGTTAATTTAACATGTGTTTTTTAGTGTAATAATCAAAGATAGGTGTCAAACATTACAAGCAAAATTACATTGAAAAGGAAGCAAAAATACAAAGACAGAACGGAGAAGTTCTTGACAGATGTCCGGAAAACGAAGAACGTTCTCCACAGTTCTGAAATTTCAAAAACAAACGATCTTCTCTGTTGAAGAAGGAATTGCTCCTGGATCTAACAATCATGTAATCAATATTCTCCAAGGAATATACAAGGTTCACCTCTGCAAAGAATCACTCCAAAATGCAAAGGATAAAAGTTATGGCTCATGATGAATCAAGTAAGTTTATTCTCCATATTCAAGAATGATCATTCTCCAGCTTGATTGGCAAAATTGGAGAGCGTTCTTGAAGTGTATGCTTCAGCTGTATCTCTAAGATATATGCACAAGTGATAAAAGGCCATGAAATACTGTCAATGATGGATAATTCGAAGGCAACAGATCAGCTTCTTCATAAAGCAGTAAAACGAAGAATGTTCAGTCAAGAACATTCTTGTTTCAAGTTTGATCTTATCCACAAGCTGACACATGACAGCTGGACCCTTTCCAATGGTCATATGAGTTGTCATAAGCCTATAAAAGGAACTCCAAGCTTAAGGAAAAATCAAAGTTTCAAGTGCAAAGCAAATCATCACTTACTTACAATCATACTTGAAAGTCTCTCATATACTTACATAGAATCAGTTCTGATTTTTCTCATTTAATTCCTAGAATCATTCTATTGTATTTCTCTGTCAAAAGAATCAAAACCCAAACAGTGTTAGAGAAAAAGATCTAGAAGAAAAATATCAAAAGCTAAATACATTATAGAAGGAGGATCCTCAAACAAAAAAGAAAATCCCAAAACAAAAGTGGACAAGAGCCAAATCACATGTTTTGGATGTAATAAATTAGGACATTACAAGGCTGAATGTCCGTTAAGTAAAAGACCACCAAAAAGGTTTTCCTTCAAGAAGATATCAATGATGGCTACATGGGATGACTTAGATGAATCTGATGCAGAAGAAGGTGAAGAAGCCAACATATGCTTAATGGCAAATGCAGAAGAAGATGAGGTAACAAACTATGAACTCTGTCATTTATGTGAACAAATTGAAAAAGAATTTGATAATTTTCCAAATGATTCGAATCTTCTTGTTCAAAAGTGTAACTCTTTAAAAGAGTGAATTTACAATTCCAACCCCCCTTCTTTGTAAATTGACATTTCTACTTCAGTTGTTTTTTAACTCGTTTCATGAACCGACTTAACAGAGTTTCGTCCTGTTAAGTCGATTCAGCTTTGTTGAGACAAAATCTCAATTTAATGTTTTGATGAAAACAAACAAAAAGTTAATTAAGAATGTTAATTATGATTCTAAGTGTTTTGGTTTTTTAACATATGTGTTTGAGTGTATTAATCAAAGATAGGAATCAAGCAAAGCAAAGAAAACAGTTAAAAACTGAACATATAAAAAAACAGCAAAATCTGGAAAACAGAGAATGTTCTCCAGTTTCAAGAATGACCGTCATAGCCTCTTGAGCAATCAATCTCCACTATTTCAACGAAGCTTTTGCCTCTGAATTTTATACTAGTTCATCAGTACATGGCAAGGAACCAATAAAAATCATTATAGTCAAAGAAGGTATTCGAATCACAAAGAGAGGAGATCACAAACTAGCAAGACCAAACAGATTTGAACTTGACTGTCAACATTCTTGATAGCATTCTGATCATTCTCCAACATGTTAAACATCAATCTGCAGAATGATCATCAGTCTCCAGAATGTTCAGATCAGTCTCCAGAATGATCAGATCAGTCTCTAGAATTTTCAACATCATTCTCCAGCAGACTGTCATCATTCTCCAAACTGTTTTGGCAGAATCAATCTCCGTTTCTGCAGAATTTCAGCATTGATCTCCCTACTTCTGCAGAGGTTTATAATCATTCACCAAACTATTTTGGACAGAATCAAGACATCAGATCGAAGCTGTAACATCAATAATTACATATGAAGCTTCAAAGATCAATCTCCGTTTTTGCAGAATCGATTATCTTATTTATGCAGAAGTTGTTCATTACTTTCCAAACTATTTTGGATCAAATCAAATGTTCAGATCAAAGTTCAATTATCATCAAGTATTTTCGAAGCTTAATGGGTCATTAAAAGCGCAGAAAATCTGTTTGAAATTGAGCAAAACAGCTCTTTCTGTGTCAGAGGAAAATAGAGCACTACCAACAGCTCTTTCTGACCAGAATTAATTGCTCAAATCACCTATAAAAGGAAGGCCAAGCTCAAGGAAAAATCAGAGCTTCAAGTACTAAGAAAATTCATCAATCACATACACTTACATACTTGAATTCTCTCACTCACATACATTGAATCAATTCTGATTTTTCCCATTCAATTCTTACAATCATTTTCGTGTATTTCTCTTCCAAAGAATCAAATCTCAAACAAGAGTTGAGACATCTCAGATTCTAATAAAACAATCTCATCATTATTGTAAAATTCAAACTATAAGAGTTTAGTATAGTTTGGGAAGATTGTAAGAAATCCTATCAAGGTTGATAGGTGACCTGATTGAACTCATTTCTGGGTGGAAAGGTTTTAACGTTGTAACAGACCAAGGTTGATCTGAGCTAGGTGATGTAAAATCAAGAAGGTTCTTTGTTTTGAACACTTAGTGGAAAATCTCACAGTTGTGAGGACTGGACGTAGCCCGAGTTGGGTGAATCAGGATATATCCTTGTGTGGTATCTCTTCTCTTATCTATTTACTTTCAATCTGATTGATTATCAAGTTAAATACATAAACTGAATTACTGATTTTAACTAACCAAGAACGTTCTCTGTTTTTCTGGTTAAAACCAAGAACGTTCTTCGTTTTCTGTTCTCACAACCAAGATCAATCTTGAGTTATTTTCTTAAGATTTTTCAGGAATTTTTAAATAGGAACATTTACAATTCAAACCCCCTTCCTTGTAAATCGATATTGCTACTTCAAGCTTAACCGACTTAAACATCATAAATTCAATTCAACAAATTATTTTTTTAAGTCGAATCTTTTGATCAAGTGACTTAATAGAAAGAGTTAAAATAATAATTTTTTTAATAAATTTCTTAATTTGTTTTTATGCTTCTGATCCATACATACATACAATATTGCGTATTAAATTTCAAATCAGAGTTTTGTACTTGCAACCACAATTTTATATAACCATCTAATAACCAAAATATACATTATCAAAAGTTCATACAAAAGATAAGTACAAAGAATATATCTCCCTCTGACTAATCTTGACAAGACGAAAAAATGATTTAGATGTCCATTAACAAAATTACAAAATCACAATGTAGCAATATTCAATAGACAAATATTAGCATTGTCATTTTTTTCAATTAATTCCAAAATAAAATTTACACAGCGTTCTTGAACTTCTTTAATTTGATCCGGATGAAATGATCTCGAGTTATCAAATATTTGAACAAAAAAAACACAATCAATATCGGCTGAATCCTAATTTTTTATCATACGAACATTAAAAAACACAATCAATAACAACTTGTAATTTTTTATCATACGAACATAAAAATACACAATCAATAACAACTTGTAAAAAATTGCGTACTTGGATCCGTGAATCAACAACACCGGTTGTTACAATGTTCAACATATGTAACATGACACAGTAGCCACACTCGTACATTTGTCATGTTTAACAAATCATCGTGTCATATCCATTTTGTATAACTCTAGCAAACCCCATAACAAATAAGTTGATTTCTTATTTCTTCAAAATGTAACTGATTTCCATTTAAACATTAACACAAGGACAATAAGATTTTCCTTCATTCTTATGAAATTTTTTTAAAACAAATTGTAAAAATTTCCTCCGCACCTTCTGATACACTTCACTCAAACGATTAACATTGATCCAACTAAGATCCATAACTACTTCTGTTAAAAATAAATAACCGTAAATACTAAGGTAAAATATTAAAACTAAAATAATTTTATTGTTCAGGAAGTGTATAGTTTACTTTTATTTATTTATTTATTGTCCTAGAGTGTCGTATTCATATTAACTAAGTGTAATCTAATAATAGTATACTATTGTTTTTTTGCTCTCTATTATATAAAATGGAACATGTAAAATACGTAATTTAACTTGCTAATACAACTGACAAAATCTCTTACATCCATCCAAAAGAATTAAAATAAATCTTACAAAGTATATTATTATTTTTTTGACAATTACAAAGATGAAGAGAAATATTGTAACATATATTTCAATATAAAAATGCAAAATTTAGCGCAAAAAAAAATGCAAATAGTGAGTTCATCTCTAATCTCCAAACAAAAGAAAACAAAATAATAAAGAACCGTGTAAAAAAAAATGAGTTTGACATGTCATTTTTCTTACTTTCTTTTCCATACTATACAGCTCTTCCTCAAATAAGATGTACCGTTATTCTTTGGAAATGAACTTATGAAAATTATTGTTATATATCAACAATTATAATGGTAGAAAACTACTCACAATATCTTCTACGTAAATAAAGTTTATTATTCAATGAGCAATAACTTAAGAATCAAATGTCTTAACAGATTGATGAAATGGTGGGGATAAAACGGTTGCGGTCGTGAAAGTCGACGTTAGAAGAATGCTAGAAAGTACAGGTTTTTTATATTTTTTAAATTTGGCGGTTATAACGCGTTAAATCGTCTCTCTTAAATCGGTTGCCAATATAACCGTATTAAAAGCTTTTTACATGTTTACACCGCCTTATTTTATTAACTTTTTTACATAGTTCAACTTACTGCATTAAAAACTCAATTTTA
Organism: Cicer chorassanicum; assembly: GCA_037974735.1. NCBI lineage: Eukaryota > Viridiplantae > Streptophyta > Magnoliopsida > Fabales > Fabaceae > Cicer > Cicer chorassanicum. The sequence goes on from JBBPBP010009779.1 coordinate 25,491,497, forward strand.
GACTAGTAATAATAGTTATTAATTGTTAAAACATCTTCAACTGTGTCTTAATATAACCGTATTATAAACTTTTTACATGTTTACAAAATTGGCATCGTCTTATTTTATTAACTTTTTTACATAGTTCAACTTACTGCATTAAAAACTCAATTTTAAACTAATAATAATAGTTATTAATTGTTAAAACATCTTCAATTGTGTCTTAATAAAAGAAGAGTGAGAGTCAATATTTGATAAGCTACTAAAAAATTTTGTCACTAAATGTGTGTTTGTTTAGTAGCTAACAATCAAAACTTTTTTATCATATACTAGTATGTAATTCTAAATTAAAATTTCTTCTTCTTTTTTGTATATTTTATTTTATCAAAAGTCATCTTTAATTTTTGTGAAATATTTTCTTTTCTTTATACTTAATAATACTTTTAATTTATTCTCTTTAAAGCTATTTTTGTCATTATGTAAAATATA
>JBBPBP010009779.1:25492468-25512154 GCA_037974735.1 Cicer chorassanicum
TCTAAGATAATATGTAACGTAGTATTTTCACATAATCAGACAAAAGTCCCTAAGAGAACAAGTAAAGGAAAAGAACTTCATTATTTGGTAATTTAGTGAGTCATCAACTTTTTAAAGTAAGATTAACCTTTATATTAAATTATAGTTATTAATTAAAATATTATCAATTTAAATTCAAAAGAAAGTTTATAATAGTGTTAAATTTATTAACAAATATTTAAATATAATGTTTTTAAATTTACTTGTTTAAGAAGAAAATCGACTTATCTTTTTCATCATACCATTTGTTTTTTATTAAAAATAATTAATATTGTTAATACAAAATAAAATGATCACGATTTGCGATCAAGATAAACTTTACCGTGACTTCAACAATAATAGATGTAATTTTATATAAGTAAAAATTTATAATTCTTCACATTCTCATAATTAAGATATTAATTTACTAATGTTTATTCCATAAAAACAAATATATATATATATATATATATATATTTATCAAAATTCAATTCACTTAAAAGCATCAATCAAATTACTATCTGAATATCTTTTGCTCCGAATAAAATTTAAAATAATTTTTAATCATTAATTATAGTAGGTTGAATTGCTTGAGGGCGCCATTGCCCAAAGTTCATAGAGTGATTCTTTAGGATATGACTAGTCAAAATGTAAACGTAAAAGTAAAACAAGCAAAAGAAAGCCCCAATAACTTCCCAATGGCCCAAAATAAAAAAGTATAGATTTACCACATTATCACGCTATTTGCATTAAATGCTGAGTGGATAGGACAAGAGAAAAACAGTACATAGTCTCTATTTCCTCTATTTTTCTTCTTTGTCCCATTAATTCCTGTTACTCAAAAAAACAAAGCAAAATGCAGTCCATGTTAAACCTGCGTGCAACCCATGGTGTTCCTCTCTGTCTCTCCGGAATCACCAACCCTCTTGCTCTTTCCAAAGAGTAATTATTTTACTAATTTGCACCCCCCTTCTCTTTTTTGATCTATGATTTGTTTATTTATTTAATTATTTTATTTTATTCTCTAATCTTATACTAGTATGTTTTAATTTGGCGGTGTAGGATGGCAGATCATGACCGTAGAAGAAAGGCCATGAGAAAGCAAAGATCACTACATGCAAAAAAACAAAAGGGTACACAAAGAAACATTAATAATGATTTTGTGGAGATCAAAGATGGTGATCATGAAGATCAAGATCTGGATCAAATCTTGCATCAATTGTTCCATTCTCATGATGACATCACAGGTTGTTTAACTGCAAAAGCTGCTTAATTAATTTTCTGGACTCTCATGTTGTAGAATTTTATTTTTATTATTGTTATTACTATGTTGTAGCAAGTAAAAACATCTCTTAAATTAATTAGCACCTTTTCTTTGTTCTCCATTTTCTTAATTGCTTATTTTATTTAATCATGTAAAATGGACCCCTTTATAATTTTTGTGCAACATTATTTTATAATTATTAATTCATGTTTCTATGAAAACTTATCCTGTTGGTAGTTCCGTCAGATATACAAATTGCGCATCTCAAAAAATATATTAATTAATTTGTTTATATGATTGATTCTTATTGAATATTGGGAAGCTGAGAGGTAAGGAATCTGAAAAGCACCAAGAGAAACGAAAAAGTATACTGAGAATTACTATATCAACTGTGAATGATTGAGAATAAAAAAAGAAAACTGTACATGTTTGAATTACTTGGTATCAGTTTGGTCAATATCGACAATGAGGAATGAAGTTAATTTTCGTTATATTGTGTTTAGGTTCTTTTTTATGAGGTTGTTGTGTTTGTAATAATTTTATATTCAAGGATATTTTTTTAATATAATTATTTTAGTATTTTTAAAAAGTATTAATAATTAACATCCATGGAGGAAATCTTGAAAGAAAAACATTATTACTTTTGGTAAAATTTACAAATTTATAATCTATTGTATTTAATTATTTAGTAGCAACGATGTTTAAGAATAAATCACATTGGACATACATAAGTATTTATATTAGTTATCAAGTACCACTTAGACATACATAAATTCATAATATATGTCAATAAATGAGTATTGAAATGTCATAAAAAAAAATCTCATAAAAAGCAACAAAGTTTTTCTTTAGATGCAAATGTTAGTAAATTATACGATAAGGTAGTCTTCTCGAATTTAAATCTGAAACTTCTTTTTTATAAGGTTTTATAATTAATCATCATGGTTATAATATAAATTATTGATATACTTATTTTATTAATTTATCATTTAAAAAAAATATAAAATCCCATAATTTAATTTCTAGTAGTAATGACAATTTAATCTCTATTAGTAATAACAACACGAATATTTCACTAAGTTCGCCACCACCAATTAATTGATAATTGTTTTTTAGTAGATTTCCGTTAATAAGAAGACAAAGTTGGTTTTGTCCTTAGTTTGATTCTAAATGTGAAGATTGCATTGCAAAATATTTTCACATATCACAAAACAACTACTACATAAGTACGTATGTTCTTCTATAATCACGAACATATGAGTGTGGTTTCGTCATTTCGTTTGTAACAATCTCATTTGATATTCAAATTAATTGGCACTAAACAGCAACGAAGTTAGCTTAAGATTTTATGAGATAGCCAAATAAAAAAAATTAAAATCACTATTTTAAATTAAATTTATCAGTACAAAGTTTACAATAATTTTTACTTAGTTATTTAAAATTTAAATTAAAGATCCACAAAAAAATAATATAATAAAATAAAAATTGACAATATAGTTATTTAAGAAAATTGAGTTTGGTGATGTTTTAAATAATCAAATTCATTTATAATTGACTTTATACATCTAAAGAAACTAACAACATTTTTTTAATATAAACTATTAATGTATTTGCACAAATTCTATCTACTATTGTGTTAGAGTGAAAATGACAAAACAAGATGAATAGATTATAGATTTGCCAATTAAGTGATGACATTTTTATTTTTATTTTTTACTAATTTTTGAAAAATATATTTATTTGGAGTAGCTAAATACTATGATGCTACATGGTATAATCTTTTTAAAAAATGATGTACATGTAAGTAAAGACATGATCGTTGTTATATAATTTAACTAAGAGATTAGAATTGTTCAATTTACAATACAAAATCAAAATAAAAATTTAAAAAACCATTAATTATGTCGATTATACCGATAAATAAATTAAAAAGCACAAATAATACTACATAAATGTATAAAAAAAAGTATCTGTTTCACTCATAATAAATTGATAAAGAAAAACAAAGTGCGAATGTGATACAGATGTCTGAATAACTATGTGCCATACAGTTCACCATTTTAAGAATATTTATATATTTTATAGGCTAAATATATATATTTTAAGAATATTTATATATTTTATAGGCTAACTATAAATCTTAAAAAATAAAAAATAAATAAATAAATAAATAAAATTGGATAGGCAAGGCCATCCATCAATCCACAAGGGTTCCACCGGCACTAAAGCTTCAACACTTGGCAATGGTTCTTTTTACCATATAGAAAAGCAGAAGTAAAAATGAAAATAATAATGTATGTTTAGACTTAACAACAAAACACACTTTTGGTAAAATAATAAAATATAATTAAATATATAATTTGTGAATAATAGGCCTTAACTCTACGATTTCTAAAAAAAAAAAGATTTTTAATAATTTAAAATTTGATCGAGAGTTAAGTAAAATTTGTTATTTTTGAGTTTCGAAAACTGTTTTAAAATAAATTTATGCCACCAAAGATATTACTGCGTCGCGTACTAGGTCGCTCTCTTTAAGATATTTTGCGGCACTGCCCAAATTGTGCAAGGTATAGTATCAACTATGAAGTCCTCAAGATAAAACAACTTAGACAAAAAGACTACGGCATAAAAAATCGCTCTAAAAAACTACGGCACAAAAAACACTTTAAAAAGATAAAGTATTAGGACCACTCAAAAATCGACGGAACTACGGTATAACAACCGCTCTAAAATCGAAGGGACTACAATACAAAACCGTTTTAAAACATCAAAGGGACATGAAAAAAAATAAAAAAGAGAAGTGGCTCGAACATATATTGAGAAGAATAGAAAAGGGAGAAAAGAGAAAGTTGAGAAATGCATCCAACTTTGGTGTACTTTTCACAAGATTTTGAAACTCATTATATAGTGATGGAAGCAAATCCACATATGTTTTCTATCCAATGTGAGACTTTAGTATTTATAGAGTTGAAAATTACTCAATATATAAGAGTTTTCCAATGTGGGACTTCAACAAATTTTTAAATTCACAAAATAACTTACTCTATGTTCCAATAATCCCCCACTTGAATTTAAAAAAGTGTTTCTAAAATAGCATCAAACGCTTCTATAAGATCGTGCATAAACAGAGGTGTCTCTTCAACTGAACCTTTGCATAGTTAGTAAGATTCAGATTCAACAAGAGTGACTTATAATCTTGAACCCTATCTATGACATCAAACCCACACACAACATTTTCATATGGTGTATTCTCAAAAGCCCGTGCATTAATGGTCATGCACGTCTATATCAATATAGTGAATATTCAAAGAATTCTGCCTCAAAATTCCATAGGAAGCGACCCCACTTCCACATTCACATAGGTAATATATCAAAAGTACTTCATTAACTAGGTACTCCATTTCACATGGAGTATAAATCTCATTAAGTGTTTCTATTATCTCATCCTATCATCGCTTCAGCAATCATGCTTCTCTGATTCGTAATAACATGTTCATCTCATATCACTTCACGACTTGTTATTACCCATTGAACCTAATTCTTGGGATCTCCAACATTTTAGGTCGGGTTACAATAATGAGTGACTCTATATGAATTAGTCTCATCCTTTTGGATGTATTTAAGACTTTCTCTCTAGTTAACCCTTTCGTCAAAGGATCTGCTAAATTCTCATCACTGCGTACATGATCCACTATAACAGCTCCTTTATAAAGTAACTCTCTAACAATGATGTACTTACGAAGAATTTATCGTCTCTTATCGTTGTAATAACAATTCTCAATCGTCGCAATAGACGTGGTACTATCGTAGTGGATCAACACATCTGTCATAGGTTTTTCCATAAAGGGATCTCAACTAGCAAGTATCTCAACCAGCTCGCTTCTTCACTAGTAGTAGCTAGTGCTATCATTTCAGACTCCATATTAGACTGAGCAAATATCGTTTGTTCTTCGATTTCCAAGATACAACACCACTAGCTATACAAAAATATAACCATTGGTTGCTTTGGTGTCATTTGATAAAATGTTCCAATTAGCATCATTGTATCATTCAAGGACGGCAGAAATTTTTTTATAATGTAATCCGAGACTCATGGTCATTTTTATGTATCTCATGACTCTTTCGATAGCGTGTCAATGCTCCATACTAGGTATACTGGTAAACCTGCACAATAGTCCCACGACGTAGGCAATGTCGGATCTAGTACAATCAGTGGCATACTTGAGGTTGCCACTAATGCTCGCATATTCAATTTGTCTAACACATTCACCAGTGTTCTTGAAAAGTTCCACACTTGGATCATATGGTGTGCAACCAGGTTTACAGTCAAATTATTTATATTTCTTTAGGATCTATTCAACATAGTGAGACTGATCCAAAGAAATTCCCTTTTCTGACCTAGTAATTTTGATTTCAAGGATTACACTTGCTTCTCCAAAGTCTTTCATATCAAAGTTGTTACACAACAATGATTTCACAATTTTTACTGCATGAATGTTTGAATCAAAATATGAGTAGGTCGTCTACATAGAGACATATGATAGTGCAAATGTCATTTTCATATTTGTAATAAATGTATTTATCACATTCATTCACTTTAAACTCATTCAACATAATCAAGTTATCAAACCTTTTATGTCATTGCTTATAAGCTTGTTTAAGACCATACAAAGATTTATCTAACTTACAGACCTTGTTTTATTGTCCATGAATCACAAAACCTTCAGGTTGTTCCATATAGATTTCTTTTTTCAAGTCATTATTTAAAAAAACTGTTTTGACATCCATTTGGTGTACCGTCAAGTTATGAATAACTGCTAGTGAAATGAGTACTTTAATGGATGTTGTTCTAGTGACCGGTGAAAGAGTGTCGAAGAAATCTATAGTTTCTCTTTGTCTAAAACATTTGGCTATTAGGCAAACCTTGTATTTATCAACAGTTCCATCGGGTTTTAGTTTCTTTTTCAAAATCCATTTGCAATCTATCGGTTTACAACCAAGAGGGAAGTCTACTAGATGCCAAGTTCTATTAGACTCTAGAGAATTCGTCTCATCATTTATAGATTCTTGCCATAAATCTGCATCAAAAGATCACAAAGCTTCTTTAAGACTTGCAGGATCCTCTTCTAAAGCATAGTTCGTATATTCGGATGCATAATATTTAGCAACTTTGACTCTCTTACTTCTTCGAGTTTCTATTTCGCCTTGTTTGTTGTTTTCGGTGCTTCTTGTCACAAAAACGTTACTTGATTCGATGCCCCCATTATTTCTCGATTTGAAAGGAAATTTATTTTCATAGAAGTCAACATCATTTAACTATACGGTCACTTTCGCATTTAGGTCATAAAACCTATACGCTTTTTGTTTACTACATACCCAATGAATACACATTCATATGCTCTACTGGCGAGTTTAATTCGCTTGGGATTGGGGATTCTAACATAAGTCAGACAAACTCAAGTTTGAAAATAAGACAAGTTTAGTTGTTTTTTCTTCACTATCTCATAAGGAGATGTTTTGTTTTTGATTTAGGGACTTTATACAAAACATAGCAAACATTCAATAAAGTTTCCCCCACCAATGAGTTGTAGCACTAGTGTTAAGCATAATAGCAACAACTAGTTCAATAAGAGTTCTATTCTTTCTTTCAGCATTACCATTCATTTCAGACGAATATGGTGTAGTTGTTTCGTGTATAATTTCATGCAATTTATAAAACTTATTAAACGAACTAGAATCATACTCATTACATCTTTATCTTTCAACTAAATTGATTTTCAATTACAAAAATCTTAAACCTGTCAAACGTTTCACTTTTGTTGTTCATTAGATATATGAAAGTATAGTCAAAATAATCGTCAATAAAAGTGATAAAATAACATTTTCCATTTCTTGTTAACATCCCATCAATCAGGTTCACATATATATTAAATCCAAATACTCAGATTCTTTAACTACTGATTTATGTGAACTTTGTTATTTTAGTTTAACAATTAAAATCACATATTTCAAAATTATTTAAAGATAACTTTGGAATTAAACCTAAGTTACTTTAAGTTTGAAATTCTTGTTCACATGATAGAGTCTAGCATGCCAAATATTAAAATCACACATGTAAACAGAATGAGACATTCTTAATTTAATTTAAACGTGCATAAGTGGTGAACACATTGCCAACAAAAATATCATATTTATAATTGGTGTACAAATCTACCCATATGCCTTATTCACAAGAAAACCATAAACAAAACAATCACAAACAATTTTTTCTTTATCTCTGAGACTCTCTAGAGAAAATTCTTTTGTTTTATGTCTGAGAGAATTTTTGAAATCCTTCCAAGCAGGGGTAGTTTGTCAATAACAACATTTTAAAAAAATTCATCTAAAGTCATACCTTATAGCCCCAACTTTCTCGGTATCATATTTCTTCTTTAAAGCATCTCAAACATCTCTAGCAGTATTACTGAAACTATAGTAGTCATACAGATCATCAGCAAGTCCATTGGATTAATTCTTCAACTTTCTTATCCTTTTCTGTTTGCTTCAAAATGAAACCTTTTATTGAAATCAAAGGCAACAGAACCAAATCCAATAATCTCTTCGGTTGACATGGCAGAAAGAAACGCCTTAAAATTGTTGTTTTCGAGTTTTTAAAATTGTTTCAAAATGAATTTATGTCATCGAATATATTATTGAGTTGAGTCGCGGACTAGGTCGCTCTCTTTAATATGTTTCGCAACACTGTCCAAATTGTGCAAGGCAAATTGTCAACCACGAAGTCCCTAGGATAAAACAACTCAAACAAACTATATCGAAGTTCTTTTACACCGTAGAAAACCGTTCTAGAATTACACCCTCAATATGATGGTTAAAACCACTCTCAATATGACGATTAAAGTCACTCGCAATATAGCATTGTGACCACTCGTAAATCAAAAAGACTACGGCACAAAAAATCGTTCTAAAAGACTACGGCACAAAAACTGCTCTAAAATGATAGTGGTATTAAGACACTCAAAAATCGACGGAACTATGGTGTAGCAACCGCTCTAAAAATGAAGGGACAACGGTACAAAACCGCTCTAAAAGGATAGTGGCATTAGGACCACTCAAAAATCGACGGAACTACGGTATAACAACCGCTTTAAAAATCGAAGGGACTACGTGACTCGGAAATATATTGAGCATAATAAAAAAGAGATAAAAGAGAAAGTTGGAAAATGTATCCAACTTTGGTGTACTTTTCACAAGAGTTTGAAACTCATTATATAGTAATGGAAGCAAACTCACATATGTTTTCTATCCAACGTGAGACTTTAGTATTTATAGAGTTGAAAACTACTCAATATATGAGAGTTTTCTAATGTGGAACTTGAACAAATTTTTAAATTCACACAATAACATACTCTATGTTCCCACAAAATATGATCAAAAATAATTTAGGATTTAGTTTATATATATTGTCAGTGTAAAAAAAATTTACATTATCAATCAATCACAACCATCGATTATTAAATATATTTTACTTTTACTAAGTACTTTTATAGTCACACTTATGAATGATTGTAATGCGTTGACCATGTTAAACTTTTTACGCAACAATTAAATTCACTTATTTTAATCAATAATGAAACTCGGGTGCTCCCAATTAATTTGACTGAACTTTATCAACTACTTTAATTGAATTACTTGGTTAAATGCCTAATTTCCTGTGAATCCTTTTAACATATTTAAATCCTAAATAGTTATATCCATATCATAAAATTTTGACGAATATACACCCAAAATGGTCTCGGTCTCTTGATATTTTAGTTTTGCATCAATTCAGTCCCTAATTTATAGACATTCTATAGTGGTCTTTCTGTTAGTTAGTATGTCGCTTAACATAGCTAACCATACTGATATGTGACGTTAAATGTCTCATTAGCACACATTTAGGCGTCACATTAGAGATATGTTAAACGCATGTGAGGGATCTTTTGCACCATGTTAAATAAATATTTCATACAAAGATAGTCACTCATTCAGTCCTGTTAAAAGATTAGAAAGCAAAGAAAGAGAAACTTGAGAGTAGGGACATATCGAGAAATCAATTAAATGTATTTGGTATCAGATATTAGCCACACATTCAATATAAAGTGTCACAAATAATAGTAATATAATATTAATGTATGTTCAAGAATATAATATGGTCATACGGATATAACAAAAGTTTGTATTAAAAATTTGGGAGGTGGAGTTAAAATGCACAAGCTACATGCTTAACAACACCCTTGGATCCGTCCAGGCTTGGGAGGAAGACAGGGACGAGTTGGTTGTCCTTGGTTTCCCTGAGGTTCATTAAAATGCACAAGAATTTCCGTGCTCTGCAATGGGGCTAATAGTTATGTTGTTTACCTGAAACTATTTTATGTAATGTAAAAATCCTCAAGGAATATTCATATAAGATGTAAAATAAAATCTAAAAAAACCATTCTAATTGTCTTGAGAAATTAGCCGAAAAAGAAGTCAAGCCTTGTCTCTTGAGTCACGACTCTTGCAATGCTGCACCCATCCTTCACACAAACCGCAAAATCCAGTTCTAAAATGTTTGGCACTGCCCATTTTGTTCAATATCTGCATATATCTATACTCAGATCTATACATTGCAAAGTTGTCTTCATTTGTCACAGCCCTGCATCTTTATCTAAATATTTCCTCTAATTTTTCCAATCTGCTCATTTTACTTTTATGAAACATAATTTGAATTCAATTGCAAGTTCTCTTCCATGGCGTACATAAAGTGAGCTAAAAAGTTGAGCAAGTCTAGAGGCACCATCCTCAACGAATGAACTATCACCAGTTGTACATTGTAGACACCATCCTTCATTGCAGGAAGGGAAAGGTTAGACTTTTTTTCCTGATGTGTCACAGAACTGAGAACACAAATTAAGAACCATCCTGCAGCTCCCATCAAAAGCTCATTGCAAGGCCACTTTTCCATTCTGGCCAAGAACAACTTTAGGAGGATCTGATGTCAAGCCATAATGAATCTGATCATCCAGGTTCATTTCAACCTTGAAGCCAACTATATTCCTCAGAAGGGCCCTTGGAATCTGTATGCCTTTTGAGGGGAGATGGATAAATTGAATGTCGTGCTCTGGACAGCTACAGGTACTTTCCCAAATTAGCCTCGAACTTTCTTTGCATTCTAGGATCTGACAATTCTGCATCTTCATAGTTATGAGGAGTACCTGCCAAGTTGATCCAGGAATTCACCAAGGATTTTCAGATGAGACTAAAGCTGGACCTGAAATATATATATATATATATATATATATAATTGTCATTTATCGAAGATTCTATGTATCTAACTTCTAAAAGCAATTAGCGATGAAAGGAAAACAAATTTCTCTATTGATATATTTTACAACTATATGATAGTGTAATTAATGTATATTGAATTTGAAACTTGAAAATACTCTATATCAGGTTATAAACTGTGTTAGTCACACAAAGCCATCGTTCGGGATGTGCATTTGCTATCGAAACGGCATTATGAAACATACACAACATGCAAAATTTTAAATGTAAATCTTGGCCTAGAGACTACAGCAAAACCTAATTATAATGATGAAAGATTTGAAGATTGCAGTACCTGAATCGATTCTGCTAGCTGAATTCCCATAATCATCTTCAAGCACATAAAGAAGCTTCCTATAAGTATGCCCATCTACAAGGTCCTTTTCTTGCAACTCCTGTAGAAAACTCATGGCATCCTCAACTCTTCCTCGTCTACATATCTCATCCAGTACAGTCCTATATGTAATAAAATCAACCGATCTTTGCTTTCGAGTCATCTCCCATAGATAATCAACTGCTGCCTCAACCTCTCCACCAAGTGCCAAAGAATTGACAATTGAATTATAAGATTTACTATTTGGGGTGAAACCTTTGGTCTTCATTTCATGATACAATTCTTTGGCATTCTCTGTTCTTCCTTGGGCACATAGTCCATGAATCAAGTAATCATAGGTTAAAGAATTGGGTTTGCAATCATAAACCACACCCATCTGATGAAAAATCCTCAACGCATCATTCACATGAAGAGAAAGCACATAACCTTTTATCATAGAATTTAATGAAAAAATATCAGGTTCTATCCCATCATCGTTGATCATTTGCCTGAACAAACAACTCAAAGTTTCCATATACACAAGGTTAATATAAGAGTTGCATCCTCGACTCAAAAGTGCGGCAAAAAGAATATTATAGGTTCTAATAGAAGGCCTATAACTACAATTTGGATTTCTATTACTCTTCATGTGCTTAAATATATGGACAGCTCTAGTCAACTTCCGCGTCTCAGTGAAATAATAAATGATCATGTTGAATAACGCCTCTGAACCAATAGAAGGAACCGCAAGCAATTGGTTCACAATGTCATCCATTTCTTGGTACATTTTTGCATCACCAAGCTTCTTTATGGTGACATGAAACGTAGACACATCATGACGAAACCTCGGCTGGTGAGATGCCCAGTGAAAAAGTTCTAAACAAACTAAAGGGTCACGTTGAATAGCAATAACATTGCATAGTTCTTCAGGAGTGAACCTTGGGAGAAGTTGGGACTGTGCAAACTGAAACTGTGCTTGGTCTAGAGTAGGCATGCAGGATTTTAAAAACCTCTTTCGGGCCCTTCTTCTATAAGATCTTGAAGGAGCCTTAGTTGAATAATCACGAGAATTAAAGCATATAAGTGGAATCAAAAGATGAACATTTTTTGGTCTTAACCTTCCTGTGCTAAAGGGAAATGGGCTCAGGAAATCAAGAGTTCGACGTCTGACCAATGATTGTTCTAGCCAGGATTCAAACTCGGGTTTCGTCCTTAACTTAATAGGAAAATGAGTATAACTAGCTGTGGTTTGGAATAAAAATGGATCTACTTTCTGAGGATGATGGAAGAACTGCATCTTGTGTGAAATTTTCTCAATGGGATCATTGAGAACAAATAGCTCAGGAAATTTCTGCAAATAAGTGGTTGTGGAGCATAGATTTTCATTTGAGCTATTCCTTCTGAAGTAGCTACAACATTTCAAGCAATTTCTACCAAAAGATAACATTTTTGTTTTGTATAAGTTTCCAAACTAAGTGGTTCTTCTTCTTCCCGAATCACGATTAACAACCTATGTAAAATTAATATGAATCTAATCAAAATTTCAAAATTCAAGGTGGAAAAATAAATAAGAAGTGAAAAGAGTACAATAACATTGGCAACTTACCTTGAAGCTATTAATCAAGAACGGTGAGGAAAGCAAGAAACCCGCCGTCGACGAGATTCCTGCCACACCAAAGAGAATTGAAGTGGAATTGAGATTCAAAATGCAATTGCAGAGACAAAAGAATAATTTGTTCATACATATGCAGTGTGTTATGACAAAACAGAAGATACCATCTGCCTCTCTGCAAATTATAACCATTGTCTGCAGGAGGATAAGCTAAGCTCAAATTTTATATTTAACTTTTTATAATAGTATTCATATTTAATTTAAAATTAAATCAAGAACTGTACCCAAAAAAAAAATCAAGTGTTGTACCCAAAAAAATTAAATCAAGAGTGAACACCTATTTTAATCAAAATGTGAGGCCTAATTTAGATCGGGAGAAAATAAAAACACTTTTTTTTAGTTTTATAGAAAAATAAACTAAGATAACTTGATTATTTTAGTAAAAAATATAACTTAATTTCTGCATAAACTATGGTGGGAAATGAACAACTAAGTCTCTAACAATGAATGAAAATGGATAATTAGGTCTCTCATAAAAATTTAAAATTGACAATTAGGTCTCTCATAAAAATTTAAAATTGACAAATGGTCCCTACAAAAACAAAATTCCCTAAATAATATTTTTCTTCGATGAATCACCCTTTTTTTTCAACCAATGGTTCTAAATAAGTTGTACACCATTCACTTGATTAAAGAATGAATACTATTTGACGATCATAGTAACTCATCTTAAAATGAATTTATTTACTCATTAAACCTAATCTCAACATTCAAATATACATTGTTGCTAGCCACACCCCTGTTTTTTCCAGTTACGCGCAAATAGGCTACTTACGTGAACTGAGTTCACGTAAAATTAAGTTTACGTATGATATGTGAATTGAGTTCATGTAGTCTATTTATGAGTAACTAGAAGAAAAATGGGTGTAACCAACAAAAGTGTCAAATATATGAATCAATATTTCATTTAAGAGAGAGAGAACAAACAAAATATTGCGTATGATTAAATCAATTCAAATAACTTAAAAAACAATAGCAATTTAGTTTTATAACAATTATGTATGGTTAGTTAACAACTTAATCCATGGAAAAAGTTAGCAACTTATTGTAAAACTACACTTAAACAATAACTAAAAACTGAAGTAAGAAACTGCATTAGTAGAAGGGAACTAATGTAAAACAAATCATTTAGGGCTAAGGGATAAATTATATTAAATAATAATGTTTGTTGACGATTATTATTTGTCCTACGTAGGGTTGGGCAAAGTTTGGTTCTGATCCAAAACTGCATGTAAACCGAACTGGTTTTCAGTTCAACAAAACCAAACCAAATTGGTTTTAATTCACCCTGGACCAAATTAAACTGGTTCTTTAAACCAGTGAACCGGTTCAACAACCCAAACCTAACCGATTTTAACTTAACTGTACTTGTTCGAACTAAAATGTTACACTATACATTCAAACTGTTTCTGTATCAAATTGAGCTGATCTTTTTTCTAAATGAAGGAGACTTTCTAAATGTAACACTGAATATGATTGAATATTCCCATCAAAGGCAATATTATAGACATTTCATAAACAAAATGCAATATTATGCAACATTCAATTCTTCTTCCCATAAACAAAATTTCACAGGAAATTTCATAAACTCTATGGAACATTTCCATGTAACTCAGTTCTAATTTACACACAGAAACAGGACATGTATATATTGAAATTTTAAATTGTTAGACTGAGGTTTATCATTCAGACAGACATCAACAAGTACAAGCAATATATCTAAGGTGTAGATAGCATCTATAAAACTCATGAGAATTGCATACCTAAGACTTTCTTCATTTCTCATCTGATTAGGAACAACAACAACATCTTGAACCATAACTTCATTAAATCAATCGAAACCAAAAACAATATTAAACGGTTCAATTGAAACAATAAATTGAAAACTCAAACTTAACTCAAAGATCCAACAAGTCCCAAAATCACACCATAAATCAACAAACGCCACAACATACCCCTCATTCCAAATTATTACACGGTTTAATTTAGTCTTTGATCTATGTACTGCATATCACCAAATATCAGTGCAAATAACATAAACAATATTATATAAAATCAATAAGGAGTACCAAAAGGGAACTAAATCAAGTAAAGCAAAACTACTAAGAAATTTGTCAAAACCAGATGACTAACATAAAAATATTCAGCTATGATATTATCCGCAGTCAACAACTCCACTCCAAAACAATAACCATAAGTAAAAGCCAAAATCCACCCTCTACAACTCAACACACCATGATAAACCCCTTCAATAAGATTCACGAAAGAATTCCTTCTACTCTTTTTCATTGACTTAAATGGAGTGCAAAGAATCTAAGATGCAGCAATAACAAAAGAAATGAAAAACAGCTCAATTTTTAGTAAACAAACAAACAAGCGCCGCTAATGGAAGAAGAACCAAAAGATAGAAAAACTAAGAGAAACGTTTTTCAGTTTCACTGTACCTAGCTCCTTCACGGTGATGGGGGATGTCGAGGTCTTCGAAATGGTTCGCAACACTGTACGCGATGGAGATGGCGACGGAGATGCGCTGTTATTCGCGATGAAGCTTCCTTCACGACGGCGATGCTACCATCGTAGGGCGGCGACCGGTGGCGATGGCGGTTGCAATCGCGTTGCTACGGTTAGGGTTCTCCCATTTTCAGTTCTTAATTTTAGTTTTTTTGTTTTTGTTAAATTTTACTTTGTTTGTGAAATAAAATAAGTTATGTTTTACAGTTGAAAAAAATAAGTTTCCAATAGCACTCGTTAAAAAATTAAAATAGAAATTTTATTTTGATATTTTTAATTCAAAATTTTACTTTTGTTTTTATTTTTAATTTCTTAACAAGTGTCTTAAAGGCATTTATTAGCATGGTTCTTTAAAATTTAGTTATAACTTAATTCTATTTTTAAAAATCAGTTCAATTAATAAGAGTGTTTAAATTTTATGTAAATTTATATTATCAACACATTACAATTATTCATGAACATGCTTTTAGAGGTAATTTCAATAAAAATTAAATGTCTCTAATGATTTGTGATTGATTAAATTCTTAATAAAATTGTTTTTGAAATATAGTTTAGTTCAAAAAAAGTTTCATACTCACTACATTTCACCTTTTTTGTTTTCTTTTTTCAAACTCTTACGTATTGTTTTTACTTCCTATAGTTTGAATATAAGATAAAGTTATATCAATAAAAATTGATGTATATTGTCTTAAATTTATACTAATATATTTATTTTTGTTCATTTGTTTTCTCTTATATTTTAAACTAGAGTGAGTATATCTTAAGTAAAACATGTCAGAAGTTTATCGTGATAAATTGAAGTAAATATTTAAAAAGATTTTTAAGACATATTTAATAAAAGGTCTCACGTAAAAACGAGATACCGTTGAGATGCTTTCGTTGAATATCAAATTATTTCCACTAGACTTTTTTTGTCTATGGATAGCTAGTAAATATTTTTCTCTACCCATCTTGAGTTAGTTGGATCATGTCTTAGAATTATTTGATGATAAATTTACATGATATTTAAAATATTAATTACGTTATTAGCATAGTCATATGTCATGTGCATTTCATTTTGCATATGATTATGGTTGCATAATTTATGTGATATGTCTTTTTATGTGATAATTTACGTAATATGTGCATTATCATGACGATATAGTTATATATAAATATTACATGATTAGATTAATTATTGTTGCATAATAATAATAATAATGAGATTGTGTGATTGCATGGGCACCTACAAACCAATTCAAATATTATACTGTGAATGGAGATTACTTGAAGTTCTCGAGATGTCACGTCGCAAGTTCAAGAATTTGAAGTCCTTCAATTCTAATTCACATTTTGCTATAACTATGTGGCTTGGTCTTTAGGATTATTTGTAAAAGTAATTTTACTTATTTTTACGACGTATTAAATGATACATTTTATTTTATAAAGTAATTTTATCATTAAAGTATTTGTTAGGTTTTTAATTTTCGCTAATTATTTCTGCATTTTTCAACATTAACTATGCATAATCGAGCAAAGGGTGTCACAAAAATCATACTTTGTAAATTTCACATTACCAGTTTTTGGACAATTGATAAGATTC
Organism: Cicer chorassanicum; assembly: GCA_037974735.1. NCBI lineage: Eukaryota > Viridiplantae > Streptophyta > Magnoliopsida > Fabales > Fabaceae > Cicer > Cicer chorassanicum. The sequence continues at coordinate 25,509,171 of JBBPBP010009779.1, forward strand.
GAAAAAAAAGTTAAATCCAATAACTCAAACAAAAGAGATTATTTTTTTGGAGAAAAATATGAGACACAGTTCACACACTATTCTCATCTACTATATACTTTTAGAATATTACATGTCACAGTAACACATATTTGCTCTTATTAAAATTCATTCTTGCCTAAATTTGAGGGTCACCACCGTAATTTTCAATTTGCAATCCCTAAAAAACGTTACTTCAGTGAACGGTCCAGCATGCAAAGCAAATTGGTGTTGAAGAGACTACACATTTATTTCCTAACCTAACACATACCTCAACAAAGTCCATATTTGACATTACTTTTAAAAAAAAATTCTTTTTCGTTCCCTCTCTACTTAACTTCCAAACTCTAAACAACTTCCCTGTTAGAGTACTGAATGGATTATTTTGTTAATACATCTTCAAATTCGTGTTGTTGTAATTTTAATATATATTGACTTAAAAAATAACACCTTTTAAAAAAAGACTTTATCTTGCTTTAGATTTTAAACAAATGAAAAGGTTGGATTAAGTTGGGATGCAAAGATCGATCAAATGAAATAATATCTTGATTATAGATACGTGTCAGTCACCTAGTGAACACATGTTAGAGAATTTTGGTTTTTCCAATATATGGAAGGAAACTAATTGTTGAAATATTATTTTTCCACTTAGAAGGTAAACAATGACAGTGGTTTTTCCTATGTTTATGGGCAAATCAATGACAATTGTTGACAAATCAATGTGTGACGAAATCAATGTTGAAGCAAGTAAGTTTTATCCTAAAAAAAAAAATTAACTTGTAGCAAAATCGTTTATAGATTTGTAGATTTTAAATATATTTTTAATCTTTACTTATTTTAATTTTAGTCGTTATAATTTTTTTTTTATATCTCTGTAACTTCAAAATCTTTTCTAATATGTTACTGTGTGACATGGCTATTTATGTTGATGTGAAAATATTAACATGATCCAATTATAAATAAAAAAATTAAAATTAAATCCAAAATTCATCTAAAACTCATAATTTATTTTACAAACCCATAAAATAATTTTATAAATCAAAGATCCAAAACAATTACTAATCCTTCTCATCTGCTTCAACCGAATACCCAAAAATTCATGTTATGCTTTGTTTAACCCCATGAAATTAGGGAGAAGTAAAAAAATTCCAAATATTAAATAATGTTCCACTTTATCCAACAAATTAAACCTATTTTCAAAACCATCCCAATATTAACAAAAGAAATAAGAAAAAGACATAATGGCTCGTTCCCTGAGCCTAATTGGACTCACGTCGTTTCGAATTCGACGCACATTCAAGAGACCTCCCCAACACGCTCAGCTTCCACGAGTTTCTCTCTCAACGCCGAACCAATCACCTCACCTCTTCTTCTTCTCTGACCTTAACATCGCCGCACGTGGCTTCAGTAGAAGCCTTTTAATCGGTGAGGCTTGGGTTCTGCCTATAAAGGCACGCTTCCTTCTTTTATTTTTCAAAAATTGAATTTTTTTTAATAGTTTTTTGAGATTGTTTATTTTTGTTACAAATAAAGGGGGAACATTTTATGGTAGGTTTGTGTTTATGTTGAATTTCTGTGGTTAAACATCCAAATTTGGTAAGGTTAGTTGGTTATTGATTATTGTGTTGAAGATTTAAGGAGAGATTCAAAGGCTTTTGGTATACCGCACAATTAGAGTTTGGAAGGTAATCTTTTGGTTTGGTTTGGTTTCTCTTCCTTCACCGCTTCTTCTTTGGAAAAATCAATTTATGTCACCGAGGATATTACTAAGTCGAGTTACGAACTAGGTCGCTCTCTTTAAGACATTTCGCGGCACGACACTTGCTATCAACCACAAAATCTTCAAGATAAAACAGGCCACAGACAAACTGTATTGGGATTCTAAAATATCGAATTGATATAAAGAAATGAGAGAAGTGACTCAAAAACATATCGAATAGAATAGAAAAGAGAAAGTTGAATTTTACAAGAGTTTGAAACTCATTATATAGTGATGGAAGAAAACACGTATGTTTTTTTTATCAAATGTGATACTTTAGTATTTATAGAGTTGAAAACTACTAATATATGAGATTTGTCCAATATGGAACTTCTAACAATTTTTAAATTTACATGCTAGGATACACTATATTCCAACAAGATTGCTCAAGATACATACCTAGGTCATTCATTTATAGAATTTAAGTTTTATGAGTTTGATAATTTGTCTGGATTTTTGAATTGAATAAGATGATGAAGTTTTGGATTTGGTTTATTTTATTTTTGTTGTCTTATTGGCTGATTTTTGTTTAATTAAGTGAATTGTTAATTAGATTTTAATATAAAAAATGCACGATCAACAACTTAAATCTAGTAGTAATGACACATCAGCAACAATTAACCACATCAATATTTTTAATTAAAAAAATTATTAAAGATTTTTATAATTTTTAATGAAATTACAGTATATAAATAAAAAAATATTTTATAAAAACTAAAAATAAAATGACTCATATTTATATGAATTAAAAATATATTTAATTATAAACTTATATATGATAAAAGATAAAGACGTTGAAAACAATTACCAAGTGAAAAAAAAATACTATTTGAGAATGATACTCAGTAGAGAGAGACTATTTCTCACTATGTTGTCATGAGTGAGAGAGACCAAAATAAATAAGAATAAATTTTATTTATTTACATGAAGTTATGTTAGTAGAGAAGAGAAAATGATACATGGAATCGGAAAAGTACAATATTAAATATTTCCTGAGCAACTCACACTGTTAGGGTTCACGCATATTTAACCATTTTCAGATATTAAAAAAAAAAGAGATATAATGGTTATTTTTATTAATTATTGATGTAATTCAATTATTATAAATATAAAGTTAAAAATAATAAATTAAAAATGTCATGAATTATATTAATTAAATAATATAATTAAAAAATATAAATTAAAATTGTATTAAAAACTAAAAGTG